>JAHTLZ010000237.1:21333401-21345195 GCA_023846285.1 Phrynocephalus versicolor
TTATTATTATTATTATTATTATTATTATTATTATTATTATTATTATTCCCCCTCTCACTTTCTGCCAATCTCCTTCCTCACGGTAGTACCCAGATTGGCTTTCACAAGCCTGTGGAAGATAAAATGGAATTTGGTGTGTGTGTGTTTTTCAGGGAACCCAATACAATGCATAACAGGAAGGCACAGAATATTTATTCAATAACTCGTCCTTGCCAGTTTTGTCATATTGATGAAGAATTTAGCAACCTCTGGAGAACCCCTGCCTGACCTTGTAAAGTTTACTATAAACACACATTGTTAGTGCAGAAGGACTGCCTGATTGTTAGGAAAGCCACAAAAATCCCTCCAAAGTTTAACATTGACAGAAGCCCATAAAGCAAAGCTGCCATCACATGTTTCATTATAGGGTCTGCAACAGTCCTCCGATTTGAATTTGGGCCTGATTCAGTCTGAACTTACTGAGAGGTGATCCAATGTGATGCAGACCTCCTGTTCATTTGCAGAGGAGAATGAAAGCCATTGGGATTATCTTGGGTTTTGTGGCTTTGCAGAACATTTGAAGACATCACAGCCCAGAGAGAGTTGTTCCTGCAAAATCTCACACATATAGTTCAGGGATTGTTGCACTAGATCACTGATTCTCAACCTGTGGGTCCCCAGATGTTCCTGGACTGCAACTCCCAGAAATCCCTTCCATCACAGCAAGTGCTGGAGGCTTCTGGGAATTGCAGTGCAGGAACATCTGGGGACCCACAGGTTGAGAACCACTGCACTAGACGGTTCTAAAATGGCTGTAATTTGTGCAATTTGTTTTGTCTTGTAAAAATACATGGTGTTGGCTGTGCTGCCGTCCATTTTCTCATTCATGAACACTGCTGTGTTTCATAGAACTAGGTCCAGGAGCTTCTGTGCTACCCACCTGTAAACTTTGGCATGATGCACTTAACATTTGTTAATAGGCATTATGATAGTATCTATGATTTAAATGGAGTGCTGGGGGTAGGTAGGGGCAAGACTGTTAGTGCAGCTCCAGGGAGTCCCAGGTATGCCCCTCAAACCTCTACAGCCTGCTACCCCATTGCCTTTTGGTTTTCTTTTCCTTGTATGGGTGCATGAAAATACCAGAATCTTTTCAAAAAACGATGGTCACGCCAACCCCATATAGAAATGCATCCTCCCAGGGACCTCACGGCGGTCTTCCAGGTGAGCTTGTTGATGCCTGTCCTCTCTTTATGTGAGCTTCTGTTTACACACGTACACACACACACACACACACAAATCCTGCTCTGCTCTTTGACAAATGGAGATACATAGCAGGAGGGAATGAGCAGGAAGATGCAGAGGCCAAGTGCATGTGCATGGCTTCCAAAATAAATTAGAAATCTTCCATAGGAAACAAATGGAGTGGAATGCAAGTCCATGCCAGCCCACGGAAGAATAATGAAACAGAAACAGGAGAAGATGTGCTTGTTCCAAATGTACTGAAGACTGTAAAGCAGGTCACATTCCCTTCCTTCCACTTCTGTGCGATTCACAGCAAAAGGATAGTTGGCAAAGGCAGGTATTTTCTTTCCCCTTAAAGCGGTGGTCCCCAACCCCCGGGCCGCGGACCGGTGCCGGTCCGTAGACCGGTCGGCACCGGGCTGCCTGGGGAGGCCAGGGAGGCTCCTCCCCTTTTCCTCCGCCGCCCTCCTCCTCCTCCTCTTCTCTCCCGCGGGCGGCCGGTGGAGGAGGAAGGCTGGAGGAGCGCAGGAGGAGCCGCCGCCGCTGCCTTTGCCTTTGCCTCCCTCCTCCCCTCCCCTCCCCTCCCCTCCTCCTAGGCCGGCCAGCCGGCGACTCCGCCCCAAAACGCTGGTGCCCCGGCGGCGTTGGCGGCGGCCGCTTGGGCTCCGCCAGGAGGGACGCGGCGGCGTTGGCGGCGGCCCAGAAGACCGGGCTCTCCTCGGTCCGTTGCTCTCCTCTGGGGAAGAGGAGGCGGAGGCGCCCATCCTCCTCCTCCTCCCCCCGGGATCCTGCTGCTGGCGCCCCGCTCGCTTTCCCCGGCCGCGCCGGGAAGCGCCCTCGCAGCACCGACGAGCCGCCGCCGCCGCCTCCTGCTCCTGCTCCGGTTCCTCCTCCTCCTCCTCCCGCCGCCGCCGCCAAAGGAGCAGCAGCGAGGGCAATTGCGGAGGGGTGGCGGCGGCAGCGGCGGGACGGGGGCGATTGCTGCTGCGGCGGCGGGGGGGCGATTGCGGGGGGTGGCTGCTGCTGCTGCTCCGATGGTGGCAGCGGGAGGAGGAGGAGGAACAGGAGCAGGAGGAGGAGGAGGCGGCTCGTTGGTGCCGCAAGGGCGCTTCCCGGCGCGGCCGGGCGGGTGCCACGCGCGGGGTGCCGGGGCCAGGAGCCGCGTGCGGGTCTCGCTGCTGGCGCCCCGCTCGCTTTCCCCGGCGGAGGAGGAGGCCCGTGGCGGCGGCAGCAGCAGGAGTAAGCGGGGCACCAGCAGCGAAACCCGCGCGCGGCTCCCGGTGCCAGAGGAGGAGGCGGGGGTCTGCCTGCCCAGGAGCCCCGGGTTCCCCCCCACCCCGCCCGTGTGTGTGGGGGGGAGTGGCACGCCCGACACCCCAAGCCGGTGAGTGCCGCCGCCGCCGCTCTCGTGCCTCCCCCTCCTCCTTCCCTCCCATCCTTTGCTTTCACCCCCCCCTTTTGCCTCCCCGCCGGACCCCCCTTTCGCATTCTCCCCCCCTCCCCACCCCCACCCCCAGCTTCGGGCCACAGAAAAATTTTCATAAATTTCCTGGTCCGCGGGGACAAAAAGGTTGGGGAGCACTGCCTTAAAGGACCCCCACTAAGTGAGAAGATGGAAATAAATCCAGCGCCCACATCACACTTTTGAGGTCAGCTCATCTCCATATTGACATATGGAGCACGTTCCCTATTGATACGGCCAACACAACGCTTTCGTGCTTGAAAGGGAAAGTCAAATGTTGGGGAGTTAAACAGTGGCTTTCCCCCACTTAATGTTTCCCCTCCATGAACATTTAACCTAAAGCTTCCCTCCACCCTTTTTCTTAAAAGTGAACTATTGGGGGAAACCCTTCCTTTTTAAAAATGCTTCTTAGCAGTGTTCCATTTCCAGGTGCTGTATAGTATTTCTGTTCCCAAATCAAGTAACAGTGGCTTTACTATAGACATGAGGTTCTGTTCATCTATACTAGTGGTTTCCAACCTTGGGTTCTCCAGAAGTTCTTGGACTACAGCTCCCAGAAATCCTGGCCAGCACAGGTAGTGGTAAAGGCTTCGGGGAGTTTTAGTCCAAGAACATGTGAGGGCCCACAGTTGGGGACCACTGATCTACGCACATTTTTAAAAGAAATTGAGGGTGTGGCTACACTATGAGAATTAATGAGAAGATGGATCAGTTTCTGAAGTTGGTTTAAAGTCATACATTGCCACATGCTTTTGAGGTTGGTATGTCCATCCTTTTGAGAAAATGTTTAATCTACTTTAAAACGGTGTTGTATATTGGCTGAGATGGCTCCATGAGCTTTTAAAATTGCTGCCTTTGAGGCTTTGTTCTGCACCCACCCTCCTTCACACTGGCCGCCTCTTATGTGTGTGTTTAATTTTTTTTTATTTCTTGCAATCTGGCATAGCGCTAGTTCAATGCAACAGGAAAATTAAAACAGATCAGCCTGGAAGGTTTCCCTGCAGTACAATACATGCATATGAAGGGAAAGAAAGAGACAGGGGTGGAGCAGAAGAGGGAGTGAGGTACCTGACAGCCAGGGCTAGCAAGAGGGAAGGCACACCAAGGAGCCTCGGGCAGCAGCAATGTGAGAATGCACACACTGCCATAAAGGTCTTGGATTTGGGCTAAAGTCCACATGCTAGATACTTCTGGCATTTGGAACAGACCAAAGTCCCCTCCCTGTCGAATACATTGTTGTGTTTATGCCTATTACCTCTAGGAAAAGAAAATAAATAAATAAGTCAACGTTCACAAAACAATGCAGGCTGAACCGCTTTGTGCAGGCCTCTTTTTAGTCATATTTATGGCCTTTTGTTTCGTTCCCTAATCAAAACAGTCCTGTTTAGAGATGGGCACGAAATGACCATTTTTCGTTACCGTTATCCGTTATTCGTTCCGTTACATAACGGAACGAATAACTACCATTGTGATGGGGCAGGCTCGAAACGAACAGAACCAAGAAAATTTTCTTCGGTTCTGTTCGTTTTCGTTAATGGCCGTGCAATGAATGCCCTACCTAGTGCTGGCCTTCCTGGTCCAGTCTTCCAGCTTCCAGCTTCCTGGTCCAGTCTTCTGGCTCCCCCAAAAAAATCTTCTCCTCCAGGGACTACAAAGTCCAGCAAACCCCACCACGACCGTCTCGTGCTCCAAAGGGGGCGCTTCCCCAGAGGGCTGGCATTCAGGCACGCAGGGAGGGCTCCTTGCCGTTCACACTAGCGGAGGCAGAGTGCCTTCAAGGAGTCTCCCCCAGGGTGGCGGATGGGGCATGGGGTGGAAGCGCTGTGTCCCCCTCGCTCGCTCGATCTGCCCTGGCCCGCCAGGCTCCAGCCAGCCGGCCAGCCAGCCAGCCAGTGCGCCCATGGGGCGGAGCCCCACCGCACCGACCGACCAACCTGCCGAACCTCCCCAGCTGGCCGGGAAGCGCCTAGGAGGAGACGCCACCGCCAGGTGGGTGGCAAGCAACCAGGGACAACCCCACCACCACCACACACACTGGGGGGGGGCTCAATTATCTGCTCCCTGCCCGCTCCGCACTGCGCCCCCACCCCGCTGTCCCCGCTGCCCCTTCCTCGACGGCGCACCCACCTGGCATACCAGAATGTGAGGACCACCACCACCACCTCTCTGGAGATCGGAGCCCCCTCTTGCTGCCCTCCGCCCCACAGCCTGACAGCCATGACAAATGGCTGAATCCATGACAAATGCTTTGCGTTTGGGTGAGAAGTGATGGGGAAAATTGATGGGGGGGGAGGAGTCAACGTCTGGGATTTTCCCTTGCTTAGTGTCCATTTGTGGTTGCTAGTGAGCACAAGAGGGCATCCTGTAGACTATCCAGATTGCTACCCTTGATGTTGTCCACCTTCATGTGAGTTTTTGCTCTTTAAATCTTGGCATCCTTTTTCTTGCTCACAATGCAGGCACAATATTGCTTGGTAATATGGGGGCATTTTTTGGCACATCAAACTGGAAAATGAGAAGAACAGTATGTCACATTCCTAAACCAGAGTGTTTTGGTGGAATTGCATTGTATTTAAACATTTGTTTGTTCAGATTTTTTTCTTGTGCTTGTTTTTATTTTTGTATTGTAAATTTACTAATAATAAACAATTCTTCTTGTTGTTCAGTCGTTCAGCCATGTCCGACTCTTTGTGACCCCATGGACCAGAGCTCGCCAGGCCTTCCTATCTTCCACTGCCCCCCGGAGTGTGGTCAAATCCATATTGGTTGCATCGATGACACCGTCCAAACATCTCATTCTCTGCCATCCCCTTTTCCTTTTGCCTTCAATCTTTCCCAACATCAGGGACTTTTCCAAGGAGTCCTCTCTCCTCATGAGGTAGCCAAAGTACTGGAGCCTCAGCTTCAAAATCTGTCCTTCCAGTGAACATTTGGGGTTGATTTCTTTCAGGATGGATAGGTTTGATCTTCTTGCAGTCCAGGGGACTCTCAAGACTCTCCTCCAGCACCACAGCTCAAAAGCATCGATTCTGCAGCACTCAGCCTTCTTTATAGTCCAACTCTGACTACTGGAAAAACCATAGCCTCAACTATTCCAGACCTTTGTTGGCAAAGGGATATCTCTGCTCTTTAAGATGCTGTCTAGAAAATTTTAATTGCTGATTTAGTAGCTAAAGGGGATGCTTAAATGTCGAATATTTCCATGATTGCATGATGAATTTGCTGAAATAAATAAAAAATCAGCCAAGGTAATCAATGCCCTTTCCAGATAAAAACATTGCTTGTTTGAAATATATTTCAGCAATTTTTTTATCTAGTGCAGAATAAGGTCACTTATAGTGAACTGGGGGAGGATCACTTCTATGCCTAAAAAAAAATATAACTTAAAAAACTATTTGACCAAACCTCACCACATTTGGCACACGGCTTGTCCAACTTATGAGCCTATTCAGACCAGGGGGATGTAAAGTCAAGGTGAACTATAAAATGGAGGACTTGCCACTAACTTCCCTCAGACTGATGACGCTGCTTGGATGAATAGCGAAACATTTCACTGTCTCAAGAAAAGAAGTCCAGTTGCCATGATTCAGCTTCCAGATAATCTCACCTGGATAACTGAGAATCTTCACAGACATTTGGCACAGAGTAATAATAGATAGTCTACTTCTGCTGTGTCAGAATTGACACTGATTTAAGGCCCAGTTTAAAAGTCAGAATGTTATGATTGGGCTGCCCCCATTTTTAGCATTGCCTTGTAGAATTCCTTTACCACATACAATTATCACTGCATTCCCACACAATGGTGATACAAATGTTCCATAGGTGCTCCTGATCATTGCCTATGCCTATATGCACCATCTTCTCATGGGTAACACCTAGCCGGAGAAGGCAGTCAGGGACTGCAGGAATCATCCCAGCCAGAAAACACTGCTGGCAGGATATGGGATAAATATGACCGTCCCTGCAACAGCAATGCTACCTGAAGAAACCCCTCTGGATTATGCACACCAAAGAAGTAACAAAGATGCATTTATTGTGCAAAAAATAATGATCTGTGGAAAGGAGCTCAAAAAGTCCTCAGTCTGCAGATCGCCATTATAAAAGGAGGAGAAATTCATAAAGGGAATATGCACGGTTCAAGTGCACAGTCCTTGAACAGCACATAAAAGAGTCGATGTATATTTATGATGCTTGATCTCCGTACTTGATTCCTTCAGTTCAGTGGCAATTCACTTAAGCAGAAGCAAACTCTCACTGGAGTCACACCGAACTAAGCAGCAACAAATGCCAAACACCCTCTTTGTCAATGTAGCTATAGCTTCAAACCCCAAAGCACCAGCTGGCAACCATGATTAAAGATGTGCTTGAATTCCTGTGACAGTACCACACATTGAGGCTGTTTAACACTTCGAGTGCTGGAGCTGCCTGCCTCAGTTGCACCTCCCAGTAGCAAAACACCACAAGTACACTCACTTCTGGTCAACCTGAGTTATGGGGGAAAGACCTTCTGGTCATAGTGGCTTCCAGGTTCAGAATTCTTCACGTGCTAGAAAGGTAAATTATTGAGGACATTTCTCCTATACCTAATCCCAGTGAAATACTGAATGTGGAACAGAAGGGAACAAGTGAACAGAATAGAAATCACCCTGTATTGGACGGGTTCCATTTTATAAAGCAAGATCTAGTTGAATGCTGCGTATTTAATTCCCTATGTCTGCTTTTATGCACCCACACGTCCATAACCCTTGATTTCATAAAAGCTGGAGCTTAATAGTAGCAGACTGCAAACCAGCCATTACTCACAAGTAACTAATGATTTATAAGTAGTCTTTCTCAGTAACAAAAGTAAAACTTAGGTTATGTTATTGCAAGTCCTCAGGGGATAATTTCACCTCTTTTGGGGGTGCTGAAATCTGATTGTGTAGGATTGTGAAATCTGGTTGAGATAATGTGGCACAGTTAGCCTGCAGAAGAAAAAGCTGAGAAATTACAGGATGGTCCATGTCAAGTATTTGCAGGGCTGTCAGGTAGAAGACGGAGGTGGCTTCTTAAAACAAACAACACTTTGACTAAACATTAGGAGGAACTTCTTAAGGATAAGAGGCATTTAACTGCCCCAGAAGACAATAAACTCACTTTCACTGGACATTTTAAAGCCAAGGTTGGGTGGCTGCCTGTCACAGATGCTTAGATATAGGAGTGCTGCTCCACTGGCAGAAGGCTAGACTTGATCATAATCCATGGCGTCCTTTTTCTCCCATAACATGAAATGTTAGACTGTGTTCTTATGGCATTGGTTTAGGCTTCTATCCCACGGTCGGAAAATCCGGATCAAAGTAAAATGTGGATTTCTCCCCGGAATGGTAACGTGCTTGAAAAAGCGGTCCCTGTGCCCCATGGGCGCAGTTTAAAGAATCGTATCTTCTGTGTCCCCACAAGCGGGAACCACAACACAGCAGAATGAAAACATTTTAATGCGAATTTATAGTAACCTTTGCAGACCATCCAAACTGCATACTGTACTAGATATGGTTGACAACTTCTCCATTGGCTGATGGCTATTGCTATTTGAATCAACAAGTGAATCATTCAAGAGGATCTTGGAGAATGAACTGCAAAGCAGTGGCAAGAGAAATAGCTTCCTGTCGGGTGCAGTATCTCTTTGGGCCTTTTTACACGACCCCTCAGATCCGCTGGTCCCTTAAATTCGGACCAGAGATCTTGAGGGTTTGTTGTTGTTCCTCCGTCCCCACCCGCTCCGCACTTCCTTGTGAGGGGAGGGAGGGGAAAAAAGCCTTAAACAGGAACAAAAGAAGAAAGCCTTACCTTGCTCTGAGCCCCGGTCTTACTTCCTGGTTGCTCTTAAAGGGGCGGAGGCAAAAGAAAAACAACAGAAAGAAGCGAGGAGAGCTCAGGCACTCTCCGCATCAAAATTTTTCACCCTCTTCAAGCAGGTACAAGAAAAGTGCACTGGGTCGCGCTTAGGTGGGCGGGGTCACACTTAATTGTCTGCAAACTCCGGACCTGGTGGGGAAACATTTTTAAGGTCTGGAGCTTGCAGCCCTTTGCCGCAGAGCTTAGGGGTCGTGTATAAACGCCCTTTGTTTCCTAACATCCAAGCCTTCGGTTTTCACTGCAATGCTTCGTTGCCACTCTTGTTGCCAGTTCTATGAGCATCTCGAACCAAGACCTCGGCCTGAGCACCAGCTTCTCCAGCTTGCTATGCTGGGCTTTGTCAAAGGCATTCTAGCCTCAGTTTCAACCCATACCGCTGTTTCCAGCATGGAGAGGTCCATGGAGCATCAACTTACCATACTGGTGGTGGACATGAGCAGCCTGTCAAAGGAAAAACAGCCCTCTTAGCTCAGCACCAATATGGTTGGACCCACAAGGGGGGGTGCTCAGAGTCTGAAATTTAAGGGTTAAGCACTTAATGTTAAATCTGGGTGGAAGACTTTAGTATCTTCCACATTTATTTTTGGTTTTCTTAATTATGGGGTGGGGGTGAGAGGGAATGGCAAGTTTTACGAACGAGTGGAACAACCCTACTGTGGAGCACAGCAACCAACAAACTGCAGACATGCCACAAGGTAGTCAAAAGATAGGACAGAGATAGTGTAAATATGTTACATTTATTTCTGGATTGTGCTTATCCTTGAGCTATGTTGAGTTTCAATGACTCACCAAAGCACTGTCTCCTGTGCCCCACTTCCCAAGGCATCCAGCTTTACCAACCGCCTTTAATAAGATAATGGCACTCTATGCATGCTGATGTCATACACTGGGGGCAGATAATTTGCTTCATCTCATTACTGTGGTGACATAGATTACTGAAACTGCATTACCAGCTACCAGGCTATCATGTATCAGGTTGCCCATTGCAACATAACATACAGCCCTGCACCACGTTGCTTAGGTTTCATGGTGAGGGCAATAGAGAAACATTAGCCTTTCAGGAAGATGAAGTTATAACAATGCAGTAATCCTTATTATAATTCAGCAAAAGATGCCTGTCTAGTTTTGTGTCATATGCAGAGCTCATTTACATCTTCGATTTTTGCACTGTCCATCTGTTATACAACATAAAGCCTCAGGGTAACACCTCTGGCTCTTCTCTCATCTACACAAAACTTGTTATTATGTTCTTGGTAAATATATGCCTGGAATCCCAGCTGGGAGAGAGGCAGCTTGATGGGGGAGACGGGCAACTTGGTAGGGAAGAAAGATTGCACAGGAGAAGGGATCATTAGGTCTAAGCACACTATATCTCCATTGCCTTGCAAGAACATATCAATGGGCAACCTCCCTCCAGCAAAGGCAAACTTAAAACACTGGCCCGAACGTTAGGTAGAATGAAGCAGCTGAGAGTTTAGGAAAACTCTAGAACAGTGGTGAAGACTGAAGATCAGTCTGTGGAGATTCTCAGTCATCCAGATCAGGTTATCTGGGAATTGAATCATGGCCAGGGCCAGCACGTCCATTAAGGCGAGCTAGGCAGTTGCCTAGGGTGCCAAAATGGAGAGGGGGCGCTGGCCAGCCTGCTGCCCCCCGCCACCCCCCGCCACTGGCCACCACTGTCCGTCCCACCCGCCGCCCACTGCCCTGCCCGCCCGCCGCCCGCTGCCCGCCGCCTGCCGCTCCACTGCCCCCTGCCCCGCCCCCACCCCTGCCCCTCACCTAGGGCGCAAAAAAACCTAGCGCCGGCCCTGGCCATGGCAACTGGACTTCTTTTCTTGTGGGATCGAAGCATTTCACTACCCATCCCAGTAGCTTCTTCAGTCTAAGAAAGGTTGGTTGCGTGAAACCGAGGTGAACTATAAATTGGAAGCCTCCCACCAACCTTCCTCAGACTGAAGAAGCTACGTGAATGAGTAGTGAAATGTTTCACTCCCACAAGAAAAGGAGTCCAGTTGCCATGACTCAGCTCCTGGATACTGAAGATCAAGTTAGCAGTTTCTCACAGAAAACCTCTGCCATCAACTCCTGAAAAGAACACCACAAGAGCTGCAGCTATATCATATTCTACCACATGGGCTGCAAAGGACATTATCTGCAGGCAACAAAATAACTTCTGCCTCCTCAGGTAACAGCAGAGGAATAAAAATACAGTGGTGCCTCTACTTACGAGTTTAATCCGTTCCTTCGGAATTCGTGCTCATAAGTCGAACAACTCGTAAGTCGGGCAGCCATATCTTTTTTAAAAAATAAAAAAACTAAAAAAAAATGTGAGTAGAGCAGACCGCATCTAAATTTTGTAAGGCAGCAGTTAAAACGCCAACATTTTAAATGCTCTTAAGTTAAATTGCTCATAAGTAGAGCCACTCATAAGTAGAGGTACCACTGTATATGAGTTAATGGAAAAGTTATATGTATAGTTTCCAACGTCAGCTATTTTTTATCCTCTACCTCTCTTCTTCCGTGTTGTTTCTGGGCATCATGGTTGTCTATGGCGCTGTGGCAGAACAGAACGTTAATACATTTCTTCCCATCCTTCAAAAAATGTAAAGCAAAGCTGTTCCCTAATAGTCTTAAGCCAGGCCAGGACATTTGGGACCAAATTCACTTGGAGTGGCCATTATTTTTAATCTTTCCTTTTTGTACAACAAACTGGTCGGCCAGCCTATAACTTCAGCATTCTTCGTAGCTCCTGTGGAAGTTGGCTCACTATTTACCATCTAAACAAATGGCTGCACATGCATACACATGCACATGCAAACACGTAAGCATGCACACAGAGGTAGACTCTTCCCATGGCAGATAATATGCCAAGATCAAAACGACTGGATTGCCTTTCCATAAACTAAGGAGTCATGCAGAGGTGACATTCTCCTTCCCTGCAGAAGAGAGCAGATGGCCCTTCAATGCTCCCCCCCCCGCCCCAGATTCTTTGCATTGCTTTGATTGCATGAGCTTGCCTTCTCAGGATGTGTGACACAGATACAGCTGGCCTAAAGGGATAGACCTAAACAAGAGAACTAGGTAAATGACTGGGAAGGAGCAAATGTGCCTGTGTCAGTAAAGATTTGTCTTAGGAAGAGAAAGCTGATTATTATCCGGCAGAATTGCTACTCAATGCTCTGCCATCAGAATTTAAAACTGCAATATGAG
>JAHTLZ010000237.1:21349898-21361860 GCA_023846285.1 Phrynocephalus versicolor
ATCTATCTATCTATCTATCTATCTATCTATCTATCTATCTATCTATCTATCTATCTATCTATCTATCTATCAGATTTCTAGACTCTCCATCTAGCCCAAAGGCTATGTATACTTTAGGGAAGGCAGGAAACAGAGAGGTACTTGTGAGCTTTTTCAACTGGAGATGAGTGGTGAGGAGGCTCCACCTCCATCTTCCAGAAGCTTTGCTTCTGAAAGTGTTAAAAGAGGTTTTACAACATTGCATGCTGCATTTAGCAGGTTTGGCCAAGAGGGACCTTTCTGGTCTGAGGAGACTGTCAGTCTATGCAGTACTAAACAGTACTAAATAGTTCCCTCCTGCCTTTGGAATCAAATGGAGCCTTGACTTTCTGCTCAGTGTTTTTCCCTCTCTTGAGTCTGTTGAGGTTGGTTGCTGAAAATCAGTCATGTTTGTCAGTTTGTTCTTTGATCTGTTCAAATGGAAGTAATGCAACTTTTTATTCTGTCTCCTGCTAATGTTTCAGACTGAGATAGAAAGTGCCCATTGATGCGAGAAAGGGGTGGACTACTATGGGAAAAAAAGGTAAAGGTTCCCCCCCACTCATGCATGCTAGTTGTGTCCAACTCTAGGGGTGATGCTCATCTCCATATTCAAGCCGAAGAGCCAGTGTTGTACAAGTCCATGGCAACATGGCCGGCATGGCTGCAAGGAAACACTGTTTTACCTTCCCGCTTTTTACAGTGGTACCTCTTTATTTACATGATTTCGAACTGCTAGGTTGGCAGGAGCTGGGGTTAACAGTGGGAGCTCGCTCTGCTGCGTGGCACCCGGGATTCGAACCGCCGAGCTGCCAAACTTTGTAGCTGACAGATTTCGGAAACCTGAGTCCACTGAGCCACCACGCTTCAACTAAAGGTTCCCTCCGCACATGCATGGTAATCATGTCCACCTCTAGGGGCAGTGCTCATCTCCATATTCAAGCCGAAAAGCCAGTGTTGTGCAAGTCTATGGCCACGTGGCCACCTGTTCATGCACTTCTGCTGTGCAGCTCGAGGAATTTAATCAAAACTCTGCAATACAAAGCCCTTGGTGAAGATTATGGAAACTGACATCTGAAACATCTGGACAGCCAAAGGCTCCCCACTCTGCCTTAAGCAAACATTCAAAGCAAAATAAAGTGTGCTGCTTATATACTACCCGTTGCACTTTAAATCGCTCATAATTAAGCTATTTCATTATACGTATCATCTGCTGCAGGTTATCCTTCAAGGGAAAATAGATGAGAAGTATGGCTGGGGGCATAGAAAAACATTCTGGCTTAAGAATGTAAGCCAATGGTTTGCAGTGAGCACAGCTTCTCTATTTAAAATACCTTTAGATTAAAAAAAACAGATTGTGCTACTGATTGCCAATGTTTTACAAGGAGATGGCACTTGAAGAAGAAAAATTATACACTACAAACTACACTTTATATCACACACACACCCTCAAATGATCTGGGTACTCAATTTACTGATTTCAGAAGGCTGGAAGTCTGAGTCAACCTTGAGCAGGCTACCTGAATCCACTGGGATTGAGTGCAGATCAGGAGCACAGTTTTTGAATGCAGTGCTGTCATTTCTGAATGCAATGTAACCACTGCACCACACATGTGTTAGGCTGTGCATTTAGTATTAGGACATGCACAATTCATCTGCCTATGTGAGTCCATGTTTCTGTTTCAAAAGGTCTACAAACTTACTGTAATTTCAGACAAGTTCAGTCAATAGCAGGGGAACCACAGGGCTACTCCCAGTTCTTTCTGGGTGGAAAAAGTATGCCATTCCCACTTGAGGACTCTGTGATGATAATATGGAAAGCACCATTTGCCCCCATTGACAAGCATGGTGGTACTACACAGGTTGCCACACTCCTTAAAGGTGCTTTGTACAGAATGCCTACCAGAGCTTTGAAAAGTCACTCTTGGCACTACATGCCCAAAAAGAGCCCAGCCAGCATGCCAAGATAATTGCAGGATTCCGAGGTTTATATCCCCCCGAATACAGTGGACCCTTGTATAACAAACAGCTTGTATAACATAAAATTTGTACAACATAAAAATTCCAGAGATAGGGGAAATTTGCTTAACATAATCGCCTATGGGGAGAATCCGTACAACATAAAAATGGGATCGCTCCGTTTTCAATGCATTCCTATGGGGATTTGTATAAAGGAAAATTTGCTTAACATAATTTCATTTGGAACAAATTAATTCCTTTATACAAGGTACCACTTGTACGCATATATTTCCAAACTCTAATTCCACTGAGTAGAACTCTTCCAGAAACCATCCAAATGAGCATTCTGCATTTCATCTGCTGTCCAGCATACCAGGGAAGCCAACAGTAAAATGGCACCAGACAGTTTTGTATTTCTCTAAGGTAAAAACGGTCTAATCTAAACTTTCCAATTCTCCCACTCCCTAAGGACCCCATCTCACCTTGGGCCCCCCCTTCCACCCTGCTCACCCTGATCTGGTGTCTGTTTTTGGCCTCTGAGGAATTTTTACTACAGGGCCCTAAAACTACACCAAACATATAAATGCTGCTTCCCCACTCCCATAACCTCAAATGAACCCCCCCCCAACACACACATCTTCCTCTTCTCCCTCCCCAAGCTCACCCAGATCTGGTGCCTGTTTTCTGTCTCTATAGGAATTTTTACAGCTGGGCTCACATGCCAATACACCTACATACAACAGCCAATGAATATTTGGTATGAAACGTATATTCCATTACATATTATATTGCACACCTAATTCTGCTGCGATATGTCTGAAAAAGTGAATGTGTCCACGAAATGTTACATTAAAATATGAAAGTTAGTCTTTAAGGTGTCACTTTTTTTGTCTTTTGTTTTGTTTTATTTTCCTAGTTTTTTGCCTGAATTTCACATAGGAGTTGCCAGTCTTCCCCCAGCTATTGGAATGCATGTTGCCCCAAGCACCGGGGGGGGGGGGGGGGGGGGGGGGGGAGGATATGTCAATTTAGAATTGTGATTTTCTGACTTGGAGACAAGTGCTATATCAAAATGGAAAGTTGTGGCAGAAGTTTGAATGTGTCATTAGATTCCGTTACTAGAGAAGTGCAGTTGTAAAGTGTACGAGAAAGGTGTCTTATGTGGGGACTCAGATCAGAGAAGGTTATTATATTTAAATGTCAGGCTGGCAGATTGACAAGGCAGCTGTTAACAGAGTTTCATTCCAGAGAACTATATAAGTGTTCCCAATTGGAACAAGCATTTAGCAAACTTCCTGCAAGAACAGTAACAATAACTGAAAATAGCACAGATGCCTTTGGATACCTGGCTGTATCATTAGGGAAAAAAATCATTTCCCATTCCTCTTCGGCTAAGGACTAGCTACTATGTTAGTCATATGATTGTGTCTTCTTTATTGGCATCTTTTGAGCCAAGGCTCCTGCCCTTTCCAATAACTTTTATTTTAATATTTATTACTTATTTATTCTTTTTAAACCTTACATTTCTGCGGGCCCTCCGGCCCTCCAAGTGGCTTGCAATCATCAGGAAAGAATCGACACAACTACAATCAGATTTAACCATAAAATCATAATTAATCATCTTTAATTCTGATCAGCCCTGGCTAGTACTGGAACTCTGCATTTTCAGAAGCAAGGAAGCTGCACTTGGATGTCATCTGAAATTAATAAGATCTGTCCAACGTGCTGAACACAGTATCTGGATCACTCTTGTAAAACCCAAACTAAAACCTGCAGAACATTCACCACTCCTGAAAATGTGGAGCCATCTGCCCTTAATTCCAATCTTATCCTGAACCACTGAGATGGGGGTTGAAGCAATATACGCCTTTATATTTGTGTAGTAAAAATGGCTTGTCTGCCAGCCAGCTTGTCAACTGGTCACTCATTCTGTCTTTCTATCTAAATAGTAGGAGGCTCCAATCACAACCAAGCACCTCACAAGCAACTTACTCGGTTCCATATTTCAGTAGCACAACCCTTAATAACTTTCATTCCCCACCCCACCCCACCCAAAGATGATGAATCTTATTTTCAACATCAGACTGGTAAGTCGTGGTAGAAGTGGAATGTGCTGTTAGATTTTTGTGGTTGGAGGACTGCCATTGCAATTTGAATGAGTAAATTGCCTGGAAATGGAAACAATCACTACAACTGGGAACTCAGCCTTCAACTACCGATGCCCATTGAAAAGGATAGGTCCTGTTATTTTAACAATGTGCTGCAGTGGAAGCAACTTTGCTGTCCTGCCAACATCATAGCATCACTCATAGCTACCTAACCCCGTTGGCTTTGGAAGAGGTTTGGACAACTCTTAACTATTTTTCAGGTCAAGACTATCGTTAGACAATTATTGCTTTGTTTTGCTTAACTGTTTAAAAAGCTGCAAATAAAGAAGACACTTTTTTAAAAAAGTACAGTAGGACCGCCGTATCCATTGATTCATTATCCACGGTTGGCAGAGGGAAAAATAAATAAATAATTCAGCACCTGCAAAGCAAGCTACTGTCACAAACAGCAGCTGTAAAGCAAGCTACTGTTATGAAACAGCAGCCGTAAAGAGAGCTACTGTCACAAACAGCAGCTGTAAAGCAAGTTACTATCACAAAACAGCAGTTTTGGGGACATTTTGGCGTTCTCTCTTATCCATGGTTTTCATTATCCATGGGAAGGCTTGGAACCAATCCCCAGAGGATACTGGGGTCCTACCATATAGCTATGTCTTAGTACTGCAACTCTTCTAATGAGCCTATCCATTCCTGCTTCCTTCCCATAATCCTGGACATAATCTGCTTTTCATCTCAGTGTTATTATATTGAAATTTAGGCCCTCTTGGTTGCTTTGAACTATTACTTCTGTCATGCTGGTTGAATGCCACCTTGTTTTATTTGATATGTCCCCATCCCTTAATTCAAGCGAGCAAGCCTGCACAGCATTTGAAAGGTTACTTGGGGGAGTACAAGTTCTAGAATCTCTCTTCTAGGATTCTGAGGGTTGTAGTTCGTAGTATACTCATTCTGCTGCTGCTGTATGTATGTATGAAGAAGTGGACATGTCCACGAAAGCTTACATTAAAATTATAATTCTTCTGGAGTTCACTAGGCAGAATATAAGAACATAAGAACATAAGAAGAGCCATGCTGGAACAGGCCAAAGGCCCATCTAGTCCAGCTTCCTGTATCTCACAGTGGCCCCACCAGATGCGTTTGGGAGTGCATGAAACTAGATATGTCTCCTGATACCACTCCCCTGCATCTGGCCCTTGAAGTACCCCGGTTTTAAGCCTGGAGATTACACATCTCCATCATGGTTTGTAACCTGTGATGGACTTTTCCTCCAGGAATCTGTCCAATCTCCTTTTGAAGGCATCCAGGCCAGATGCCATCACCACATCCTGTGGCAGGGAGATCCATAGACTAACAACGCGCTGGGTGAAAAAATATTTTCTTTTGTCTGTTCTTAGTCTCCCAGCCCTCAATTTGAGTGGCTGTCCCCTAGTTCTGGTATTTTGTGAGAGGGAGAAGAGATTCCCTCTATCCACTTGACTCATGCCCTGCAATATTTTGTACGTCTCAATCATATCCCCCCTCAGGCACCTCTTTTCCAGACTAAAGAGCCCCAAATGTTTTAGCCTTTCCTCATAAGGGAAGTGTCCCAGCCCAGTAATCATTTTAGTCGCTCTCTTCTGCACCTTTTCCAGTTCCACTATGTCTTTCTTGAGATGCGGTGACCAGAATTATACACAATACTCCAGGTGGGGCCTTACTATTGTTTTGTATAATGGGAATATTATGTTGGCTGTTTTATTTTCAATCCCCTTTTTGATAATCCCTAGCATGGAATTGGCCTTCTTCACAGCTGCCACACATTGGGGAGACACCTTCATGGAGCTGTCCACCAACGCACCAAGATCTCTTTCCTGATCTGTCACGGATAACTCAGAGCCCATGAGTTGATAGATAAAGTGTTGATTTTTTGCCCCAATATGCATTACTTTACATTTGGCTACATTAAAACGCATTTGCCATTTCGTAGCCCATTCCCCCAGTTTGGTTACCTTCGCCGGGCGAAGTCCCGGCCGAGGGTGCTTTGCCCTCACGCCAGGGAGGCGTCATGGGCAGCGCCGGTCACGTGGGGGGCCAGGGTATAAGAACCCGGAGCCCTCGGACCCTGGCCTCTTCCTTTGACGGCGCTGCCAACCGACAGGGCAGGAGCAGCGGCGAGGGACCCTGAAGCGGAGGAGCGGCGGCGAGGGACCCGAGGAGGAAGAGCGGCGGCGTGCAGAGAGGCGGCGTACGGGCTGCGGGGAAGCGCAGCCCGTTCGGTGAAGGGGACGCGCGGCGGCGGGCGGCTCCGGGTTCGGAGCCCTTGGCTTGGGACCGTTGGCGGCGGGAAAGCTCGCCGGCGGTCAGCCGGCTGCGTGGCCTGGTCGGGGGTTGTTTAGCTGGGGACCTTCCCGGGGCGGCCCAGCGGCGGTGATCGGCCCAGCGAGGCCTTGAGTGGGGCGGGCGCCGGGAGGGCTCCGAGGGCCGTGGGAGGCCCCTACGGGTCCGGGAATAGCGGGGGTGAAGGGGGGAAGAGAGCGAAGGGGCGGCGGCCCTGGTCGGGTTGACCCTTCCCCTCCGTCCCGCCCGCCAGCGTGTGCCGCTTACCCGGGGGTAGGGACGCCCAGCAGAGGTGGTGGGAGCGCGGCCAGCGTTCCTGTTTGTGTCCCGGGTCGGGGGCGGCGGCTAGGCCCGGTTGAGCAGCAGAGGGGCCGGCAGGGCTCGGGAAGCCGGCGGAGGAGCAGGCCTCCCGGGCCGGGAGCCTTCTGGCGGCCGCCATTTTGGGTGTGGGCCGTTTAGGCGGCCATCTTGTTGTGAGCTGCTGGTTGGGGGGTGGCGGCCATCTTGTATTGAGCACCTCGTGGCGAGGCCTACTTGGTAATCCATGCCCATCCTGTGGGCTGGGCTCCTCCCTTGGTAGGCCCGGTTGACCAGCAGAGGGGCCGGCAGGGCTCGGGAAGCCGGCGGAAGAGCAGGCCTGCTGGGCCGAGAGCCTTCTGGTGGTCGCCATTTTGGGTGTGGGCCGTTTAGGCGGCCATCTTGGGTGAGCTGGTGGTTGGGGTGGCGGCCATTTTGTATTGAGCACCTCGTGGCAGAGGCCTACTTTCTAATCCGTGCCCATCCTGTGGGCTGGGCGCCTCCCTTGGTACATCAATCATTATCAAGATACCAGTGGGTCAGTGGGGTTGACCTTTTAGCATTATGGGGCCCAAACGTAGTCAGCCTGGGGGGAAGGGCAAGCAGCCCGTGAAGAGGAAGGCCCACGCACGGCCTTCGGCTCCCCAGATTTCATCCTCGGATGAGGATGATTATCCTGATTTTCGGCCCATCTTGGATAAGTTGAGCTCTTTGGACCGGGAGCGGGCACAAGGGTCTGGGATGTCTACTTCCTTTGGGAGGCGACAGTCTAGGCGGGAAACGAGGGCAAAGAAGTTGGCGGAATTAAAGCGAATCAGTGAATCTATGCTTGCTCGTATTGCCGTTTTAGAAGGAGAGCGATCAGCTGGGAGCCAGGAGCTGTTTGATGACGACGCTGGGACCAGCGGGATGGCTCATGCAGCGGTACAGGCATCTGACATGGAGGAGGAGCAGGAGGACCTTGGTGCGAGGGATGACCAGGCGGGAGCTGGAGAAGCAGCCGAGGGATCCGTGTCGGGGATGGCGATGGACCTGTCTGTCACGAACGACAGACCTGATCGGGCCAGAGTGCCTCCCCAGGCCAGGGCCTCAGGTGAGCATGTTCCGGTTACACCATGCACACACAGGGAGAGCTGGCCGTGGCGCCCGTCGGTACTTAGGTCACCAACCAGGGAGGTTCGGGCCCTTCCTCACGGTGCGGTCCAGGTAAGGCGGGTGGAGGTGGCTACGCAGACGGGGCCGGGGGAGACCAGGCCCCCTGCGGTAGAGACGCAGACAGATAGACCGGCGCAAGAATTGCCTGGGCGGAGCCAAGCAGCGGCCAATACTATGGAGCGCACCGTACCATATAGTGAACTGCCGGACGAGGATGAGTCCCTCCCCTTGGGCGATCACCTTTCCCAGGCCATGATAGATAAGATTCTGCGTGGGGATTATGTAGACGTGTTTGAGCTACTTAATAGGGAAATAGGGGAGGGTAAGTATGATAAGCTAGATGAAAAAGACAAGGAAAAGATCAAACGCAAGAAGCCGGACCGTTGCTGGGGAAATTGGGTCCCGGCGTTTTACATTTACGCCGGTGTGATAGTCAGGACCTTTCCTGAGCGGGCGTTGGCCCTGTTCCAGTACTTAGACCTGATCCACAGGGCACACGCGGATTTTCCAGGAACTGCATGGCTGGCGTACGATGAGGGTTTTCGTATGAGGGCGGCTAGGCGCCCTAGCTTACCCTGGAGCAAGCCTCATGAGGCGCTCTGGTTGCGTATCATGTCACCCAACAGGCCGGTGGGGGGGGGAGAGATTCGATTGTGGTCACCTCATCCAGAGGAGCAGCCAGCCCAATGCGCCCCGCCTCGGTGCGGGCCAGGTGGTTCAACCCCGCCTGGTCTGTTGGGATTACAACAACAAAGGTGCCTGTTCCCGTAGGCCATGTAAATTTAAACATCAGTGCTCCCTGTGTAGTGGCCCCCACCCAGCGATGCATTGTGCTAGAGGGCGGGGAAACTGGGGGACTAGTAAGGACGGGGGAGCAGGTAGAAAACCCCCAGGAACAGGTGCGGCTGCAAAAGGGGCCCAGCCCAGTTAAAATGGAAGTTTTGCGCCAATGGCTCCGGGATTACCCGGACAGAGCAGCGGCAGAAATGTTGTGGTTGGGGTTTTCGGTTGGTTTTAGGATTCCGGCAGTCGGAGTTACAGTTGGGGTTCCGCCCAGGAATTTGAAGTCCGTCAGAGGACACGAAGAGGTGGTTAGGGACAAGATATGTAAGGAGGTGAAGGAAGGCAGGGTGGCAGGGCCTTTTGCAAGACCCCCCTTTCCCAACCTGCGGATTTCCCCTTTGGGGGTGGTGCCGAAAAAGGCACCAGGCGAATTTCGCCTTATTCATCACCTCTCGTATCCGGCGGGTGAGTCTGTGAATGACAAAATTCCCAAGGACCTCTGTAGTGTGAAGTACACATCCTTTGATGCGGCCGTCAAGATGGTGAAGGCTTGTGGACTGGGGGCGGAGCTGGGAAAATGCGATATAAAATCAGCATTTCGCCTGCTGCCTGTCCACCCCCAGGATTTTTGGTTGTTGGGTTTCCAGTTTGAGGACAAGTTTTATGTAGACAGGGCACTGCCGATGGGATGCTCGGTCTCTTGCGCAGCGTTTGAGTGTTTTAGTTCGTTTTTAGAATGGGTTGTACGCAGGAGATGCAGGACCAGGCAGGTAGTCCACTATTTAGATGATTTTCTGTTCTGTGGCAGGGCTGGTACGGGGCAGTGTGGTGCCCTGATGGCGGAGTTTGAGGCAGTTGCTGCGGAGCTGGGTGTTCCGTTGGCGGGTGAGAAGACTGAAGGGCCCATCGATAAGCTGACGTATTTGGGTATTGAGTTGGATACGAGCCAGCAGTGTTGTCGATTACCGGAGGAGAAGCTGCTGGAATTGAAGGGATGGATTAGCAGTATGGTAGGCCAGAATAAAGTGACTTTGAGGGAACTGCAGGTGCTAGCAGGACATCTGAATTTTGCCTGCCGGGTGGTAGCACCGGGCAGACCCTTTTTGCGCAGGCTTTGCGATTTGATGAAGGGGCTGAAGAAACCTCACCACCGGCAGAGGCTATCAAAGGGGGTTAAGGATGACCTCCGGGTTTGGTTAGAGTTTTTGGAAGGTTTTAACGGAGTATCCTTTTGGAGAGGCGACCTGTTCTTGGGAGCGGACCTGCAGGTGCATACTGATGCTTCGGGAGCTTTAGGCTTTGGAATGTTCTTTAAGGGACGGTGGTGTGCAGGGACGTGGCCGGCGGAATGGCACAGGCAAGGGATTACCAGGGATTTGACATTTTTGGAGTTTTTTCCCATAGCGGGGGCGCTGTGGATCTGGGGGGAGCAATGGGTCAACACTGCCGTCACCTTTTGGTGTGACAACGTTGCAGTGGTTCAAATCATCAACTCATTGACGTCCAGATCTCCACGGGTCATGTCCCTGTTGCGGGCTTTCACTCTGAAATGTCTGAAGTTGAACATAGTGTTCCGTGCTCAGCACGTGCCTGGCATTAAGAACGAGTTGGCTGACGCCCTTTCACGCCAACAGATGGCGAGGTTCAGGGCGTTGGCCCCGGCGGCGAAGTTACATCCGGACGCCCTGCCCAGCGAGGTATGGAAGATTGGAGGGTGGAAGCCCACAGGGCAATGAGCCTGGCGCTGGCTCCGAGCACCAGGAAGAGTTATGCGGCTGCTTGCATAGAATATGATAGCTTTTGCAAAGGTGTGGGAATTCGCCACCCTTGGCCAGCCGACCCAGAGGTACTGATGCGGTTCGCAGTTCATTTGTTCAGGAGGGGATTAGCCCCCCGGTCCATTCAAGGTAGAATGGCAGCGGTGGCATTTTACGCCAAGGCAAAGGGATTCCCGCATCCCACACAGGATGGCAGAGTGGGCAAGATGATAGAAGGCTGGTCCAGGGAGCGGGGTAAGGTGCCTGACAGGCGTGTGCCCATTTCCCCAGCAGTCTTACGGCGGTTGTGTCAGGGTTGGAAGGTCATTTGTAGGGACAATTTTGAAGTTAAGTTGTTTAGAGCAGCTTCCTTGTTGGCCTTTTTTGGGGCTTTCCGCATTGGGGAGTTGGTAGTGGCGGCGAGAGGGGACACTTCCGGTAATGCACTGCAGAGAGGGGACCTGTTACTCGATGGGAACCTGCTCATCGTGACCCTGAGAAGATCCAAGACGGACCAGAAAGGAGCGGGTAAGGTTATAAGGTTGGGGCCGTGCTCGGAGGCTGTTTTATGCCCCTGTCGAGCGATGGCCGGCTACTTGAAGCTGCGGGGAGATGATGAGGGCCCCTTGTTTCGACATGGGGACGGGGCCCCGTTAACGAAGTACCAGTTTTGGCAGCTGTCATCACGGGGACTACGATTGGCCGGCCTGGATGGGATGCACTTTGGAACCCACTCGTTCCGTATTGGGGCGGCCTCTACTGCTGCGGCATTGGGATACAGTGTACAGGAAATACAAGCGGTGGGGCGGTGGTCCTCTGATAAATATCGGACCTATGTGCGGAGCTTGCCTAATTGCTAGGGCTGGTCATCGGCCAGCACCTGTCTTTTTTCTTGTTGCAGGATGGCTGCCAAGTTCCAGAGTTCGTGTGCTCATCTGTGGGCATAGTTACATGTATTGGGCAGCGGTCCACGCACGGAGAACCGGATGGGGCAAGGATCTCGGCCTAGGAGCTTCAGCATGGCTGGACTGGCAAGGCCGCAGAGGGATGCTCTGGGACGACTTGGTTCCCCTTGTTATGCAGCAGTATGCAGGCCAGCCGCCTGAGATCCTGTTGGTCCACCTTGGGGGAAATGATTTAACCAGGCGCCCTGGCAAGTCCCTGATTTTACAGGTCATGGCTGACCTGCAGTTTTTACGACAGCATTTTCCCCGCATGCGTTTTGTTTGGTCAGAGATCCTGCCCAGGTTGTTTTGGAGGGATGCCTGGCACCCCAAGCAGGTCGATTGTGCCCGAAAAGGGGTCAATCGTGAAGTTGTTCGTGCTATGCATGGCGGGCTTGGGGGAGTGATAGCACACCCTCGGCTCCGGGGCAGAAAACAGGAGTTATATCGCTCGGATGGGGTTCACTTGTCTCCCATGGGCCTGGACATATTTTTGGAGGATATTAAGGGAGGCCTGGCCGATGAGATCGCCCTCTTGGTGGGGGGCAAGGAGCATACAAAGTAGCTCCTTTTGTGTGGCGGGTAGTGAATAGGTCTTGAGGCTAGTTCGTGAGATCCCAATGGC
>JAHTLZ010000237.1:21374856-21386144 GCA_023846285.1 Phrynocephalus versicolor
TATTTATTTATTTATTTATTTATTTATTTATTTATTTATTTATTTATAAAGCGGAAAAATAGCCCTTAGTGGGGAGTGAAATGATGAAAAGGACAGTTCTGTTCAGATAAAATATCATATAACTGAAAATGTCACAAAATAAGCAAATATATAAGTATATTTAATGCCCGCTATACTGGACGTTTACCTCTTTCTCTCTTTTTTAAAAATATCCTCATAGGGAATCATTCAATACATGGAACCTCCCCACTTCAAAAAAAGGGGATGTCAGCCTTCTTAAATGGAAAGTAAGCATTAGAAATATTTTTTTAACAAGCAGAGCTTCAAACATGTAATTCCCCAAACAGAGACTAAGCTAATACTGCCTTTTAAAAAGAGCTGTACCTCCTCAGGCTGTGAGGAGTAACACATCAATTTCTCTTTCATATAAGATGGGTTTCCCAAGAACCTCTTCCAAAGAATACCGGTGGCACATCTCAAGGGTCAGGTGCTAGTGGCCCTCCAGACATGGTTGAATTCTAAAAAGCTGCTGGAGAGGCAAAGGTCCCTCATCCCCCCCCCCCCCCCTTAACTTGTTTTGCATTGCATACAAATATTGTGTATACTGGGAGTGATCAGAAAAGGTTACTTGGCAGCAACCCAGACTTCTCTTCTTCCAGTACTTCAGCGTTTTATTGCACCAGGTATTTTATTCCATGGAGCCAAGTCAATAAAAAAAGTAACCTTATCAAGACAATGTTGACAGGTTTTACTAGACGGTTTGGCAGTGAGAAATGTATTAATCCCCCCTTCCTCTGATAGCAGCAGATGGCAGGGCTACCAAAACGATAGATCATTATGTTACTGCAAACATTTCATTAGTTGCTTGAAACATCTAATCCAAAGACAGCACACACGTCCAAGAAGGAAAAGGCAGACAGAAGCTCTGATTCCAGTCCACGCATTATGCTTAATGCAAGTGTTCTCACACTTACCCACTGTATGAGGGATGTAAATCAGGAAAGGACAGATCCATCAGCTTTGCTTCCATTCCCCCGATTTTAATTTTTTTAAAAATCTCAGCGTTCTTCCTCTCCGATTTTATTCCCATTATGAAGACGGCCATGTTCTGCTGCCCTACAACTGCTAAAGATGAAGGTTAAAGGGGTGTGTGTGGGTAGAAAACTCAAAGCACAAGAGGATGTTATAGAGAGAGAGTAGAGAAGTGTTGGAGAGACGTGGCTCATGAAGTCTTCCATGTTTAACCAAAAAAACAATCAAACTTTAGAGAAATCCTAGACTTAAGTTCTATGGAACAATTGTGTTAATGGACTATAGAAGTGGGATTGAAGTGACCATGTGCCAGGGAGGGCAAATTTAAACACACATGTACAGATCTACCAAGCTGTTTCTTCACTGGAGCCCCCTCATATACCTGTTGGTTGGGGCTTGAGGGCTAACACACTATAAAAACGAGCTTGTTTTAGGGATCTCCAGAGGGCAGGTACCTTTCAATGATATACTATAGCCTATCAAATACAGTACATCACAGGGTTGTCACCACCCACAGTTCTATCTGGGTTTGAACTTACCATCTGGCTACAGAATGTGATAATTATTTAGGATTGCTCCAAATCATACCCCTCAAACAATGTAGCTCTAGCACCGTGCCAAAAAGAACCAGGGGCGGTTTTACCAATTTCACACATCCCAGTAATTTTCCATGGCTGATGAGGGATTTGAACCACTGCTTCCTGAGCCCTAGTATGTTACTCTACCCATTAGACCATAAGGGGTATCCACACATTTGTTAACACACTTTTATTTCAAAGCTCATTGTCTGAGTGGGAGGGAATTACATTCTGGTGGCAATGGAAGCCTTACAGATGCTCCTTAATGGCTATAATTTTTCCCTCAGAAGTCCCAGTCCCTGTACTGCCTCTCTGGGCATTGTGGATGAGAAAATGGTGGTTGCCTCAAAGACATTGTAGTGGCTATCAGGAGGAATCACCTCTCTCTTTTTTTCTGTGGCAGCTGCCATTTTTGTACAGATTGCCTTCAGCTGAAACTATCACCAAGATGGGCAGGAAGATAACTGAGAGATGAGAAAGTAACCTAGTTTTCCTCTGTGGAAATGCCATAGTTTCCCCCTGTGACTTATGAGCAAACAGGTGCTCGTTGCTTCTATTTATACGGGAGAGATTTTTTTGGGGGGAAATAAATCATAAGAATTACTATCACTGCACCGAGTTACGATGGGCTTCCTATGTTGCTTTATCCAGATGCCTTTGACCACTGCATGACTTCTGAGGAAACAGATATAATTCTTAAAGGTTAAGCACCACAAACAAATTTACCTCATGATGAGAAAAATGTCAGGGGGAAAAGAATTAATTAAATCTGAAAAGATGCCCATGTGTAACCAAAGTTAAATCAAGATCTTACCGTTTCTAAAATGTCAAATTCATTTTTAAAGCCAAGAAGGTGAAAAACGAGAGGGGAAGGAAGTACTAGAAGGACAGAGCATTATTTGACCAAGGTTGACAACAACAAAATGCTATGTTTGATCATCTCTTTGTAAAAAATAAACATTGGGCATCGAACCCAAGGTGCTGTACCATAGGACACATTCGGAAATTTATAAATGCTTCATGTGAAAAATAAAGCTGTAGAATGTCAAAGACATTTAAGGCTATTGTGCTGCTCCCACTTACCTAGCAAAAAGTATTACCAACTTTGGCATTGCTTCACTTCTCTGCAGGAATATATAGGACTGCATTCCCTTTGCCCCTGGTGTGCATGATGCAAAACATATTTTGTAACATTTGGACACAGTTCACAAAATACTGTTATTAGGATGTGTATTGGTCAGAAGAAAGATGCATAAAACACTGTCATGTCCCCCAACAGTTCACCTGAAAACGCAAGTTTATATTCTCCCTTTCTTCTGAATGTTGGCTGTGATCTTAGAAGCAGATGTTCGAGATGTAACCTGCTTTGCCATTGTGTGGTACAACAGCTGGGACCAGATCTGTCCATGCCAGATTTTGTTGCATGACATCTGGATTAGTACAATGTCGTCTACATAGGGCTATTCATTAAAGGCATCCAAAAACTACAGCATGGAATGATGAGGAAGGTAGTAAGAGCATACTGAGAATATGTGAGTTCTTTATTGTCACAACTAGAGATGGGCACGAAACAAAAAAATGGTGTTTCGGTCTTTCGTTTGTCATTGAGAGGTCTGTTTCAGTTGGTTTCCGTTTGTCGCGAAATTTTTGAAAAATTTCGTTACCGTTTTTCGTTTTTTCGTTTGTCATTTCTACCCGCTTTTTGCGTGATTTTTAAAGCATTTCCGTGTGCAGGCATCCCCCAATGCCCCAGACCAGAGGGAAAACGATAAAAAAAATGGATGCTGGCAGAGACACAGTATAGACTAGGTATGCAGGGAGGCTGCATAGGCAGCAGCGGGCGTTGCTCAGGGTGCAAGGCAGCCACAGAGTGACTGAACTGTGGGGCAGGGGAGGGTACTCACCAAGAGGTACGCAGCACGCATGCACACAGGGAGGCTGCAGGACTGAAGCTAGAGTCGCAGAGACAGCAATCCCACCCTAACTCCCACCAGAGACTGCAAGGAGGACGGGGGCTGCCAGAGCTTTTTATGCCCTCTGTGGCTGCCAGACCTGTCTGCCCAGTCTGCAACCTGGGCATGCTATTGGTTGAACATAATCCCACATCACATGGCTTGACTCCATTTTGTGGCTGGTGGCGACATCCATTTTAAAGGGAAAAGAAAAATACATTGTGATGGGAGAAGACAAAAACAAACGTTTTAAGGACCCCAACCCCCTCCCGGTAGGTATTATCAGACAATATAAATAATTATCGCTGCGTTTTTACGGATGCCCAGGGCGTTTTTTAACATTTAAAACAGCATTGCGCGTCGCCATTAATGGAAACGAAACGTTAACGACCACAATTTTTGTGGTTCTGTTCGTTTCATTGCATTTTCATCACAATTTTTGTTTGTCGTTTCGTTACATAATGGAAACGACAAACGGTAACGAAAACGAAAAAATGTTCGTTCCATGCCCATCTCTAGTCACAACTATGTTAGTTCACAGTGGATTATTGAGCCCAGGACAAAATGTATCTTCATGGTAAGTCAGTGTTGCTTGATACCAGTGAAGAGACGAGTACCCAGAGTTTTTCAAGAAGGATGGGGAAACAACTCTGAGTGTGACAGAAACCACACAATCAGTATATTAAAAAAAAAACAGGAAGTACAAGCGGCATGTGCTTTCAAAAATACAATGCAAGAATGTATAAATGGGTTCATCCCAAAGTGTATTAAACGGTGTGTGTTTTAGCAAAAGTATATTAACAATATTTATATACACATGCATATCTTATATTTATTCATTCATTCATTCATTCATTCATTCATTTTAGTGCTGTACTCCAGCTCTCGGCCATTCCAGGAATGTTCTCAAATTAGAAAGTCTCAAAAACCAGGAATTTCATTTGAGATCCACCTGTGTTTCAAGGACCTCCACCATCACCGGCTGGTTTTTCATATCTGCCCAGAGTTTAAATCAGAAGTGTGTAAGATGTCGCCTGTGGGTTGCATGGAGCCCCCTCCCACACACACACACACAAATACACCAGAACTCCCAGTAGCTCCCATCTTGACCACAACCTCCTAAAAAAATACTTTTAAAATAATGTTGGCTAAAGATATCTACTTGTGCCCTTTGGAGAGGCACAGGAGGCCTTCTTGTCATAATTGGGGCTTGGGCTCAAACACAACCAAAAAATATAGTTGTATTTAAAGGCACTCAGTTACACCACTGAGGGTCCCCGCCCCCCTGCCCCACACACACACCATTATATTAAAAAAGAAGGGACTGTATCAGGTTGAAGCTTCCTGGAGGCTGCTTCACAAAATCTCCTCTCACAGAAAAATCAACCTAATGCCCTTGTATCGTACAAGCTGCCACTCCAGCTAACATGTATCTGTTTTATAGCTTAGGCCAGGCCTGCCCAAAGTCCGGCCCGGGGGCCAAATCCGGCCCGTCAGGCCATTCTGAGTGGCCCGCAGCTGGCTGGCCCGCCCCCCCCTCCTTCACCCCATGTTTTTTTAAAGAAAGTAGGTGGGGCTTGCAGTGGGGTGGCAGGGTTGGGGAGCAACCGGCCCCTGACACATTCTCAGCCACCAAATCTGGCCCTCCTTACAAAAGGTTTGGGCACCCCTGGCTTAGGCAAATTCATCCACAGCCTATTTAGAAAGGGCAAACATTTGCGGAGAAAAGCTACCAAACAACCATGAAAGTTTACAATTTCTGTCAAAAGAAAACTGACTTAAAGGAAAAGGTAAAGGTTCCCACACACACGTGTGCGCTAGTCATGTCCGACTCTAGGGGCGGCACTCATCTCCATTTCTAAGCCAAAGAGCCAGTGTTGTGCAAGTCTGTGGCTATGTGGCTAGCATGAACAAACTCATTTCTGCACACAGAACACTGTTTACTTTCCCGCTTTTTATGGCAGTACCTATTTATCTACTTGCATTTACATGTTTTTGAACTGCTAGGTTGGCAGGAGCTGGGGGTATCAGCGGGAGCTCGTTCTGCTGCGTGGCACCCAGGATTCAAACCGCCGAGCTGCCGACTTTGCAGCTGACAGTTTCAGTGCTTTAGCCGGTTGAGCCACTATGCACCTCTAACTGCATTTCAAATATAATACAAATGATGTAGTTACAGAGATACTAATAAATTTTTCTTCTCTTTTATAGGTTGTCACCTGCCCCCTTCCCCCCCCCCAAAAAAAAAATCCTAGGAATTATAAATCACTGAGAATTTTCTGTTCCACACAAATGATAAATCCCAGGATTTCTTGGGAAGATGGAAGAAATATTAAACCCCTTTAAGCATATAGCACCGACCAGTCCAAAATGCCTTTTAGCCTATAACCAAAACACCAGAATTAAAACAGGGAAGATATGTGCCATATTGCTCTTATTATGAGTTTTAATATGACATTTATTGAATGCATTTCAAACTATTGTAATAATTTATTATTTGGTTTTGACTTTATTTATTTCAGTACTGTAGGCTGTTCTGGATTCTTAAGGAAAAAGGCAGACTATAAATGTTTTTTATAAATATTTTAAATAATAATTAATTAATTAATTAATTAATTAATAATATAATTAATAATATTAATAATGATAAATAATAAATAAAATAAAATAAAATAAAATAGCCTCTGTTCTGTTCAGCATAATCCTTAATTCATGGAGGTGAGGAATAAAAATACTTAAAAATCTGTCAAGTTTCAGCTGTTCAAACATGCTGCTCATTTGGCCAACCAGGAAGAGTTACTTGGAGTGTAAAAGGCCAGTCCTCAGCACCTTAGAAATACAGAGCAGTCACTGAGTCCAGTAATCTAATTAATCTAATTGTAATCTAATTGAGATTCTTGCATTTTGATCTTATTCTATCACTCCAATCCACTTGACTCCTTTGCATGAAGTCACATTTTACATGCATAAGACTATATTTTGCCTAAAATCATTAAACTAAAAATTGAGGGTCATCTTATACATGGAAGTAAGCCAAGAAGAGAACCATGGTGTTGCAAAACTACCCATTCTTGGTATCTGCAAACAGTCATCTTATACAGAAGGGCGTCTTATAGATGGAAAGATACAGTGCCTGTTTGGGGACTGCTGTTGCTTCTTACCTACTTCTTGCACTTTTTGGCAATTTTGCACGCCATTGACTAAAGTGTGTTTGTAAACATTTTAGAATTGTATGATGTTTTGTTTACATGTTTAAAATGTAGTATTGTTGTTGCTGATTGTTTTCCTTTCCATCTTTCACTCAACACACCATAACACTGAAAATGTCACTGTATTTTTTCCTCCAATGTGTGAATCGGATGAATCCATTTTTAAAGCCTGACTGAGTGATTTTTTTTCCTCCCCTCACATCTTTGTAATTCCCCACCACCACCACAGTCTGATGGCTGTTGGTTTAAAAATAAAGCAAAACAACCCTCTGGAGACAGATATATTTCAGGCCATGTTTTCTTTCCAGTGTCGCAGCTTACACGTCGAAACCAATGTAATAATAATAATAGTATAGCAATACTGTAATCTTGAACTCCCGAGCTGGAAGGGACCTTATGAATCACTGAGACTAGCTCCCAGTCAAGGAGACACAACATGGAACTGAAGTCCCAGGACTCCACATCCAGATACCTAACTTCTGAGCTATCTGGCAGGTCTTCTAAACTAGTATGATGTATACAATAGTAAAATAATAATCATAACCTCAATTCTGACTTATGATTGTCCTTTTCAGGGTTTTCCTGGTAGAGAATACTCAGACGTGGTTTATCATTCCTTTCTTCTGCAGGGTGCCCTGGGACTGTGCAGCTTGTCCAAAGCTAGAAAACTGGCACATATCTCTGGAGGCGTAATGGGAAATCAAAATCCTGACAAATCAATGTTGTGGTCCAATGCAGTGAGGAGTGTGCATACCTCTACATTGGAGAAACTAAACAGCCATTAGAAGGATGGTCCAACATAGGAGGGGTAACAGCTCAGGACCAGAATCAGCAGTACACCTCCACTTGAAGGATAAAGGGCACTCATTCAAAGATGAGGATGTACACATATTAGACAGAGAAGATAGGTGGTTTGAAAGAGGGGTCAGGGAAGTCATTCATGTGAGCATTGAAGACCCCTCTCTCAACAAAAGTGGGGGACTCAGGCACAGTCTATCTGCCACTTATCAGGCTGTGATTTAAACAATACCCAGACAAATCAAAAAGCCTTCACTACCAAGGCCAGAGCTAACAACCCATACTTTATGGGTTGCAGCACCTTAGGCCATTGTTCACCTTAAGGTTATTGAGACTGTTGTCTACCTAAGGAGCCTATTCAGGTCATTGTTCATCTTATGAGCATATTTCAGACCAGGGTGACAAGAGGTCAAAGTGGACTATAAGATGGAGGACTCGCAACTAGCTTTCTTCAGGCTGGTGAAGCTATTTGAATGAGCAGTGGAATGTTTCTATCTCTCAAGAAAAAGAAGTCCAGTTGCCATGACTCAACTTCCAGATTGTGGCTCATAGTTTATACAGTTAACTATACTTCCATGGCGTGAGTTTGGTGAAGGCAGTGTCCCTTAATAGTCTGTTTCAAAATCTTTCAAAACAACAGCAACAGCAAACTTCTCCATGTCACTTGTCAAAAATAGATGGTATTAGTATGTCCATAATATATTGCCAAATAGCTTAATAGTACATTTTGTACTTAAACACAAAGAAAATAAAGAAAAATGGAAGTATGGTGGCATCTTCAAGACTAGTTTTACCTCAAGATGAGTTTTCATGGTTTGCAATCCTTTCCTTCAAATACATGAAGTTGTCGTTTGTAACATATATCTCACACATAGATTTATACATAAATGTTAGCAACGTTATTTGTAATCTATCTAGACCTGCCTTTTCTTGGTATAGGAATGAATAAATCAGTAAGCACATAAATACAGTATTACTTTTTTAAAAAATTGCTAAATTAGAAAGTCTCTTAAACACTGACATCCAGTTCTTAAATACTTCATAAACTATTTCCTCATATATACAAATATGACTCATTCTCTCCCAAACTGCCAATATGTCACTGCTAAGTCTATGTGGGTAGTCAACAGACTGCCCTACCATTTGTGCCTCAGGAAGAGGAGGGGAAGAAGTTTGGAGTTGCTGTCTTGCTGAGATGGAGGTGGAGGAAGGTGGATGCAGCAAAACACACACACACACACATACACACAGAGAGAGTGGGGGGGGGGGAGGAAGCAGCTGTCACAATAGTATCGGTGCTCAAACAGAGTAATCAGCCCAGGAGGGTGCAAATTCCATTATCTCAGCCTTATCCTCTAATCCCACCATTCTATGGAGAAGGGTTGTTAGAGGCCCCAGCTGCCATGACCAGCTACCTACCATCAGCTGTTCACCACAGTGGACTCTCAAGAGAATACCACATTCACAGCTTTCAGCTAGAGACTACAGAGGTTAAATCAATCCATCTCTCTCTCTCTCTCTCTCTCTCTCACGCGCGCACACGCACACGCACACGCACACACACACACACACACACACACACACACACCTCCAACAAATTGGCCACATACTCTGCAGACACTCAACTGCTGCATTTACAGTATTTCTTTTATTTCTGCCACAGCAGAACAAGGGCATCCATTAGAAACACAGAAACCTCTGTTGTTGTTGTTTTAATTCTTTTTGTGCATTTTTCTTGTTTTTAGCTATAGCTAGCAGACCTATATTGTCTAATTTCCATGTGACCAGGATGTTGAGGACTGCAAATGCATTATTTGTAGCTACCCAAATACTTTCTTCTTTCTTTCTTCTTTCTGTTCTTTTAAAAAAGAGAGGAAAAAATGAGCTTCTAAGATCCAGCTATCTAAAGAAGCTATTTTCGCTTCACTTGACACTGTCACTGGTAAATATGCATCTCAGCTCCTGAGAAGGGCTCAAGGCAAAAGAAATGTATTCTCTCACTCAACCAATGGTCATCCAAGACCTGCTGGCCTCACTTATTTGTTTACTTTCATTTATGTCTCACCCCACTCCCAGTTCAAGGACCCAAAGGCAGCTTGCAAAATGGCAGGAGGGGAAAGACTGATGCATAAATTAATATATTAAAATGCAATTGAATGCATAATAATATCAAAAGACCATTCTACTGAAAACAAATTCAAACAAAAACAGCAAAACAGCCACAAAAACCTCAACCACATAAAAGTATTGGTTAAGCTATCACCAATCACATAAGAGGTGCTTGTCTTAACCTGATGTCCACCAACTGAACCCTTATCATTATTTTGTTTTGTTTTGTTTTGGTTGGTTGGTTGGTTTTATTTTTGTTTGGGAGGTTGGCCAAACAAACAACATTTCCTAAGAAACCAAGAAAAGTGTGATAAAAGCTATGAAAAGTTTGAGAAAAGCTAGTGCGGGCCAATCTGCACCAGAAGGAGGGTTCGAAACGAGAATGGCCACTTCGTATTTGTATCTCCCGAAATACTAATATGAACCGTGGTACCACTTTGGCAAGGATACAGGACAGAAGGTCTCCCTGCTCGGCTGATCAATAGATGGCTGCAAGGGGAGACAGGGAACGTCCAGCCGGGCTCCTTCCTGAATTAGTGGACTAGCACAGTGGACAGACCCCTGCACCACCAGAAGAGTGGTGAATGGACAAGAGGGTTCAGGGTTGGATGAGATGGTCCACCACAGCATAATCTGTGGCACCAAGGTTAATAGTCATATCTCAGGATACATGACTCCAAAGTGCTCATCTCTCTTTGGAACTCATGGCATCCCAGTTTGGCCATCTGTGTGACATCCCTTTTCTGCCATCTGTCCAAGCGGCAACGTTTCAAGCTTGCTGAAGCTATAGAGGCTAGGATCCAAGGAATTCAATGTGCCTTATATCTCCGACACGTGTGAGATTGCAATATAAGAGTAGATCAAACCATTCATACTATGGGATAGGCAAACATTCCACTTTTATTTATTTTTATTTATTTATATTTACAACTTATATACCACCCACTACCCAAAGGTCCCTGGGCGGCTCACAATCAAAAGAATTAAAACAGTTAAAACATAAAATATCAACAAATAATTAAAACAATAATAAAAACCTTACAGCCTTTTATGTCTCTCAAAATCTCTGGATGTTGTGATAGACTGAAGTAATTTTTAATATCTCTTCTATACGAATTTGGGTGGAGTGTGGTTTTTTGTTTGTTTGTTTTTGAACAACAATGAAATGAAATTAGTGAATGAAAGCACAAAAAGGGGGAGGTTTGTTTGGGTTTATGTTCTTACATACAATAGGTTTAGAGGCGCTTTTCTGTGATAAACAAGAAAGAATACATTAAATGTGTCACTTACCACAATCTACTTTTTTATCCGGGCGTGAAAGCATGAAGGCTGTGTCAGTCACAATCTTTCTCTTTATGTAACAGCATAATGTTTGTGGGGGAGTGATATTTAAATAGCATTTGAGTCAATTTAGATGCAAACTAAATGGTGAAAAAGTTCACACCACATGGGAGGGAACAATTTGCAACTAAGATTATCATGAGACTCTTTTGTTGTCCTTGATTTTGGTGTCTCCAGGATCTAAAATCTTACACTTCTACTCACATGCACTAATGCATATGGTATTTGTAATGATGGCTGTACACCTAGAAATTTACCAGGTTCCTCCCCCC
>JAHTLZ010000237.1:21392535-21404901 GCA_023846285.1 Phrynocephalus versicolor
TTGTTGTTGTTGTTGTTGTTGTTGTTGTTGTTGTTGTTGTTGTTGTTCAGTTGTTCAGTTGTTCAGTTGTTCAGTTGTTCAGTTGTTCAGTCGTGTCCGACTCTTCGTGACAGGCCTTCCTATCTTCCACTTCCTCCAGGAGTTTTGTCAAATCCATATTGGTTGCATCGATGACACTGTCCAACCATCTCATTCTTTGCTGTCCTCTTTTCTTTTTGCCTTCAATCTTTCCCAACATCAGGGACTTTTCCAAGGAGTCTTCTCTCCTCATGAGGTGGCCAAAGTACTGGAGCCTCAGCTTCAAAATCTGTCCTTCCAGTGAATATTCGGGGTTGTTTTCTTTCAGGATGGATAGGTTTGATCTCCTTGCAGTCCAGGGGACTCTCAAGACTCTCCTCCAGCACCACAGCTCAAAAGCATCAATTCTGCGGCGATCATATTCATATTCAGTTCCCTATCTAATTATAACTTAATAATCATCACTACCCTATATCTACATAATTTAACTGTCATCAGTACCCTATAATTTTACATTCAGTATTCCTTATCTGAACTCATATTGATACATTCTCAGGTATACATGCTGGCTCTGCCTCCAAGCTCTTCTACTGGCTATGCAAATGCCAGATATTTGCATTTCTCTAAGTGATACATATTCAGAGGTTAGGCTGCCTGTTGTAGGTGGTATATAAATATAATAAATAAAATAAATAAATATTCTTATATTTCCCTCTGAGAAATCTATCCAAGCAAGAAGTCATAACAAATATCATTTATTTGCTTGGAAATCTTTCTTTCAATGGTCTCTCTCCAGCGTTAATGCCCTTCTGCATAGAGTAGAAATATTGCAGCCACTCTGGAATTTATCACAGAACTAATAGATGGCATGAAATTAACAAGAAGAGGGATAGCAAATGTGGGAAATAGCTAGCTAAAATACACCTTACAATTGCCTTTTATCACTTGTCATACTATGCTAAGTTTTTAGTGATTTAGTAGGATAGCTGAAATAACTCATGTCAGAGGATTTCTCATTCAGTCCAGACAATGATATTTGTCTGTGAACAAAAAAGTTATGATTTATTTAAAAATTGGTAGCTTTATAAAATGTTACCGTTTTGGGGGATAAAGCTGAAATGACTGCAAGGATAAATTACCAATAGATCATCCACCGCCTCCCTTCTGCCTAGCCGCACAGAGCACAATGCAAAACTTTTCACATTTAGTTTCTTTTTCCTATTATTGAAAACAAGTCCCGGAAACTATTTTTTTTCAGCGAATTCTGACCGCAGTGCTTCACTCTTAAATTCCTGGGGTTGCAAGGCTAAGAATCTTTGGCTGGCAGAAGAAATGACTACAAATCCCCTCTCCTGGACTCCATCTTGCATTGATCAGGCCACATTTGACATGGCATGTCCACTTCTGAGCACCACATTTTAAGACCCACATGGACTACGGTGAGGGTGTCCAGAAGACAGCAAGGAGGACAAGGAGAATCTGGAGCTTACATCAAATGAAGACAGGATGAAATGAGGTGTCTGTCCATGTTTCAGCCTGGGGAAGAGGAAATGAACAGGAGAGTTGATTTTGTTGTTGTTGTTCAGTCGTTCAGTCGTGTCCAACTTCGTGACACCATGGACCAGAGCACACCAGACCCTCTGTCTTCCACTGCCTCCTGGACGTTGATCAAATCCATGTTCGTTGCATCAATGACACCGTCCAACCATCTCATTCTCTGCCGTCCTCTTTTCCTTTTGCCTTCAATCCTTCCCAACACCAGGGACTTTTCCAAAGGCATCCTCTCCCCTCATGAGGTGGCCAAAGTACTGGAGCCTCAGCTTCAAAATCTGAGTTGCTAGTGGTTTATGAATTCCTTCCTGTGTCTTTCCACAAAAATGGACACACTGATTGTTGTGTCCTAGGGTGCCTATAGCATGGATAAAATCAATGGGCAAAGAGTAGAGACTGTAGGAAAGAAAACTGAATCAGAGAAATGGTCCTATTATATTAGGATAAATCCTATTCGCTCATGCTGTTAGGATGAATAGTGGTAAACACCATGCCTGGTAAAGACAATCTCGTAAGGGGATGGATCTCTTTCACTGGATGTATTTAAGTGGATGTTGGCCTGCTCGCTACCGGAAAGGTTACAGATGCATTCTGCATTGCAGATTCTGCATCGAGGAGACACTGAGACTAGCTGAACTCTGGCATGGTTACCAACTCCAAGACTCTGTGTACTGTGTGGCCATAAGGCCTATTTGGATTGGTCTGCCTTATTCGAGCCAAAGCTGTCGGTTTTGCAGAGAGAGGAACCAGGCAAGTGCTTGAGATGCAGGCAAAGCACTTAGCTAAGTAACTTGTTATTTTTTCCAGAGGTTAAGCCCAGTGGAGCTTTTCTGGGAAGTGTGTTGATAAAGAAAAACTGACTCTACATCCAGTGAACGTACCTTCTCCAGCCCATCAGCTCCACTAGGGAGCACCACCATCACTGAGAAAATATTGTTGTTGTTGTTGTTGTTGCTGCTGCTGCTGCTGCTGCTATTGTTTTAGGTGTCTGCCTTTCTGCAAACATATTTCTGGTCTCAGTTAAATCTTTTCCAAGTGGTGATATTAACTTTGATTTATGTGCAGCACAGTAGGAGATTTTATGTTGAATAGAAGTGGGATGATTTAGAAAGAGCTCCTTTTGAAAAGAGGTTGGGTGACATCAACCACCCCTATTTAGAGCCCATCTTATGGCTTGATCTATTGGGAAATGCATGTGGTGTGCAGGGACTGAGGGCATAGCCATTCAATGAAATATCCAGCTTTTTTGTGTTGGTATTGCCTTGCTTGAAATCTATGTATTCTTGTGTGGCTAAATGGCACACACCAGGCTGCACACTTGTTCAGGGGTCAATCGGTTTATTTTCAACATGTGGCAAGACAACGTTTATTTTGGGTCACATCTGAATTCAGGGCTTCTGGAAGATGTTAAACCAATGGTGAAATCAGTCTACAGATTTCTGGCTGTATAACATTTCAAATGGTTTTTTTTTCCCCGCAGAGGTGGAAGGAATTAACACCTAAACTGGCAGATGATCAATGGCAGCTAATATCATGAAAAGCAATTAACATTAAAATGAGCTAGACTGGAAGAAAATGGTCATATTTACAGCTTGATACACTATCTTAAGGCCATTTGTCTTCTCCCTCCATTGAATAATCAGGGATAATTTAGATAACAGAGCATGAGGCAATGACAGCCCCCAAAACGAGAACTAAAATATGAACACAGTTATGTACTTTTTTTCACTCTGGATAAAGCAGCCATCCCTGTTGAACATTCTGGCAGCCACCTTCAGAACCACACTATCCTGCTTGGGATTCCCAGGCAGCGTTCAAAGACAACACTGTACCGAGTGTGCTACAGTCATTCATCCAGTCATTCATTCATCCAAGTAATCTGGTTTGAAATCCTATACAATATTATGTGGAAGCAACTGACAATGAATACGGTGAGGACTTACTTCTGATGAAGCATGTGGAGGACTTTACCATGAATGCATAAAGTCCTTCTCCATGAAAGCCTTCGGGTGGCTACCCTGCCCTTTGGTGGCATAATCCAGCCAATAGGCATCCGAAAATTGAATGCAGACTTCCAAAGAATAGCAAGGAGAGACAGGGTGGCCTTCTTGAACGAACAGTGCAAAGAAATAGAGGAAAACAACAGAAAAGGAAAAACCAGAGATCTATTCACGAAAATTGGAGATATTAAAGGGGCATTTCATGCAAAGATGGATATGATAAAGGACAAAAATGGTAGGGACCTAACTGAAGCAGAAGAGATCAAGAAGAGATGGCAAGAATATACAGAGGAATTATATCAGAAAGATCTGGATGTCCCTGATAACCAAGATAGTGTAGTTGCTGACCTGGAGCCAGACATCCTGGAAAGTGAAGTCAAGTGGGCCTTAGAAAGCATTGCAAATAACAAGGCCAGTGGAGGTGACAGCATTCCAATTGAACTTTTTAAAATCTTAAAAGAGGATGCTGTAAAGGTGCTACACATGATATGCCAGCAAATTTGGAAAACCCAGCAGTGGCCAGAGGACTGGAAAAGATCGGTCTACATCCCAATCCCAAAGAAAGGAAACGTCAAAGAATGCTCCAACTATGGCACAATTGCACTCATTTCACACGCTAGCAAAGTTATGCTCAAAATTCTACAAGGCGAGTTTCAGCAGTATGTGGAAAGAGAACTTTCAGAAGTGAAAGCTGGATTTTGAAGGGGCAGAGGAACTAGAGATCAAATCACCAACATGCACTGGATTATGGAGAAAGCCAGAGAGTTCCAGAAAAACATCTGCTTCTGCTTCATTGACTATGCCAAAGCCTTTGACTGTGTGGACCACAACATGGTAAGTTCTTAAAGGAATGGAAGTGCCTGACCACCTTATCTGTCTCCTAAGTGATCTATATGTGGGACAAGCAGCAACCATCAGAACTGGATATGGAACAACTGACTGGTTTAAAATTGGCAAAGGAGTATGACAAGGCTGTATACTGTCACCTTGCCTATGTAACTTATATGCAGAGTACATCATGAGAAAGGCAGGTCTGGATGAATCACAAGCCGGAATTAAGATTGCCGGAAGAAATATCAACAACCTCAGATACGCAGATGATACTACTCTGATAGCAGAAAGTGAGGAGGAATTAAAGAACCTCTTAATGAGGGTGAAAGAGGAGAGTGAAAAAAATGGGCTGAAGCTCAACATCAAAAAAACTAAGATCATGGTCCCATCACCTCCTGGCAAATAGAAGGGGAAGAAATGGAGGCAATGACAGAGTTTATTTTCTTGGGCTCCTTGATCACTGCAGATGGCGACTGCAGCAACGAAATAAAAAGACGCCTGCTTCTTGGGAGGAAAGCAATGGCAAACCTAGATAGCATCCTAAAGAGCAGAGACATCACTTTGCCAACTAAGGTCAGGATAGTCAAAGCTATGGTTTTTCCAGTAGTGATGTATGGAAGTGAAAGCTGGACTATAAAGAAGGCTGATCGCCGCAGAATTGATGCTTTTGAGCTGTGGTGCTGGAGGAGAGTCTTGAGAGTCCCCTGGACTACAAGGAGATCAAACCTATCCATCCTGAAAGAAATCAACCCCGAATGTTCACTGGAAGGACAGATTTTGAAGCTGAGGCTCCAGTACTTTGGCCACCTCATGAGGAGAGAGGACTCCTTGGAAAAGTCCCTGATGTTGGGAAAGACTGAAGGCAAAAGGAAAAGAGGACGGCAGAGAATGAGATGGTTGGACGGTGTCATCGATGCAACCAATATGGATTTGACCAAACTCCGGGAGGCAGTAGAAGATAGGAAGGCCTGGTCAGCTCTGGTCCATGGGGTCACGAAGAGTCCGACATGACTGAACGACTGAACAACAACAGACATCAGAGAGAGGGCCACCCTGCCCTTTATTTCTTAAAACATTGCAAAACAATTTCCAAAATCCTGTTGCTCAGCATAAGAACCCTAACAATAACACTAACACTAACCCTGCCTTTATTTCTTAATGCATGGCAAAACAATTGCCAAATCCTATTGCTTAGCATAGTAAATCTCACTAGAGTAAGACCACTGAATCAATGAGGCTTTGATTGAGTCAACTGCTCCATAAGTTCTAGGCCTATTTTTATGGTGACGTAACGCACTCAAGTTAAATCACATTTGAAGCATTAATTTCAATCAATCAGTGGAACTAGAGTTGGTTCAGCAGTCCCCACTGAATACATGGGCCTTCTCTATTGTGATTTACTACACTAAGAAACACACCTTAGCCTAGAACAGGTTATTGACTGCATCAATATCCAGTGGAGAGAAAAAACATTGCTAGATCTTGCTTGCTGTTACAGATCGACTGAGTAGTCAGAATTTCTGGACTCCCAGTGGGGACATGGAGATGGGGCTGTCATGATGAGTGCCAGGACTGTAAACCTAACCATCCCACCGCTCCTTGACTGACGACAACACAACACAACATACAGTGGACCCTTGTATAACAAACAGTTTGTGTAACAAAAAAAATGTACAACATAAAAAATTCCAGAGATAGGGGAAATTTGCTTAACATAATTGCCTATGGGGCGAATCCGTACAACATAAAAATTGGATTACTCCATTTTCAATGCATTCCTATGGGAAATTTGTATAAAGGAAAATTTGCTTAACAGAATTTCATTTGGAACGAATTAATTCCTTTATACAAGGTACCACTGTATTTGTGCTTATTTGCTTAGTTGTTCTTTTTATTATTTGGTCTGATTGATTAGTTTTTATTCACTCTTTTATGATGTTTAATCAGTTTTTTGTATTTTGTATATGTATGTAAACCACCCAGAGTAGCTTTTTGCTAGATGGTAGCAGTATATAAATCAAATAAATAAATAAAATAACATGTCTTTCCAGATCTGTGTTAACAACAGGTTTACAGAGGAGAGGTTTCTCACATGTATACACAAGCGTTCATGACATTATGCAAGTATTATTTCTCAATATTGATGAAGAGGAAGAGGAGGTATGCTTCAGTTGTGTGTAGCCACTATTAGTATCCAACAGGATAAACAACAGAGAATGCAAAATGGCTTTATTTACCTCTTTTTCTAACACTTCAGGGTTGATCTACATTACGAGAAGCTTAAGGAAAAGCCATTGCCGCACACACCTGATAAGTAATCTTAATGCTTATCATTTGTTAAACCATCATTATTATTCAGAGCAATAAAAGAAAGACAGGCATTTTCCTTTTTCCCTTTTGGGCAAAATTGGCCTTTCCTTCAATGGGTAACTGCAGATGCCAGTATTGGAAAAATTCAAACGCAAGGAACATTTTGACATTTAAGTGTTATTGCACTTGGTAGACTAATAGGAAGGACAGACAGCTTCTCTACATACACAAGCCTTTGCCTTTTGAAGTTCTCATTGATTGTATTAAATATTTATAGGATTTAAAATAAACACTCGGATATGTGGAACAGAGATCAGCTGTAAAGATCCTACACTCATTTCCTAGCATCCACCTTTATTTATTTAAGACAAACGGAAGGCTTTCATGGCAATAAAAAAGTGAAAAATATATTTTCTCCTTCATCAAGATAAAACAACAATAAATCCTCAGGGCTTTATTTATTTTCTTTCAACGATCAGGTGCCTCTTCTGGTCGATTTCCCAGAAACGGCTTGTTTTCCCCCCTCCAAACTATGTTGGTATGTAACCACAGAAATAAATAAATAAATTTCTGTACATCCACACATACACTATAAAATCTCTCTCTCTGGTCAATAACTCAAATTGCTAAATTGAACGTGCACATTATTATCAATAGCATAATAAAATAACAAAAAAGAAATACTAATGTTAATACAGAGCTTGAAACTAATTAGTTACAGATAACAGAGTTTACTGCAGCTTTTGGTTTTGAAAATATTTAATAATGTAACTAATTGTTACAAGGTCACCTTCTAATCTAGGCGTAAAGCATAACACTTAGAATTACTTAGGTGTAATATGAAACAGTCACTTGAAAATGTTACTTTTAAAGGGCATTATCAGGGCATTTTAGAAGCATTTGCTAGGAATTCTTCAGATACTATTCTCACATTGGTTCTAAGTGGCAGGGGGATTATTGTTCAGATGATTGTTTTATCATGTATGTTTTTGTAAATAGTTCAAATCAAAGGTATAATATCAGAGCTGGCTGTTAAAGGGTACCAGAGAGTTCTGCCCCCAGTATATTTTCTGGCCTGCTGTCAGGAGCAACGTTAAGCATTAAAGAAGCAAAAGTTTAAATATATTTATATATTTGCACAGCTGAAAAAATAAGAGTAATAGCAACCTTGACGTCTCAAAGCAACAAGTAAGACGAGTTAATTTTAAGCATATTATGCCAAGCTCTCTGTTGTTATGTGTGTAGGATGAGGAGGCGAAAGGTGGACAGGGCTCCTATACCTTTAATACTTTTGTGTAAGGGCGAATTTCAGCAGGCGCAGTTTGCATTAAAAGCTGCACCCGCTGAAATCTCCCATTCTAAAAGCAACTATTAAGTCACAGGAATTTTTACCTCTGGTCTCCCTGAAAAAGTAAAGGATCAAAACTGACTCCCTTCCTCTTGGTGTCCATTGCCACTTGGAAGAACATTATTTTCCCTGGAACTGTTTTGGCCTGTGTGGACCTTCATGGCATGAAGTAACAACAGCAGGGGAGAAAAGGAAGGAGGAGGAAGCAGTGTCAGATGAACAAGTGTGGCCAGAAGGGAAAAAGCTTCCACCTCTCACTGACCCATGGCTATATATGGGCACATTTATCTTAGGAAATCACTGGCAATCCACAAAAAAACTGCATCTCTTTTTATCTACTGTAACTCTAACCATCTGTTTATCTGGTCTGTTGGTTCCAGCATAGCTGTGGTCAGTTTTTATTGTCATGGTGGCTGTGAATGATTTCTCTACCACCTTCATATCCATCGCATACTGTGCAGTAGCAGGTCTCATGCTCACCTTACAGTCATCGTGAACAAGGAAATCAGTCCGGGCTGCAAATTCCATGCTGACGGTGATTGGGAGGGGTACCCTTGATTCAGTTGTCTCACCTTATCCCTGAGTCTCAGAGAAGATGTACTGTGTATGAACTATGGTTTGGAGCTAAGCCGGTGTTGTGGCTTAAAGTGCCAAAGTAGTACTCGAGGTACATGGGATCATATCCACACACAGCCGTAAAGCAATCTGAGCTGCCTGGGGCTACTCACCATGCCGTAACATCACCTGCCTCACTGGGTTGCTCTGAGGATAAAGCTGGCAAAAAGAGAACAAATTTATCCTCCTCTGTGTGACGATCCTGGTTTCTAGTGCTTCCACCCTTATCTTATTTTAAATTGATGGAGTCTGACACAATGTTTTGGCTTTTTCAAGCATAAACCACAGCTTTAGTATTGATACATGAAGTTAAACAAATGTTTCATGAATAGGTTGCAGTTTAACCACACAGTTAGTAAACCCTTTCTAAACCCTCACTGGACCCACATAAACAAGCAAGACCCAATCAACAATCACAACATCTGTATGTGCATTGGTTTATACACCTTAACTAGCTCCACCCATGATCTTTTCAATTGGCCATTCAAACTACCATACTGTATTAGGAAGTAAACCCACATTCCATCACACCCTGTCACCTGGTATGCTCTCAGAGCACCTGTAGGAGCTCATACATCTTTTGGACACACAGCAGTAAGGGATCTTTCAGCCACAGCAATAGTGCATCTTTATGCAGATGGGGTGGAGGATATCACACTCAGGCAGAGCTATTCACACAGGACATTTGATGGAAATGTTTCATTACTCCTCCAAGTAGTTTCTTCAGTCCATTTTAAACCCACAAGAAAAGAAGTCCAGTTGCCATGACTCAACCCCCAGATAACCTTACCTGGAGAACTGGGCATCTCCATAGACATAGAACAGCTGCCTTTTGGGTGCCACAGTTGTTAAAATGTCAAACCCCAACTGGACGAATGTCTTCTCCTGGTCTCAATCCTCTCCTGCTCCCTAAAAAAATTTACTTCTGATTGGTTTGCAAGATGTGGAGGGAGGAGAACTGAGTTTTGTTTTGATCCCCTGTGGGAATATTTCTTTGAAGAGTGTGTTCTGGTGGGCTGCAGTGATGCACACACGTTCCTGGTCGGTGTGGCATATCTGGAAAGGAAGTGACCTTCTATTTCCCCTGACCTTTTGCTTTGAGGCAGGGCCAAAGGGGTAAAGGGCACCTGCCCCTTATCCAAGCTCTTGTTTTTGTAAGCTCTCCAATCTCTTGCTTGTCAACATAGATAAGACAAATAAAAACAAAGCCTTCTGGGAGGAACTCAGCAGTTTGTCTGTGCCTGGGTATCTTCTCATCTGGATGAGAAAGGCAGTTTGTCTGTTTCTGTCCTTTGTTCAGCAGCCAAGGCCTAAAACTCCTCCAGCATACTCCTCCAGTTCCCCTTGGACTGAGGGGAAGCTCCCCACCGTTTTCAACCTGCAAACTAACTGTGTACTATAAAATGGCCTCTGATGAGACCCAACAGGAAGCAAACACTGTTTTGAGTTGTTTGCCCTATCATCATTCACCATCCTTTCATGACTGGAAGAGAAGCCTCTTCTTACAATTCAGCAAACCATGTAGTTCAGAATGTGTTCCATTATTTCCTGACTGCAGAACGAATGTCATAGGTTCACTCCAAGAAAAGGGAAACTACAGCCACAGGCAGTCACTGAAATCTTAAAAGGGTAAAGGGTTGTGGGTTTTTTTCCAGTAAGAGCCTAAACAAATGAGTTAAAATGGTATTTGTGGCTATGATTAAATTTTATCATTGCATACCACCAGGGTACAAGTTTACTACTGAGCAATAAAGATAGATCACGCTGCATAACACTATTCCGGTACAGATACTATATTTCAAAGGCCACATTTGTGGGTCAGCTGAGCCATTTTCCAGGATCAACAAATCAGTTTGATTCAGTCATTCATGTTGATATATGTTCTGAACCCTTGCTTGTGTTGCAAGCATGAATCTAAGCCAGGAGACAAAGTTTCATCTACTTGTTTATGAAGCATGATTGAACAAAGCAGTTCTCTCATGCTTTAATGCCCAGTGTAAGTCCTAGTTATGCATTTCACAAATGCATACTCCCTCCCCCCTCAGTTTTATCCCAACAGGGAGGTATGCAAGGCTACAGCACACTAGATATTATTAATCTAACACAATATTGCTTTTTTACAGCTCACATGGAAAACAAAGGCAAGAGACTTTCTTTGATAATATAACTGATCTAAGACTAAGACTGCTACCGCACTTCTGTGAGTAGCCGCTTCTTATTTTGGATCGTCTTTTCTCCTCCCGTGGTCACGTGGTTGTTATAGCGATTCTGCTGTTCGCACTTTGGCAGGTAGCTAGCCATCGGCTTTCCACTTTATTCACTTTATTGAACCGCTTTATTGTTATGAAACTTTTGCATAACAAAGTTGGTAAACGTCCCGGCATGGCGGTATGATTCTCTTTTCTATGTTTTTTGAAAGCAAAAGGCTAAGAATAGGGGGCAAGGGGGGTGGAAAGCGACTTAGTATGCCTGCAAATTCAACCAAATCGCTTAAAAAGGAGACACAGGAAGCAATGTTAAAAAAACACCACCCCCAGTGGCCGTCCCAAGAAAAAGCGCCCCAGTGGCCAAAAATGGCCATGGCCGAGGGGATTCTTCAGATAAATCATTTTGAAAACTGGACAGTGATTTTTAATGTGCCTTGTTTTTAAGGAAAAGGTGTCTTAAATCAGACCTTTGGGTAGTGGGCGGCATATAAGTTAAATAAATAAATAAATAAATAAATAAGTGCGGTAGCGGTCTAACTGTGCTTTTTCTGTTTTGGCCCCTTAGGGGACTATACCCATTAAACAAATGAAAAAGGTGTCTACAACAAAATGGAAACTATTTTCACCCTATCCTCTCAAGGTCCTGGTTCTGATTTACAAAACCCTCCATGGCTTGGGACCTGAATACCTGGCAGAGCGAATCTCCCAGAGATCAACTGTGGCCCGTCCTACCAGAATGTCGCAGGCGCTCTCACTCCAGGTGGCTATGCCCAGGGAGGCTAGGAAAGCGGCTACCCGCAACTGAGCCTTCTCTGTGGCTGGTCCAGTGCTTTGGAACCACCTCCTGAGTGAGTTGCACCTTGCACAGTTCCTGCCAGCCTTCAAAAAAGCCCTAAAGACCTGGCTTTTCTGCAAGGCCTTTGGCGACCTTTAACTTTTTTTTTCTTCCTTCAATTCTATACAGCCACACACACCCACCATTTTGTGGTTCAGGTACTGCGGTCCCACTATATCACGGGATCGCAGTACCTGCACCTCGAAGCCGTGGTGGGGAAGGCGGGGAGCGATCGCATTGCTCCCCGCCACCCCCACCCCTCAGAAAGGCCTCGGAGCCGCGGGGGGCAGCAAGGAGCGATCGCATCGTTCCCCGCTGCCCCCACTCTGAAAGGCCTCGGAGCTGCGTGGGGGGATGGCATCGGAGCCGCGTGGTGCACGCGGCACCGCCCCCAGGCCCCACCTGACCCACTTCCGCATATCACGGATTTTCAAGCATCACGGGTCGGGTGGGTCCCTAACCCCCGCGATAGGCAGGAGGTTACTGTAACACCATCTTGCCGATATTTTTCTCTATTGTAATTTGTTGTTGTTGTTGTTGTTGTGTTGTATTTTGTTGTCTGTTTTTATTGTTGATGTTGTAAACCGCCCAGAGTTCCTTTGGAAGATAGATAGATAGATAGATAGATAGATAGATAGATAGATAGATAGA
>JAHTLZ010000237.1:21404911-21415725 GCA_023846285.1 Phrynocephalus versicolor
GATAGATAGATAGATAGATAGATAGATAGATAGATAGATAGATAGATCGATCATGCACGGAGGCTGGCATGTGCTGGTTCTCTGTGTCTTCTAGTCTTAAAGAGGCAGGATACAACATGTCCTATACAAAATTCTCCAGCTTGGCCAAAATAATTATTCTTTTGATTCTGAACTAGTGATTCTGAAACTTGGCTTCAGGACAGGGAAGGCAAATGGTAGACTGGGAGCTATGAACAGCAATCTGCCTGACTCGCTGCAGATTGGGAAGGGTTCCTGAACAACACAACTGGAATTACTAGCCTTGTGGTTATCACTATGCCCTTAATCTCAGAATGACTTTATGGTTTATGAGGAACTCTCTTGGTCACTTGGAACACACAGAGAGAAAGAATATCCATTCCTGATTGCTCCTCATTAGCTGTACACTTTCTGTGCATGTGTATGTGTACACATACATGTATAAAGTGTACAGTATGGTCCTGGGGGCATTCAGGAATTGGTAACAACACATCTCTCCCCCTATTTTGCAGCTGACTCCAATCAGTGGAAATTCAGAATCCAGTAACAAAAAGAAAGAAAGAAAGCAAAATAGATCCTCTAAGCCCAAAGTGTGAACACCTGTGCCTTAGGGAACCCTGATCCCCTCAGAAACATATCAAGAACCAAGGTGTAACAAGGGCAGCAACACCAGAGCTCCAACCCAAATGACCAGCATTTAGAAGCTGCAGCATTTTGCTGCCAGAGTGCTATGAGCCTCCAGGCCAAACCTGAGCACACATGTACCAGGTTTAGCTGCTCACCCCTGGGCAAATGGAAACACAAAACAGGTGAGTTCCTACAAGGACAAACATGACTATGTCACCCTCAGAGCCAAATATATCTCTCTTTTCAGCTCCCCACATATGCCAGTCTGATGTAACTCAAGTTTAAGTAACAGGGCAGCAAATTCCCAGTGATTAAAACTAGTCCTTGTAGTACTTCACCAGGGGTTCTTTGATAAAACGTCAATAATGGCAGGCTTGATTTACCTGTGTTGAGACTACCCTGCAATGTGCAACGGAATCAGATATGTTCTATTCTGGATCAGAAATGTTTTAAGGTTTTCTGTATGTTCTAGATCAGTCACTCCCAATCTAGGTCCCCAGATGTTCTTGGACTACAACTCCCAGAAATCCTGGCCAGCACAGTTAGTGGCGAAGGCTTCTGGGAAGACATCAGGGGACCCAAGTTTGGGAATCACTGCTGCAGAGAAATCCATCAAGTATGAACACCATCTGTTATTAGAACTGGTCTTGCACCGTGAAATGCATCCTGCCCAGATTAGAACTGGAAAAGGTGCAGAAGAGAGGGACTAAAATGATTACTGGGCTGGGGCACCTCCCTTATGAGGAAAGGCTAAAACATTTGGGGCTCTTTAGTCTGGATAAAAGGCGCCTGAGTGGGGATATGATTGAGACGTACAAAATAATGCAGGGCATGAGTAAAGTGGATAGAGGGACGCTCTTCTCCCTCTCACAAAATACCAAAACTAGGGGATATATACTCAAGTTGAGGGCTGGGAGAGTGAGAACAAACAAAAGAATATATTTTTTCACCCAACGCATTGTTAGTCTGTGGAACTCCCTACCACAGGATGTGGTGATGGCATCTCGCCTGGATGCCTTCAAAAGGACATTGGACAGATTCCTGGAGGAAAAGTCCATTAGAGGTTACAAACCATGATGGAGATGTGTAATCTCCAGGCTTAAAACCAGGGTACTTCAAGGGCCAGATGCAGGGGAGTGGTATCAGGAGACAAAGATCTAGTCTCATGCGCTCCCAAACACATCTGGTGGGGCCACTGTGAGATACAGGAAGCTGGACTAGATGGGTCTTTGGCCTGATCCAGCATGGCTCTTCTTATGTTCTTATCCTTTGCAACATCGGAAGCTGTTGCTGTAGACAAATCTACCATGAATGAATCATAGTGAAGAACATTCCCTGGAACAGAGTTAGATTTAAAAATTCACAAACATTCCATAGAACTTATCCTGTCCATTACAAAATACATGACTACCAGATCCTATAGCATTTGTCTAACAGCACCAGATGTTTGTAATTGGTCATATCAAAATTTACAGAGGTGAAACTACTATCCTAACTATTTTAATGAAAACAAGTGGTCCTAATGCAGCCAGGAAAAAAAAGCCCTCCTTTGAATAAAGATGCTAAGGAACAGAGATGGGGGCGTCTTTTAAATGGAAAATATGGTACCTTTTGTAGCATTTCTTGTTCCATCTGGCCTGTCCATAGGGTTTATCTGAGTCCTTAGCCTGTTTACTCAGAGGACATAATGCCTGTGTTATTTATATGAGGCTTCTTTGTTGCTGCAAGGAAGCCTACGTGTTTTCATGCTATTTACAGGAATGGCTGTTTCCCATAATACATTTAACTAGCTATACTAAAGGTTTGAGGAAGTACATTGGCTATTTTAACACATTTATATAATGGCTAAATTCTAACACATACGGTTATATTTCAAAAGCTACAATGAGGAGGAATCTTCTCCAAAGCAAGTCTCTGCCTTCTTTCGAAGTGCTTAAGAGGATGATGATGATAATCCACTTCCATGCATATCGGGCAGTGCAGATTCTCCAGCACTTTCGGTCTTGTGCAAGTGTTTCGGAGTCCACCCTTGTAGTACGTAGTGCCTTTGGGTCTTGGGTCAGCGTTCTTCACCATGTTTTTCAAGGGTATCCTCATTGTCATTTGGCACCAGGAGTGGTGGCACAACTCACTGCTACCTTAGGGATCTGATTGTTCTCAAAAACGTGGCCAGCCAATGGGAGTATTCTACATAACTTTACTTCTTTGGAGCACCTCCTTGTTGGTGATGTGGTCAAAATATTGGATCTTTAGGATTCGGCAGAGGCACCCCCACTGGAAGGCTTTAAGCCTCTTGTCGATACTTGCTGACACCTTCCAAGCCTCACTGGCATCAACAGCTGTCGGGATCAGAACAGAGGCAAACATACAGATTACAGAACTTAATCTTCAGCAGTATGGATGACAATGAGAACATCTTAAAATTGCTGTCATATCCAAGCCCATCCTGAACACAACCCTAAATGAAAGAGTAGCGCCTCCAATCTAAGAGGCTGGAAAAGTTTAAGAGTTTCCTACACATCATCTAAAGGGATTCATTGCTCAAGCCAATGACTACCATATTATGTAAAAGCAATACCAAGAAAACATTCACACTGTGCATTCAGCTCCTTAAAATAGCCAACAAATAGGATAAGGTGGGGGTTGGGGCGAGAGAGAGGAAATCAGAGAGAAAAACATACTGGATGCCAATACCCATTTGTGCCACTATCAGCAGTTTGACAGAGATCAAAAGGGAGTCAGGCTTTGAGGTCCACAGAAAGGATTATCATGTGCTAAAATCTGCAGAGCAGTAACAGGTCCTGGATAAAGTCAAGGAGCAGGACCTCAACGAAAAGCAGGAATTTCACCAGAAGCTAGTAGGGACATTGGTAAATCTTTGGCTCTGAGTCTTTGGTTTTGGAACTACCAAGCCTCAAGGCCCAGTCCCTAATAAAAACAAGGTTATTGCCCAAAGAAAAACGGAAAGGTAGGTGAGCTCCAAGTTTTGAGTCCATTCCAAGTTGAGTCACTGGTGAGACATACCCATATTTTTTCCATCTATAAGACGACCCCATGTATAATATGACCCCCTAATTTTCCAAACCAGAATAAGTTTCACAACCTCGTGGTTCTCTCCTCGGCTTACTTCCATGTATAAGATGACCCTCAATTTTTGGTCTAAGCCTTTTAGACAAAAACATTGTACATGGAAAAACACTGTAAGTCCGTCTTGACAGCTGGTCCAGCAAGTCAAGTTCCCTCCCCTAGTGCCTAGTGACAAAAAAACAGTAGAAGCTGAAAGCCACTCTGCCAGAGTAGAGCATTTGTCCATCTACCCAGGCTTCCCTCACCAAGCTTCTCCTCTGCCTTAGCTGGACAATCCTATCAACATCATTGAAGAGAGAGGTCCAAAAACCAGTCCATTTTCTTCTTTACCTTGGTTAGGAAAATGTAGTGGTTCAGCATTGTCCCTAGAAGTGAATATTTCTTTCTCCTACGGTTTCTTTTTTATGCTTTCCTCTTGATAGTACAAAACTGCTAAATATTTGAAAATGATAGATTATTAAAGCAGAACTACAAGATGTACTAAGAAGGTTTTTCCCCAGAATAGATTTCCTTGCAAAACAGCCAGTTGAGAGGTTTCCCCCCCCCCCATATTAATAATATGTACAATATTTCTGAGATGACAGTTGGAGGCCCATAAATTTGTTTGTCAACATTAAAATATATTTTATGTTCTTAATGTTTCCTTTTAACATATGCAGAATATCTAATATTTCAACACTTTATCATTCAGATGGAGTGCATGGAGAACAAGGATATCAATGGCTATCATTATGGATGCCTAAGGACAACCTCCGGATTGGAGAGATAGGCAGGATATCTCTCAATGCCATTTGTGGGGAATCGTCAGCAGGTGAAGACATCTGTTTGGGAATGTCCTGAAGCAAATGGTGAGCCACTGTGTGAGACAGAATGCTGGACTGGATGGGCTGTGGCCTGTTCCAGCAAGGCTGTTCTTATGTTCTTTAGAAACAGGTCTGTGTTTTCATGGAGATCTAGGACAAAATGACCAACATCTGCTTTGGGTAGCAGCTGCATAAAAAGCTTTCATTCCACCAAAGCTCAGTCCTAAAGACAAGCATTCAACATTGTGTTGACTTGTGACAATCACTTGCTTTCCAGATTTCTGTTGACTGCATTGCTGCATGGGACTTAGATTGTATCTCATTTTGCCATGTGATTCTACTCTTCTGCGTTGGCTTGGTGCAGCTGCCTTGCTGACTTCGGAATGTTTGACCTTGGCTGTGGCACTCCCTTCTTGGCAGGGACCTGCTGACTGGCAGGCCTTGGCTTGGGTTGTGCTATATTCCTGACACAGCCTTTGCCCTTTCTGGATCAAAAGAGAGGAGCCCGAGAAGTGCACACTACGGAAGACACCACGGGGTTTGGCAGCCTGGAGGTAAGACAGCTTGCAACTCAGCTTGACTAAGTGGAAAAAAGTTGGGAAGAAGAGGATGTTAATGGAGAACAACCAGCTTCGCCAAGTCCATTCTGGAAGTTTGTAGAATTCACCTGCACAAAAGAAAATGAACCCAAATATAAAAAAGGAAATATAGGCATGGTTCTTTGCTGGACTATTCAGATTTGGCACACCAACCCTGATTTAATTTTGTATTTTTATGTAGACAAAAATGGCTAAAGAGGAAAAAGACACAACAACTCCAAAGCTGTTTCACTTCTAAAAGGTCAGGTTACCATCTGATGAAGCTGTTTTTTATTTATTTATTTATTTATTTATTTATTTATTTATTTATTTATTTATTTATTTTATTATTATTATTATTATTATTATTATTATTATTATTATTATTATTATTATTATTATTAATAATAATAATAATAATAATAATAATAATAATAATAATAATAAAACAAAAACAAAAACAAATGAAATTGTTCAAACAGAAGAAAAATGCAGTTCCATTTGTAGTTCATAAAACAAACTATGCTTTCTTCTCTTCTACATGTACATGCATATGAACCAAACACAGTAGGACCTTCTATCTACAGGATCAGTATCCATGGATTCATTTATCTACTCTACTGCATGAAAAGATTATATTAAAAATTCGGAAGTGCATCTGTAACAGGATGTATAACCAGAACAGACCACTAGAGTGAGGGAGAGATGATGAAGGGTATATTGTTTAATACTTCCCTGTATTTTGGCACCTGTGGGGTTGAGGGGCTGGAACCTATCCCCCACAAATACTCCAGTCCTAATCAAAAGCCAGAGCAGAGCTGAGAAAAAACATTTCAGCACTGACACATTGGATTTTTTTAGTAGTCAAAGGGTATGTTGATCAACTTGAGGAGTCAGTCATTTGTTTGCAATCATTCCTTTGGAAACCGAGAAGCATGCCTGTCATCTCCACAAACTATGCAAATCTTTTGGCGTTTAAGTCGCTGGAATTTGGGCATATCTGCAAATGCACAATTATTAAGGATTCTGAAAATCTGGCGAGTCATTCATTGCAATGGGCCAAGTTCTTGGAAGTTAATGACAGAGGATGCTTGTGTTGGTAGTCCCCACAGCCATACCCCCAGGACAGTTTAGATATGCATCCTACTACTGTATATAAAAAAAATCAGTTCTATCAGGTTTTATCTCTTCCAGGAGTAGGCCATTTGCAAATGCAATGGCCCTTAACTGCCTTTTCAAGGGTAAACCATCCCGCAATATTTTGCCCTGCAGTTTGGAACAACGTTATCAACCGGAAAGATAAGCAAGATCAATTGAAGTGGTGAATTGCTCCGAGTTAAAAAGTCAGTGTAATAGGCATTTGATGACAGTGGCATGGCGTGGGTGACTAGCATCTGGGGCAAAGGAAGTAATGCTCCTCCTAACCCAGGGTGAGTTGGACGGGGGGTTGCTTTTGGCCCTAAATACGTACATTCTGGGCAGGTAGCAAAAGTCCAAGCCATGAAGGGGTCTGGCTTCCCACCAGCATCTTGCTCTCCTAGGGTCCCCACAGGCCACAATGCTTACAGCAAACAGTCCCCGACTGGCCATCATCTGTGCTGGAGGCTCTGGAAGTGGGTGGATGAAGAGCAAGATTGGGGTGGGGGCAGAGAGAGCACAAAGCACAGCATATTCTTTCCCAGCATATAAAAGTGTCGGGGGCTTCACCACCTTGCCAAGGCAGCGCCATGGCAGAGGGACAAGTGAGCAAGCCTCATTGCTAGGTCAGGGAGCCATTCTCCCTGTGTGGGAGTCACTGCCATTTTCAGGGAGAGACATAGAAAAAAGCCTCAAAAGAGGGTTTTGGGGGGGGGGGCTGAGCCCCTGTATAAGTTGAGCCAGACCCACCTCCCACCACAGCCTGACCCCAATCTCCCCCTGGACCCATGCCTGCCTCACTCACCAGTAGAGATGGGCACAAAACGAACAATTTTTTGTTTACCTTTTCGTTTTTTCATTTTGTTACATAACGAAACAACAAATGAATTTTGTCTCTAAAATGAAATGAACCGAACAGAAACACCAGAAATTTTGTCATGCGTTTCGTTTCCATTACTGCAATATGAGTGAATTGCTTAAAATCCTAAAAAAAATCACAAAAATGAAATAAATGGTAACAAAATGGTAAGAAAACGAATGTAAACGAAAATGAATTTTTTGCAAAAAATTCACAAAAAACGGAAACGAACCGAAACGGACCCCCTAAACGACAAACGACAAACAAAATGCCTTTTTTTTATTCGTGCCCATCTTTACTCACCAGTCATCCACTTCCTGGGCCAGTGGGTGCACTCGGTGGCACTGGCAGCTGCTCTGACCTGAACACGGGGTGCACTGGCCCAGGCCAGGTGTAGCTTGCAGCTGCAGGACTAGCCCTGGGAGGGGTAGTGCTCTGGGCAGGTGGCAAGGCCAAGAGCCCTGGGCCTCTGTCACTCCTGCTGGCTTTCCCATATAGTGTCCTTGGTGATAGGCTCCTGAACGGGAAGAAACAGGCAGACAGCGTGTTCTCAGGAGGTATCTGTCGCTGCCCAGGCCTGCTGGCCGGGAAAGCAGGCAACCAGGCACCTCCTAAAAATATTGCACCCCGTACTGACCACCCCTCTGGCACCACCACCACCCAACATACACACACTATGCCACTGTTTGCTGTTGCATGCTAAGCTGTGTGACTCCCATGCAGATTTCTGCACTTGTGACAATTCATCACCAAGCTGTATCCTTCCTGAGTTAGGGTGTCACTGAATAGGATGCTGGCCAGTAGAGATGGGCACGAATCAAAAAAATGGCATTTCGTTTGTCGTTTGTCGTTTGGAGGGTCCGTTTCGGTCCGTTTCCGTTTTTCGCAAATTTTTGCAAAAAAATCATTTTCGTTTTTGTTCGTTTCATTACCATTTCGTTACCATTTATTTCAGTTTTTTGTGGTATTTTTAAAGGATTTTAAGCAATTCAGTCATATTGCAGTAACGGAAACGAAACGCACGACAAAATTTCCGGTGTTTCTGTTCGTTTCGTTTCATTTTAGATACAAAATTCGTTTGTCGTTTTGTTACGTAACGTAACGAAAAAATGAATACGGAAATGAAAAATTGTTCATTTCGTGCCCATCTCTACTGGCCAGTATTGCTGGGGGCGTGGGGAAGGACCAACGTTTAACCAATGAGAGAATTATAGCTACATTTGAAGGGGAGACAACATCATCGGCCGCAATTAAGAGGCGCGGCAGAATGACGTCTTTGTCCCTGTTAATTAATTTTTAAAAAGCCCAGCCCTTCAAATTTGTAACCGCTGGCTTTTCTCCTAGTTAAGACTTTGGCTAGAAATGCTTCTGCTAGTGAACCAGGGGAGGCAACCTCGCTTCTCACTGCAGACCCCAATCTAATCCTAAGGACTGAGAAACCTCCCAGAACAGGTTTTCAAACTGATGTTAAAGCCTGCGGAAGGGGTGGGGGGGTGGGGAGATCCATTATGCTAATAAAATAAAATAGTCTAATTTCCTTGTTGGGGAGCAACTTGTTAACAAGATCAGAACCTTACCTGAAGCACTCAGGGGAACAGTGCTTGTTTGTGTCTGTTTAGCAAAGAAGAATATAGACACAATTGGATTGTTACCCTGACGTACCTGAGAACAGATGTTCAGCTGTTCTTAAGGGTTTTTTTTCTTGGTGAATTGGAATCATGACATGGAAATTAGATAATCCTTCACACATAAGCACCAGCCTTTCATTCCTGAACTGTTCAACAATGAAGTCCCTGTCCAGCAACAAGTCAGAAATGGTGCCATTTTGAGAGGAAACAGATGAGTAGAATTTGAATAATTTCCCAAGGTTTCGGCTATATCACAAAACACGACACCATAGCCCTTGTTAACATTTTCTACCGACATATCCATGAGACTGAAGGATTTTTAGCTTGTCCCGTTCCCGTCTGATGCCTGCAAAGCCATTGTTCCTTTATACAAGGCACCACTGTATTTCACTTGTTTAACATTCTTATGGGAAGGGAGAGGTGTTAGCCATCTGACAGGTTCTGTTAATGAAGGCTTTTAAATGTGTTTTATATGACTTTTTAAAACTGCATTTTATGATTGGCTATGTTGTAAACTGGCCCAGGTAGTGCAGTTTGCACTAAGGGGGTGGTAGATAATAAATAAATAAATAAATAAATAAATTCAATATTCTCATCTTATGGTCTTTTGTGATGTATGCAAAGGTAACAGTTGAAATGAACCTGTGTATCTCTTCCTTTTTCTGGGCTAAATCTAATGTGAGTTACAACTACAGCAGGTCCAGTGAAATATAAATGGAATCTGTTAGAAATTACCTAAGCAGTTGTTTATTGGGTGTGGTCTAGTTTGGATTGAGTTATGTGGTGCAAATGTGCATTCCTGACCAAGTAATAATGAGAATAACGGATTATATCGATTTGAAATATTCTTTGCATAAATAGATTATAACTGCTGCTATACCACTGCACACTGCATCCAGATACAGGAAACTGGATTTTACATGGTACTATATTTAAATCTCTTCATCTGCAAAGTATTATTCCTTAAACATAACAACTTTAATGCTGCAACCTCATGCACCTTTGCCCACGAGTAATTCCCCCCAAAGTCAATGGGGCTTGAATTCAAAGGAAATTGTATACTGAGATTTGAATTTTAAGCTTACAATATACAACTTATTTTCTGTTTTACTTTGTGTACAGCAAGAACGCTTGTTGTTGTTACATTGTAATAATAATAACAGTTTATTATAAACAAGATTAAATATATTAATATTGATTATTACGTTAATTATAAAAAATAAAAAGAATAATGCTGACATCAATACCACTCATTTAGTCTAGCATGTATTATTGACTTCCAATAGATTTCACAGCCAAAAAGGATGGCCTTTTTCTATAGCCACCAATTTGCATTTCCCAAGTTGGGTTGTTCTTGTTATCCCATACGGAATATAATGCCAATAAAGCCGATGCTTTCACTTCTGCAAAAGCAACCCCTGTTTCCTCCCCCCTCCAAAAAAAATCTGTTTTCATCTTGGTAATTTCACTTGGCACCCCCATCAAAGGTGACTCAGAACAAGGATTTGGAGTCTAGAGAAAAAAAATATTTATTGATAGACAAAGAGGTGAAGGTGGAGGCGGAAGGTGATCCCAATATTTGATATTTTTAAAAACCTAGCTGTTCTAAATGGTATTGTGTGAGGCAGTGCAGGTGGCCAATGATGAGCATAATATAGCCATACCATCCATTCTGGATTTGCAACGCAGACTCCCTGTTCTGGACTATCTGAACTTCCTCAGCTGCTCTCAAAGAAGAGACCGAAATAAGCCATGCTAATTTGGCGCTTGGTAAAAATTTTTTAAATGTCAATTTCAGAGATTCAACAGCACTTTTGTAACTCTAAGTAGTATTTTCTTTCTCCTTCTCTTTCTTGCTCCCAAAACAAGTGCACACAAATTTAGGCAGCAGTTTGTGTGGCACGCAAGGGAGGACAATTAAGATAATTCATATTGTCACCTCTTGAATAGACTTGTCACATCAGCATTCAGAGTTTTTGTCTGGTGACAGTGAAATATCAAGAAAGATCCCGATTCTTCTTCTTCTTCTTCTTCTTCTTCTTCTTCTTCTTCTTCTTCTTCTTCTTCTTCTTCTTCT
>JAHTLZ010000237.1:21415735-21430950 GCA_023846285.1 Phrynocephalus versicolor
CTTCTTCTTCTTCTTCTTCTTCTTCTTCTTCTTCTTCTTCTTCTTCTCCTCCTCCTCCTCCTCCTCCTCCTCCTCCTCCTCCTCTTCTTCTTCTTCTTCAAAGCACAAATCTATTGTACCACAAGATCTAATTGTTGTCTGCATGTAATTGCCTTATTAGAAGATTTGCAAGTGAACTCCTTCTGTGATTCTAAAGAAGACAGAAAAAGAACGAAGAGGTGGGGCAGCAGGGGCGGGGTGTTATGCTCTTGAGACAAAATGGAAGAAAGGGAAATAGAACACCACTGGTGCTCTCAAAGCTGCAGTTATGTGACAACAAGGTGTAATCCAAACCAGGAGTTAAAGCTGCAGCCATCTAGCACATCAACGGTTGCTACCTTCCTCCATTAATGTTAATGTATGGTTTTTTCCATTGAAGCCAGCGAGCCTGGTTCTCATGCCCTCTGTAGCCTTCAGCTATGCCTGGCAATGGAACAGAAATTGTGTACTGTATATCGCCCCACGCCACCCCCGTGACCCTCTGCCCTTGATTTCGAGTGAATTTTGCCCAGCAAAGCCTGAGGAACCGTTATATGAAAATACGAGCATCCCATTTAGATTTTAATTCATGTTCAGTAGCGTCACACAATCCATTGCCTCTTCATATCCTCGTCGGTTCTTCCCAAGCCCTTGCTCCCTTGCTCCAAGATTCCCTGCAAGGTAGAAGCTCCATGATTCCATGGAAGTGAACAGAGCTGGCAATATTGCTACATGAGAAATTGTTAAGAGGACTAAAGATCAGGACTTGGTCACATGTTTTTTGTGGCCTTCACCCATCCTGCACCCACTCCACTGTTTAATTTCTTTGTTGCAACTTTTTTTTTAAAAAAAATTGTTTGCTCCTTGGAATGGAAGACGTTGGATAGAAACCCTCAGCAACCAAACTGACCAATTTAAAAATATAATCCTTAACAGAAGAGAACAGAGCACTGCATAAGTTTTATTTGTGCCAGATGTGGAGCCCTCAGTGGTTCTTAAGGGACAGCTCTCTTAACCCTTTACAACTAGACAAAAAGTTTGGGGCTTCCAGCAGCAGAAGTCAAGAACATCTGAAGAAGCAAAAGTCCTTCATCTCCCCCCTCCCCCGGCCTCATTTAAATACAGTGGGTACATTCTATAAAGGAATTAATTTATTCCAAATGAAGTTATGTTAAGCAAATTTTCCTTTATACAAATTTCCCATAGGAATGCATTGAAAATGGAGTAATCCCTAATTGCGACCATTTTTATGTTGTACGGATTTGCCCCATAGACAATTCTGTTAAGCAAATTTTCCCTATATCTGGAATTTCTTATTTTGTACAGATTTTATGTTATACAAACTGTTTGTTATACGAGGGTCCACTGCATATTTCAAGAAATAGCAGCCACATAGGAGAGGCCAGTCATGCACCGGTTTTCTACAAAAACCTGAACATCTCCATTAAGAAGGAAAAAGTATTAATTATTTTAGGATATGTTAAAGAATTTGTGGATGTTCAAGCCATATCTGTGCTTGTGCTAGAACGATCAAGCAAGTAATTCAAAATGCTTTCCCAAACGACAAAAATCCCAAGATTCTACAGGACGGAGCCATGACTGTCAAAGAGATGTTCGACTCCTGTAGCTTTATAGTGTAGACCAGCAGTGGCCAAACTTCGGGCCTCCAGCTGTTTTGGATCACAACTCCCACAGTCCTTTGTCATTGGCAATACAGGCTTGGAATTCTGGGAGCTGTAGTCCAAAACAGCTGGAGGGCCGAATTTTGGGCACCGCTGGTGTAGACATATTCAGAGAACCAGGTGCTGGGTTGCCCTGAGCGCAAGTGACCCTAGGAAGCCTTGGAGTGCAGAGTTCAGGTCTTGTAGACCCAGTAGCAACAAGATCTAAGAAGCTGAGTTCTTGGATCTTGGTGCCACAGGGTCTGAATGGCTAAAACAGGGGTCTCCTGTGTTTTGTTGTCAATATTCAGTGGGGTCTAAATTTGATGGACGGATGGGTTAGGTGGGTTTACAAAATGCAAATGTTAATGGAACGCTGTCCTAGCCAGCATAGCTTTTGTGAGGCATGGTGGTAATCACAAAACTGCACACAGTCTGAAGGAGATTATTTAGCTCTGTTTGCAAGATTCTTGCTTATAATGGCAAAGACCCTGTCAATAAATGTCTAGACAGGCCACAATGCAACATCTTTGGGGTCTGTAAGAAGAACAAAGATGTTTCTGAAGAAAGCAAGCAGCATCACGTCCTAGTCATCAGGAGACTGCTAAAGTCCAAGATGCATACAAGTAGAACATGGAAAGGTTACTTTTTGGCCGACAAGAATTATGGGAGTTATATTCCAAACAAGCGACTTTCACAGGCTGTCCATGCAACACACAACTGGAGTGGGGAGATAATCTCCATCTGTAACCACTGTCTATTTTACTGGCATGATATCTGGAGAAAGGAGGCGGTAGTACACTTGCTGCAAATTGACATATCCATTATTATTTTATCCAAACGGGGATCTGATCAGACTTCTGGAAAGAAAGAAAGCCATTGTTTCATTTATTAAATCAAACTGATTAAATGTATTCCTATGTGCAACATCCGTGCAGCTTTGTAATGGCAGGAAACAGAGGGAGCATTAAAACCATGTGGAATCCATAGGCCATCATGGTTCTGTAGCAGTGCACTGTCTTCTTGAAGAGAGAGCATCACATGAACATCTGAAGGGCTTTAGAATAAAGAAGTGGATCTCTAATAGAACTAGAAGTAGAAAAAAAACACTATGATCTCCTTCATGAGCTGACCCTGGCTTCCTGGCTGTATGTGGATCAAGATGCCAGTGGTAAGTATCCCTCCACATTAGAAATGGGCATGCATCAAATCAGACTGAGGTTGTATGTGTGGCACCACAGGTGCCATGCATTCCCTCCCTGCACCTCCTGGCCAGCTGCCCCACTCACAATCCAGCTCATGCTGCCAAGGTCCTCCTCCTCCAGAAGCACTCCACTTTGGGGAGCAGCCTGGGTTTCCCTCCCCTGCCTCTTCTGGCAGCTGACCACTCCTTTGTCTGGGCAACAAAAGAAAATCCCGCCTCCTCACTTGAGTGGTCAGCTGCTGGAGGAGGCAGGGAAGGGAAACCCAAGCTCCTGCAAAGACTGGCATGCCACCAGAGAAGGAGGACCTGGGCAGCATGCCCTGAATTGTAAGTGGGGTAGCCAGTCAGGACAATTCAGCCCAAACTGATTCGTGCCCATCTGGACTCAAACACTAGCACACATGAGAACTGGGCAGATAAGGACGATTGTTATGATGACAGCAGTAAAGTTGTTCCTGACAGTTTCCTAACAACTCTTTGTGGCATTATCTGGTTTGTATCTCATCTTTGTAACTATGGCAGACACCTAGCTCTTGGCCAGGTATGAAAAAAATCATGGTCTTTCTTAATGAACCTCACAAGGAAATTGCCACAACTAAGCATGCAATTGACCAAAAACAGATCACGTGTGCTCCTCGTCACTACCCACTCCCTCCGAGGAAGCTCAGTATTTTGGAAATGTATACATTATAGAAAGGGGTGAAAAAGACTAGGAGGGCAAATGACAACACATCCATCACAGGGAAAAGTTCGGTTTTCATTTGCCTCTTTGTCCTTCATTTGACTGCAATCCATTTAACCGCTGCCATTTTCATTGATGGGGGTCCATAAAATGGGCTGGGACTAATCATTGGTTGTTATAAACATTTCATTCTTTAATCAGTAACTCCTATTGAGTTCTGCTGCAGTTAAAACGATTAATCATGGAGCTCTGGCATTTACCCCTTACACTCCATTTGAAAGGATCCGAGGTCTTGAATTAAGTCTGCCCTGGTTCCCAGAATGCCTTGTTTGAGATTGTTAGAAGAACTTTTTCCCTTTCCTTTGTGTACTCCGTGCTTCAGGTATGTGTGTCCCATAATTAGTTTCAGCCCGCTGTGGAGTCTTCATAACCGAATAATCTTGCCATGATAGGTTAAAACAGCTGGCAATGGCTTGAGCCAAATCTAAGTTGGATCGTGGGAGGTGGGTGCTAACGATGATTCCCACTGATGCCACTGCACTGGATCAATAGGTCCCCTTCTTCTTTAGAACAGGCAGTTCTTTGCCAAACCAAAGCCGGGAGGGAAGATTGGATGTGCCCCATGAGCAGCCCGCTGTCCATGTCTGTCTGGCATTGTAAAATTATTTTGCCATGCATGACAAGATGGCTGAGAGCCAGAGAACTGCACCAAATCCCTAGGGCGGGGGTGTCCAAACTCCGGCCCTCCAGATGTTTTGGACCACAACTCCCAGAATTCCAAGCCTGTATTGCCAGTGACAAAGGACTGTGGGAGTTGTGGTGCAAAACATCTGGAGGGCCAAAGTTTGGACACCCCCGCCCCGATGTTTGGACACCACTGTGCGGCCCTAGGGTAACAACAAAGATAATATAAACGTTGGTATGGATTCCCCCTTCCCTTCCTTCTCTCAGTGACAGAATAAGACGGAAAACATTTGATTCCATCAAGATCAGCCTGAGCTGCTTCACATCAACCAGACTGCTGCAGTGGTTAATGTGTTGGATTAGGGTTCAGGAGCCCTGAATTCAAATCCCAACTCCCATGACCATAAACTGAAGGGGTCATTTCCATTTTCTCAGCCTGACTTACTTCAGTGGTTATAAGGAGGATAAAGGTGGGGGGAAAGAGCCACATTCCCCCACCCCATGGAGCTCATAGAAGGAAAGGTAAGGTGACTGAGTAAGTAAGAATACAATCAGGAGGGGACTGGCAATTTGAAGCATTTCATCGTTTCACTCTGCAAAATCTTAAGTGGGGTATTCAGGCCAGGGAGATGTGGAACCAAGGTGACCGATAAATTGGAAGCCTTCCACCAACTTCCCTCAGCCTGACAAAGCTACTTGGATGAATAGTGAAGGGTTTGGCTCTCAGAAGAAGTCCAGTTGCCACGACTCAGCTTCCAGATATTCTCACCTGGATGACCAAGAATCTTCACAGACAGATGGTTCCAGAAGGTGCTCAGAGGCTTATTATCTAAAAGGAAATGGCAGGGGCAGGGGGAATCCTCACTGGCATGCTGAAATTTGGAGAGCAGCTGACACACAACTGTAACTAGAGATGGAGAAAGCTAAAGCTTCATTTTATTCATTATTAAAGGGTTTGAGTCTCCAAGAGAAATGTATTTCTAATTTTGGTGTTTCTCTTCATCCATCCACCTCGAATAAACTGAAATGAAGTCTTCCTCCATTTGCAACAGCAAAATTCTCACTACAGAAAGGACCGTGTTGTGAACTGCTGTTGCATAGATGTTAAAATGGAGAACAGTCTCAGGACAGAAAGGGTGTGGTGAAATGTTGACCAGTGTTGGGACTGGGACTTGGAGAGGTCTGGGCTCAAGTTCTCCGTGAGCCACTGAATTATCTGGGTGACCTTGGCGCTGGTCGTTCTCCCTTCATGGGGTTGTTGTGTGGAGGAAATGAGAAGGAAGGGAGCCATACATACGAGTATGTGCTGCCTGGAGCTTATGTAACTGGCAAAGAAAGAAATAAGACACAGAGACTGAAAGCAGACTTTTCAGCACCAATAGCTCTGGGCCAAGATAGATGAATCTGTAAATTTCAGGAGACCCAACCTTTTTAAAATAGAAACCTTAAATTCTTTCCATCAGGTTGTGGAATTATTGTTTAAAAAGTAAGCACTTGTCAAAAGCAAACTGAACTAAAGTTTTCAGCTATTCCTAAGATCCGCTGGCCACTTAAACTCGGACCAGAGATCTTGGGGGTTCGTTGCTCTTCCTGCGTCCCCACCCCTCCGCACTTCCTTGCTCCTGTCTGTGTGAGGGGAGGGAGAAAAAAAGAGAGGAAAAATGCAGGCTCACCTCCGAAGCCACCCGGAGCCCCGTCGCCGTCCTGATTCCTTCTCTTCTGTGGTTTTTTTTTTTTTTTTTTGCCTCCCGCCCCTTAAAGGAAGCGAGGAGAGCCCAGCACTCACCAGATTAAGTCTGGACCTGGGGATTTTCACCCTCCAAGAGCAGGTACATGAAAAGTGCGCTGGGACGCGCTTAGGTGGGCGTGGTCGCACTTAATTTTCTGCAAACTCCGGAGCTGGTGGGGAAACAATTGTAAGCTCCGGAGCTGGCAACCATTTGCGGCGGAGTTTAGGGGTCGTGTACAAATACCCCAAGACAACACAAAAACCCTCTCCTATGGTTTCATTTGCCCACAATATTCCTAGCGCCCTGTATGTAGACGTTTCACCGAGTTTAGTGGGGACTTCTCCCTTTAGCTAATGTGCACTTATAACCGCTATATTGGGATTGCTTCAGATTTGCAGAGTCAGTTTGACTAGAGTTGCAAGATTTCCAGAAACGTGGGAGTAGGGGTGGGGAAAATGTCCTCCTCCCGAATGGTCTGTTTTTCTCCAAAGGTCCCCATACCCCGCCACACCATAGCTTCAAAATTTCCAGAAATTTCACAACTCTATTTTGGATAGTTACAGCAGGATCAGTGCCAACAACTGAAAGCAAGGGGTTCAATGCTATTCAGTCGGCACCTGCTGGCAACTTGAAATGTCTTTTTTTTAAAAAAAAAAATGTGCCCTTGAGGATTTGAAGACAGATATAAGCTTCTATGTGTATGCCACCATCAAATACAGAATTGGATGTACTTAGTTAAGAGCGGCTGAATAGCCCAGTGATTTAGAATCATAGAATCATAGAGTTGGAAGAGACCTCAAGGGCCATCCAGTCCAACCCCCTGCCATGCAGGAACCCCATCATAATATTTCCGACAGATGGCCATCCAGTCTCAGCTTAAAGAAGGAGACTCCACTACCCTCCATGGCAGCATATTCCACTGCCGGACAGCTCTAACTGTCATGAAGTTCTTCCTGATGTTCAAATGGAATCTCTTTTCCTGTAGTTTGAAACCATTTAGGTATCAGGCTGAGGAGCCAGAAGTGTGATTTCACACTGCGCTTCATGTACATAAAACTAGCCTGTGTAGACTTGGGCAAGTTACTTAATGCCAGAAGAAGGGAATGGTCAACCACTGAGTATCCTCTATCTGGAAAAGGTCACCATAAGTCAGAATTGGCTTGACTATTATTATATTATATTATTATAATTGCTTTCCCCTGCTCCTTGTTATAATTTCTGTCACCCTTTAGGTTTTTTTTTTTTTAGTCTCTTGTCAGGTTCCCTTGCTTGCTATTGATTTGTTATTAATTTGCTTATTGTTGTTTATTTGTTTGGCTTTCGTGCAAACTGCCCAGAGTTCCTGTGGGAAAATCGGTGCGGTCTAGAAATGCAAAAATAAATGAATACAAACAAATATTATATATGACTGTTATTATTAATCTTATTGGGTGCATAGGATAATTGGCTACCAGCTTAGATAGTACTGTACCTAAGAACAATTAGTTCAGTTTAGTTAGGAGACATCGGTCAGGAACTGCCAGCCATGACTGCTAAATATGAACATTATGTTCAAGGTCTGAACCGGAGAATGTCTGGTTAGAACTTCCTTTCCTTGGACTACGTGCCCCAGAAACCCCCAGCCAAAGTACAATGGCTGGGAGATGTGGGGAGTTGCAGTCCAAGGCAGGAAGTGCTAGACTCCGGGGAATGAAAGAAGGGTTAATCGCTCGCGTCATCCTATGCTTAAGATTTCCCAAAAGGCAACTGTGTGGAATTCCACAAAGTTCTGAGTTCACCGGCGGCCGGTGAACTCAGAACTTTGTGAAATTCCAGCAAGGCCAACTGTTGTGCTCCAGGGTTTTGCCAAGCAAAACAGTTGGAGGATTTGACCCCACAGCACTATATCTGCTCCACCCTCCTATTAGGAGCAAGCTCAGCAAAAAGTTATCTCGTTGGGCCCCCGAGATGGAGAACACATTCTTCAAAGTGTTCCAGACAGTCCAAGGATGCCAGTTTGATGAGGAAGGCGGGTCCCTCAGGAATGTTTCCTAGAAAAACGCCAGCTGTAGCAGACGCATGCCGGCTGGAGAAGGGCAGGACATAACAAGGAATAGCAAGAGTTCTGCTTGAGCTGCCCTTCGGCTTAAAAGGAAAAACAGAGCTGGCAAAATTACTCTATTCAATTGCCCGTTATCATTGTCATTAGTCATTATGATGTTTACAAAGCAACACAATGGCCAAACGTCTGTTGCCTAGCATGCTCCAGTAGTCCACTGAATCAATGGTAGGTTAGTAGGCCCATCCGTAATCCTTAATGATTCTAATGGGCCTACTCTAACAGTGACTTACCTTAGTATAGCAATCAGGGAAGTTTACATTGGGGTTGACTCACCTAATCCTTTTTGGCCATTACATTAGTGACTGTGTTCCTTAATTACTCTCTCACTACCTTTTTATGTATCGTATCATAAGAGGCAGACATAAAACATGAAGAAAAATCCCACAAAATTGGCTCAAAAATGGCTTTTAAAGGCAATTAGAAACACTTACTTGCTTCCAGTATTTGGTAGTAAATTATAACATTGCTATTGAAATTGTTACACTTTTGACAGGAACTATATATTACTTGCAAATCAATACTTCCAAGTCCAAATGGATGAGACATCACAGCAAATGTTTTCTCAGTGTAAGTATGGATATAGGTATGTGTATATGGGCTCCAGAAAAAAACTGAGGTGATTACATTTAGATTCATGGAAATGCTTAAAGAAACTCATCCTTGGAAGAGTGCATGCCAAGCTCGATAGGAAACTGGGCTGATCCTCGGGCAAACCACCTGATAAAACGGCCAGAATGCGTTTGACTCAGTATGGTCTGCTGAAATGCTGACTCTTTTCCCTTCTTCCATCAAGTTTTGTTGGCATTAACACAAATGTCCTTACTTTTGAAGAATGGACTTAAACTAAGAAATCACTGTAGTGATTTAAAGTGAACTATAAAATTGAGTGATTTAAAGTGAACTATAAAATGGAGGACTCACAACTAGCTTTCCACAGACTGAAGAAGCTGCTGGGATGAGCAGCGAAATGTTTCAATTTCTCAAGAAAGAAAAAAAGAAGTCCAGTTGCCATGACTCGACTTCCAGACAAACTCACCCGGATGACTGAGAATCTTCACAAATCACTGTAGATATCATCCATCACATAACAAGTTGTGCAACTCATCATTCAGCCAATCCTGTCTTCACTGGTTTCTTAACTTGAGGCAACACAGTATGTCTGTGAAGATTCTCAGTCATCCAGGTGAAGTCACCCGGAAGTTGAGTCATGGCAAGTGGACTTCTTTTCTTGTGAGATCGAATCGTTTCACTACTCATCCAAGTAGCTTCATCAGTTGAAGGGAAGTTAAGGTCTTCAATTTACCCATTTACTTCAAACCCACAAACATACTAAGGCAGAGAGTTCACCCAAAAGACCTGAAACCAACACACAAGAGAAGCTATATAGTATAGGCGGTCCAATGCAGTGAGGAGTGTGCAGATCTCTACATTGGAGAAACCAAATAGGCATTAAACAGGAGGATGGCCCAACACAGGAAAGGCAACAGCTCAGGACCAGAATCAGCAGTGTACCTTCACTTAAAAGACAAAGGGCACTCATTCAAAGATGAAGATGTCTGTGAAGATTCTCAGTCATCCAGGTGAGTTTATCTGGAAGTTGAGTCATGGCAACTGGAGTTCTTTTATTGAGAGACTGAAATGTTTCGGTACTTATCCAAGCAGCTTCATCAGTCATCTGAGGAAAATTACTAGTGAGTCCTCCATTTTAATTTTCCTTAGACTGACGAAACTGCTTGGATGAGTAGCAAAACATTTCAATCTCTCAAGAAAAGAATTTCAGTTGCCATGACTCAACTTCCAGTTAAAGATTATGATGTACACGTATTAGATAGGTGGTTTGAGCGAGGGGTCAGGGAAGCCATTCATATATGTACTGAAAATCCTGCTCTCAACAGAAGTGTAGGACTTGGGAACAATCTGCCACTTATGCCGCCCCTTCATCGATCCCCAGACAAATCAGAAGCACTTCACACCTCCACCAGGGAGGCCACAGCTAATAACCCGTACTTAATGGGTGTTGGGAAAGGTTGAACAGGTGGGCATTTTGCACATCCCAGGCCACTGTACATCTAATGAGCCTGTTCAGGTCACTGTCCACCTAACAAGCTTATTCAGACCAGGGTGGCATGAAATCAAAGTGAACTATAAATTAGAGGCATTGCACCAACTTTATTTCGACTGATGAAGCTACATGAATGAAGCATTTCAATTCCAGTTGCCATGACTCAACTTCCTTAACTTGGGGCATTTTTCCTTCAAAAGATATTGTATTTGCATAACTACACAACATAAAAACCTTGATTTCTCAACTGTTAACTCGGCACTGTGCAGATATAATGGGAAGGTACTCCCTCAAATCCAGATCCAGTGTCAGTGTTGTCAGCTTAAACTAAAATTGCTCTCCTGCTTATTTTGTTTGGTGTGTGTGTGTGTGTGTGTGTGTGTGTACACGCACGTATGCACAGCATGGACAAATATGTTGCAGGGATTGACCTCACATCTGCATTTCTGGTTAATTTTTCTAGAAATCTTTCTATCAAGATTTGTAGACAATCCTGCTTCTCTGATATGTGTGACCTGGTTCACAGACACACATATATAACCTTCTAGATGCACGAATGTTACACCACTTCTTTGCAGCTGATGATACTGTACATGGATATTGTTTGCACGTAAAGTATCATCATTTGAGAAGTGGAAGATCAAGGACTGACATGCACCAGGGAAAGAGCCATCAAAGGCATACTACATTCCAAACAGAACTCTCCAGTCACTTCAAGAGAGCCAGTTCACACATCCGGCTCGAAGTCACTTGATGCCTAGCCATCAGGTATATAGATTGTAGTCCCATAACACCTTCCTGTGTGAACCCACCCACAAGCTGAACATATAAATGGAGTCCTCGGCAAAATATTCCACATGAACTGGTAAACTTCACTGAAGGATGACCAGCCGCTCCTACAGAACCAAGCCCAATTCTGCACGATTCCTGCACTCCCCCCCCCAACACATGTTTGCTCCATTCATACTTGGCTATTTCAGTCTTGGGGGGGGGGGGGAATCCCCACAGGCTTATTTCTCAGGAATGCAAGGAAAACTTTTTAAAACAACATGGTGGACTAGATGGCACGCTATCCCCAGATGCACATATATAGAGAAGGAGAAGGGAAGGTCCCTGCCTGCCTGCCTTCCTTCAGAAAATGGCTTTGCAGAAGGAAATCCATCCATCACTAGAAAGCAGAGCCAGAGCCAGTGAAGTGGAAGAGGCTCGTCCTTATGGGAGGCTATTCACTATTCCCCCAACCCAACCCAGCCCAACCCCTGCTTCTGCCTGTGGTCATCCGTGAGTGCCCAGTGCTGCGTCCTTTCCGGGAGGGGTGCCCTTTCTATTATTCCTCAGAGCCAGGCAATGTGCTGTGGGGGATCATCAGCTGGATCCGTCTACCCAATGCTTTCTGGCTAGCCTTTTTTTTTGGGGGGGGGGGGCGAGAAGCGAAAGAAGAGGGGTGGTCTGCTCCTTCCCTTCTGATTGGCCAACCCTCTCTCCTTTTGTTTTGGAGAATGATTAGAGAATTTACTTTCAAGGCACCGATCTCGCCTCCCCGTTTCCCCCTTCAAGGGTACCCGCGCGCCGTCTGGTCTATTATAGCTTTGTTTGCCTTTTTCCCCCCTGTCTCTCTGTTTGTCTGCGTGCGCCTTTTGTTTTGCTTTTCTCTTTTGACCATTCCGAAGACTTACTGTACTCGTAAAGGTTGTGGTCAAAGCACTATGAGCTTGCAATGGTAAGTTCCCCTTTTATTACCGGGTTTTCCCCCTACCACCGTCCCCATCCTTGTCCCTACCATCCCATCCCCATGACAGACACGGCTGGCTTGACGAAGAGGGGGATGGTGATGATGATGATGATGATGATGATGACTAAGATGAGGGGGAGGAGGGCCCGGCTCTCTCTTTTTTAAAGTGCAGACAAGGCGGGGCTGGGGAAACTATTTCGGGCTGCCTCGGGATCAGAGAAGCCCAAAAGCGGACGGTTGTTTTGCTTGTTTGTTTGCTTTTAAATACCTGGGTTGGCCGGTTGGAAAAATACAAATTATTCTGCTTGGAAGGTTGGAATTATTCTGGAGAGACTCCACCTGAGGATCGTGCTCTGAATTGTGCGGGCAGGGTGGGGGACGTTAAACCATCGGAACAGCGCCCAGGAACAATGGCACTGCCTCCCCCCATCCAAAAATCAAACCAACCCCGGATTCCTCTCCTCCGTCGGCGCGCGTGTCTGCCTCTCTCTACCCACCATGTCTTCTTCTGCCCCACGGCCCTCGGGGGTGGGGTGGGCATGAGTTCTCCTCCGAGGGGGGCTTGAGTTCAATTCTGGCGCTGGATGGCTTGCCCCCCCCCCTCGCCCGCCGCCTGCCTGCCCCCCCCCCCCCCCAGCGCTGCACCGTAAGGACGCGGGCGGTTGACGGTGGTGGGGCGGGGCGGCGGACGAGGGCGGCAAGGCTTTGTGCTTCGGCCGAAGAGGAAGGACACCTTGCCCCCCTCCTCATCCGCTTCCCCAGGTCCAAACATAACCTTCGCCCTCTGGAGTTCTGGTCCAGAGCTGGAGTTGGGGGGGCGAGGGGAAAAGCAAGCCAGGCTGCCATGCCATCGAGGTTTGGGGGGGGGGGTTGCCAAACACCCGCTTCCGGGCTCACTGTCGCAGCACAAGGTCACCTTTAAAAAAAATTGGAGAAGTTGGGGGGGAGGCGAGGTTGATGCTCCTCGTTGCACTTCACTGCGTCTTCGGGAGCAAAGGATGAGGTGCATTTGTACCGAGGGTGCGAGCAGGACCTGTCGAGGGGAGCGCCAAGAGCAGACCGGCCTCCTCGCCATATTCCTGGTCAGTCCGGGCGGTGAACCCGCTTGCCACGCCTTTACTGAAGAAGAAGAAGAATTTAAAAAGGAGCTCCGCGCTGCTCTGCGGCCGCTGGCTTAGTGACAGCCGTGGCCCGTGAGCGTACACTTGAGTAGGACACCCCCTCCAGAGGCGCGCCGGCGCGCACACACACTCACACACGCACAAACTCGACTAAAGTTTGTTCCTAATATTGTTTTCTGCTTGATGGAGCTGCCCCGTGTAGAAGACTGAAGCCTAAAGGTTGTTAAAATATCAATCAAGAGAGGCCATTGGTGATGGTATTTTCTAGCTCAGCAGAGGTTTAAATCTGGGGCTCCCTCCCCCCACACCAAAGGCAAACTTTTAGTCCGTGTGACACCCTAACTTGCCCCTAGAACTGCCACGTGTGGGTTTTGGCCCAGTGAAAGAAAATCTGTGTGCTTCAAGATGGACCAGAATTTGTCAGATGCAGCTTTTTTAGTCTGGAGAAGTGCAGTGATGTCCCCCCCCCCTTTTGCTTTCTAAGCACTTCTTTTTGAAAGGGGCCAAGCTTTTCACAGTAAGGCAGAAGTCCAACCCATGCAGCATGGTCATGACATCAAAGTGAAGGCCACACCTGCTGATGCCCTGGTATTCGGTATAACACTTTTCCTTGGGTGGGGCAATAATTGCTCTCCTTCATTAATATCTAAAAACATGGTTGAAATAATTTTTAAAAAAACACTGGACACATTTTGATTATTTATTTTGCCCTGACATGATGCTCTGGCACTTTGACCTAGATGTCTCCTTGCCAAACAAACATAACTCTCCCTGGAAACCTGTACCCCAATGAGGAACTTCTAAATAACATGGGTTATGAACAACTGCTCCACTCCACCCCCAGCTGTTCAGAAGATGGCATCAACACTTCGGGGGAATTCCCAAATCAAGCATGAGTTGAATTGTGTAACCATGACTGTGGTCGCATACTTTCCCTAGTCGGGGGCATAGAAAATCTCAGAGTAGGTCAGACCTCATAGCATTCAACTGATTAACAACAGACGGAGCTGTATTTAAGGAACCTTGAACCTCCCGATTTATGGGATGGCAACTCCCACAATCCCTTGCCATCAGCTGTATTTGCTGGGGTTTCTGTGTCTTGGGAGCTCAGCATGTCTGAGGGCTGGAGGCTCCCAACTCTTCATAAGAAAGCTGTAGGTAAAAAGGACTCAGAAGTAGTAGAAATAGAGTTGCCGACTCCACCCCACATTTTTTTCTTTCTTATTTTACCTTTTTGGAGCCTACCTTCAATTTCTCTGAAATCACCAACAGCCTGATCTGCATCCACAAACCCATTTAAAAATTCCTTGCATAACATCTATGTGAAAGAAATGCATTAACATGCCTATCTCTTCGTATTGAATGTCTAGACAGAAAAACATACCACCTACTCTTTTTTGGAGTGTGTCTGGGGTTAGTTTGCAACTCTTGGCCAAACCCTGGCAAAATTGTTTGGGGAGGGAAAAAACAGAATTATTATTTCATAACCTCCAAACACTGTTAGTCCCTATTAAAACAGCAATTTTGTAAAAGTAAACTCATGAAACTAAGAAGAATAGTTGCTTTTTTTAAAAAAAGTCAGAAGGCAATTGGGTAATCTATTCACTTAACTGTAATGTAATCAATAGTTTTATTGTATATAAAAATTTTTCTGCTTGCTTGGAGCATACTAAATAAGTGGTAGACCCGTCCCAGTCAACAGACTGAAAAGACCTTCATGAGTTCAGCTTCCTAATAAAAACATTTGTAATATGATAAAAGATCATCAAATTTTCAGTAGGAGAATACATCCCACCATCAGTTTTATAATTTTCATTCATTCAATGGGTCTACTTTAATAACAACTAGGAACTGATTCAGGTTATTCCCCGGTCCTCTTTGTCACTGCCAGAACACCCACAATAGAGCTCAAAGCTGTATCACAGTCCAGTAATCCATTACCACTCAGTCACCATGACTATACACTAATCCTATAAAATGTAAACGTACTGTAACTGAAAAGTTGCTGTCACACCACAAAAGGAGGCAATGCAACAGTTGCAATGTAACTTACTATGCTTTGAATTATTGAGAAATAGAAGTATTTATTTATTTATTTATTTAATATCCCGCCAGATTTTCCCAAAGGAACTCAAGGCGGTTAACAGATATAAAAATTCCATAATACAGAGACAATAATAATAATAATAATAATAATAATAATAATAATAATAATAATAA
>JAHTLZ010000237.1:21430960-21452169 GCA_023846285.1 Phrynocephalus versicolor
AATAATAATAATAATAATAATAATAATAATAATAATAATAATAATAAAGTTCCAAATATAGACATGAACAAACCAAACAATGAACCCTAAATTAAAAAAGGAAAGCTAACAAACAATCAAAATAATAGTACTGATAATAATACTAATGTAAGATGGACATAATAACTCAAATCACTGCTCAGGAATAAATCAACCCCCGTGGTCGCTGAATGCAGCTGTAAAGAGCCAAGGTTTTACTAGCTTCTTGAACGCTGGGAGGGATTCCGCAGTCCTAATATTACTCAGAAGATGGTTCCACAAAGTGGGACCAGCCACTGAGAAGGTGCGGTTCCTGGTGGCAGTTTTACGTGCCTCCTGAGGAGTGGCAATCCGAAAGGCATAGGACTGAGATGTTCTAGTGGGTCGGGCTGCTGTTGATCTTTGGATGATACGCTCCACCAGATATTCTGGTCCCAAGCCATGGAGGGTTTTGTAAAGTAATTATTTGTAATATGTGAACTTTCAGACTCTTCCCTGTGTATTTGTAGACAGGAATGGGTGGGATAATGCTGCTGCTGTATTTTGTGGTGGCCTCACACCACTACCGTTCTTCTGTGACTCATGTCTATTTATCAAGATCACCGGCTCTTCTCAGCCTATCTTCTCAGACAACAGATAACTGAATTGGAGCTGAAAGAGTAAGGTTATTGTACCCATCAGGAACACCCCCCCCCTTCCAGGCCACTGCTCACCCCCAGCCCACTCTCTGAGGATGACAGTGCCAGCAGCTCATTCCTAAACTTTTTAAAGCTCATAAAATCGTACTCAAATTCTTGTATTAATGCTGAATTAGCCTTGTAAGTAGTCTTCAGGGAGTAAGAGTTAAGTTCATCTAGTCAAGACCTATGACTTGGAGAGAAGTTGCTTCTGGCCTTCTGCATGGCTGGTCATGTGTCACACATGACTGTCTCACACAGCTTTGGGGATGTACGCAGGTTAATAAAAGTAATGTGGTCGATTGGCTTCCATAGATTTATCCCTAAGGCTTCACCAGATCTTATACTGATATTCTATTCCACCCCCTTACACCTGCTTACACCAGTGGTGGTGACCTTCATGGTAAAGCACTGACTTGGTGGAAGGAAGGAAGGAAGGATAAGGACATAGTGGCCAGAATCCACTTGAATATTTAATTATTAATTGTGTAGCATCAAAACAATTTTGACTTCTGGCTAACCATTTTGGGGGTTTTTATGTGCCAAGTACTTGGAACTAGTTTACCATTCCCTTCTGGAGCATGTCCTGGAACTGTGCAGCTTGCCCAAGGCTACACAGGCTGGCTCTTCCCCCTGGAGCCACAGTAGGGAATCAAGCTCCCAACCTGCGACTCCAGCGCCAGATATCTAACCCACTGAGTTATATTTAGGCTGGCATCACTGCAGGAGCCTAGCTTAGAGAGGCCAGCAATTACCCATTAACATGTACCTGATTGAATTCATAGCTGCACAATTCAGTGCCCAACTGAGGAGGCAGTACGCTCCCTTGACCTGTGCCTGGAGGCAGTCTTGGAATGGACCAAGACCAACCGGCTCAAGCTGAACCCGGAGAAGACGGAGGTTCTGTTCTTCGGGGCGCCCTCGTCTAGGTACAATGGCCTCCTCCCAAGATTGGGGGGGGGGTTTCCCTCCAGCCTACTGACAGGGCCAGGAATCTGGGCGTGGTCTTGGTCCATCTCCGCAGGATCGCCCAGATCCAACAGTACCTTGATGAGTTCTCCCTGAGGACAGTCATGCAGGCCCTCGTGATCTTGAGGATCGACTACTGCAATGCCCTCTACGTGGGGTTGCCCCTTGTCCGGAGGCTCCAACGGGTGCAGAATGCGGTGGCCAGACTGGTGGTGGGTGCTCATAGATTCGAGCACATCACTCCAGTTCTGGCTCGCCTGCATTGGCTACCCGTTGCCCACCGGATAAGGGTCAAGGTCCTGGTTTTGATTTTCAAAGCCCTCCACGGCTTGGGACCAGAGTACCTGTCGGAGCATATCTCTCAGAGGTCAACTGGGACCAGACCCATGAGAATGGTGCAGTCGCGCTCACTTAGGGTGCCCACACCCAGAGAGGCGTGGAAATCACTCACGCGTAACCGCGCCTTCTCTGTGGTGGGCCCTACTCTGTGGAATCAGCTACCTAGTGAGCTGCGCCTTGCAGCATCCCTGCCTGCCTTTAAAAAAGCCTTGAAAACCCATCTCTTCAAGGAGGCATATGGCGACCTTTTTGTTTAATTTTCTTTTATTTTTCTTTTCTCTGTGCCGCCCACGCCATTCTCAGCGGAGGGTATTGTACCCTCCTATTTTTACTGGTGCCTCTGATTTTTATGCTCGTTTGCTGTTGTTTTATTCTTTAAATAAAACTGGGAGTTAAAACTGGGGTGAGGTAACCACAGACATCATACCTTTCCCTAGATGTTCCAGCCAAAGTAGGCATTGCAGAGTTACTGGGATGTGTGAGGGAATTAGCCTTGCACTGAATTCTTAACTGATGAGGAAATTATGGACCTCCATCTTTGTAAAGGGAACTCTAGCAGCAACTGAGCCATCTGCATTTTGTCTTAAAAGTGACAGCAAGTAAAAACCAAACAAACCCACTGCCCTAGGTGTGTCCTAGGCATGTCATGGAAGCTTTAAAACTAAAAGTAACCGTTATTCTTCTTTGAAATAGCCATTTGTTGAATGCAAATGTAATAGTATAAATTATGCATCAGCCTTTTAAATGGGAAGGTCTAAATTCTATTAAACTGTTAGTTGCCCCTCCTTTGTGAGACCCACAAAATAACAATGTCCTGAAGTGTTGTTTCTTTCATTGTCAGAGGCTCCTATAATTTGTTGCAAACGAACACAGTAACACAGTAACGCCAACAATTGCCACCCACCCCAATTCTAGCCTAAGGTCTGTTGTGCGGAGGCAAACCGAGCTTCAGATTTTCAAGCGGCAGGAATATGACATGTTCCCGGAAAAAATAACCTATTATAACAATAAGCTGCAATAAACACATTGTCTAATTGCCTTAGGTAACATGATGAAGATGTAGCACCTCATCTAATTGCTTTAGGTCATGGGGTCCCAGCTTTTGGGTAGTGACAAAGTGCTTTTTTTAAGGGGGGGAGTCTCCAGTCTTCTATCTGTATGCCTAGGATGGAAAGAATGGGTTACTTGTTGCTTTGCTTTCTTAGCAAAGAATTAAGAGCACCGTTTTGGGTTCCTAGAGAGGGAGGGAGTAGGGTGGGTTGGGGATGGGGTTTGTAGTAAAAAAAAAAAACAGAGAGAGAGAGTTTTCTAGAGAAGAGTGCCCCCCCCTCTCCTTAGAGCTCCTTCTCCCTTTTGGGATCTGGGGATTTCCTCCCTATAGTTGTGCCTGGGGAACAGTGTTTTTGGGTCCCTCTCATTTGGGCTTGGGTGGGGGGCAGGAGGGGAGGAGGCAGAACCCAAACTGCAAGCCCAGCCAAGGGGAGGGAAGAACACCCCCAGCAGAACACAGGCAGTAGATCTTTGGTGGCAATATTATGTCAAATTGCTGCCAGTTTTCGGGGACCTATGGAGTTTGTTTGTTTTCCCACAATAATTTATCACATTAAAAATTGATACAAGTGTGGTGGGTCTCAGGTTACTTGGCTGATATAAAAGGGGGGGAGCAGAATTCAAAAAAGGTTGGTGAATGCTGCAGTAGGTGATCTCAAAGACATACAGGAATGGTGGTGTTGTGGTGTATTGGGAAGCTGAGTCATGGCACCTGGACTTCTTTCCTTGTGAAATGTTTCGATACTCATCCAAGCAGCTTTGTCAGTCTGATGAAGGGCTCGCCACTAACTTTCCCCAGTCTTACGAGAGCTGCTTGGATGAGTAGCAAAACGTTTCGATCTCACAAGAAAAGAAGTCTAGTTGCCATGACTCAGCTTCCAGATAATTTCACCTGGATGACTGAGAATCTTCACAGTCATGTTGTGGTGTGGTGCTAAGAACTAGGAGAACTACACTGTAGGCCATACCAAGTGATGGGATTCACTAGAGGACCTTTGGCCAGTTATTCCCTCTCAGGGTGACCTGTCTTGTAAGGTTGTTGTTATGATAAAAAAAAGGGGGTGGGAGAGGGCCATATACACCTCCCAGAAGGAAAAGGAGGAAAGATGGGATACCTAATGAGTGCATAAATAAATACAAAAGTCAACCCCTTGGGCTTGGAAGTGCATGACCAGGAATGTAAAGCTGAGCTGGGAAACCCGTGGACTCCCAGATGATGGAGGCTAGATTTGGGGTCTAATTACTAGACTGGACTGATTAGATTTGGGTTCTAATCAGTCCAGTTATGATGGAAGCTATTGTGTAGCAAAACTCACAAATATCTCTGTTCCTGCTATAAGGATCCTAGCCTGTTCCTTTCACAACAAATTTGATCTATGGAAATCAGGAAGTGACATTTTGCACATCTAGGAGATAAACATTATCACGTCCTCTTACCTGATCATAATTATAGTGTTAAGGCCTCCCTACAGTGACCAATGGCCAGCAGAAAATGACAGTTAACAGCCAGTGGATAGTGGATATGGGGTCCTACTGTACATTCCTTATTAAGCCTTAGATCAGCAGTAACAATTTTCAGGCATTTCAGACACCATAAGCCAGTGATGGTGAACCTTTTAGAGACCGAGTGCCCAAACTGCAATTCAAAACCCACTAATTATTCATAAAGTGCTCATACAGCAATTTAATCTGAATACAGGTGGCTGTGAAGGGGCATTGTTGGGTGCCCACAGACAGGGTTCGGAGTGCCACCTTTGGCACCCGTCAACACTGCCATAACCCATGCCACTGTTCCAAAGGCTGTCCCAGGACCCAACAGGAATCCTAGGAGCTTTATGAAAAGGGCGAGAGGAAACTTTAGATTACCAAAATTTGGCCATGGCTGATGACACCATCAGGCCGATGTGGTGAAACTGTGTAACTGGATTTCACCCCTCATTAACTGAATCTGAAGTGGAACCTCTAGGCTTAAACAAGCCACTGATGCATTGCAGAGATGAGGTTGGGGAGTCTTTTTCGATTTGCAGCCCTATGTGTTTTTTAAAAAAATGATGAGCTGAAGTGCAACAGGAACAGGGTTTTGTTTTGTTTTTGTTTTTTTGTCATTGCTACAATGAGAGTGGATGAGACCTGACAAGGTGACCTAAAAGTGGGTGCTGTTCAAGGCACAGATGTAAGCAGCTTAAATCCAGTTCTTAGTTCTAGCCAGGGCATACCCATGGAATCAATTGGAACTTCGTCAGTGTGTTTCAGTGACCCCAGGTTTCACATTATTTGGGACTTAGCCATCTGTGTGAGTGTCTGCCACTGCCCTAATACAGTGTTTCTCAGCTGGTGTGCTTCCCCAACCTCGGCCACCCCATGGGCAGATCAGAATATAAGAGCGTGGGCAGGTTGTGAAAACATATTTAACATTAAAATATAAAATTTTATTTGGAAAATACAGAGGAAAGCAATGTACTAGTAAAACAATAATTGTTATGATGTGCTCCATGGTACTTGATATAATTCATTTATCCTTTTTTTTTTTACCCCCCAAGTTTACCATCTAACCAATATTAAAACTAATAAGATGAACATATATTTTCCTAACCTGTCGGAGCATATCTCTCAGAGGTCAACTGGGACCAGGCCCACAAGAATGGCGCAGGCACACTCACTTAGGGTGGCCACACCCAGGGAAGCGCAGAAATCGCTCACACGTAACCGCACCTTCTCTGTGGTGGGCTCTACGCTGTGGAATCAGCTCCCTAGTGAGTTGTGCCTATCAGCATCCCTGCCCACCTTTAAAAAAGCCTTGAAAACACATCTTTTCAAGCAGGCATTTGGCGACCTTTCCACTTAATTTCTACCTAATTTTTTTCTGCTTGCCGCCTGCATCGCCTTTTGTGGAGGGTATTGTATCCCCCCCATTTTTATTGTAGTTCTGCTCTTGGTTTCCTTGTTTTTTTGTTGTTGTTTGTTTTTAATTGTAAACCGCCCAAAGTTCCACTCCGGAAGATGGGCGGTATTAGAGATGGGCACAAATCAAAAAAATGGCATTTCGTTTGTCGTTTGTCATTTGGAGGGTCCGTTTTGGTTTGTTTCCATTTTTCGTGAATTTTTGCAAAAAAATTGTTTTTGTTTTCATTCATTTTGTTACCACTTCATTACCATTTATTTCATTTTTTGTGATTTTTTTTTAGGATTTAAAGCAATTCACTCATATTGCAGTAACGGAAACGAAACACACGACAAAATTTCTGGTGTTCCTGTTCGTTTCGTTTCATTTTAGAGACAAAATTCGTTTGTCGTTTCGTTATATAACAAAACGAAAAAACGGAAACGGAAACGAAAAATTGTTCGTTTCGTGCCCATCTCTAGGTGGTATATAAATGTAATAAATAAATAAATAAAAAATAACCTTACAGATGCTTTCATCTGCTTTCTGTTTTGCTGGTGGGTATATCAAAGAAGGATATTGGCAGGATTTTTTTATTATTTATTAAAAGAAGGCAAGGGATAACACTGAGGGAGGCGGGATGGTGGTGGAGAGACCAGTCGCAGTGTTTACAATCTGCCAGTATTCAAGTGTTGAGGGAAGCACTGAAGAAGAAACAGATAGAAAAGCCATAAGGCAGAGAAGGTTTAGCGGAGAGGGAAAGTTAATAAAAAGAGATATGCCAGTTTGATGAGCGAGAGATTGACTACAGCTCCCATAATTTCTCATACAGCAAAGCTGCCTTGAGAATTCTGAGAGCTGCAGTCCAAAGAACAAATTTGCGCACACCTATTTACAATGTTTGGGAAATATTGTCTGGGTTTGGAATTTTACACAGGGTAAGCAGATGGAGGAGGAGAAAAGTTCCTTCCGTTTTAATCATCATTTACAGGAAAAGTTATTTGCACAGAACTGAAAGCCATAAATTACTGTATGTGAATATGTACAGCACACCCAAGGCTCCTATAGCCAATGACTATTTGGCATCTTCTCCTTGTAAAGCTGATATTTCATTTCATTCTGTTTTCCATATGTCTGAAGAAGTGAGCATGGCTACAAAAGCTCACATTAAAATGTAAATTAATTTCCCATGATCCCCTTCCCCCTCAGCATCTTAGCATACCCCATTTTTCAGAATCCATAGGGTTTTGTGTACCTTAAGCTCTATGTAACTGTATCAGGTTCCAGCCCCTGGTAAATCTATTTGAACCACTCTAGTGTAGGAATGGCCTTATGTTGGGAGGAACTGTCTGACCTGATTGAAAAGAGAAGACAAAGTGAGTCCCATACGATTGTTCTATTAGTAATGGTTAAGATAAATGCAAATAAGTTTCATGGGGGGGCAACGTCTTTTATGCAAAAATCAAATTACAAGTGGCAGTTCTGGGTAAAACTATATTTCCCAGCCATTGGAAGAGAGTACATTTTTTTGAGTGCTCATTAGGTCTGATGGTCACAACAGGAGCTTTTTCACCCCTTTCATGGTTTGGCAATTAGCTTGCTGGGTTTTATGACCATGACTGGCAACCAGGTGGTAAAGCAGGAGTATAATTTGCAGATCTGATTTCTCGGCCACAAAGGTCAGTCAGAATCAGAATCGCATCTCTGGAGCACTGACAGATTGCACCACCTTTGGACGCGCTATCTGTAAACTACAGCTTGGCCTTGATGGAGTTAATAGTAAGCACTGCTTGGAGAGGTTCCTCTTGGAGAGGGCAGCTCCCAGAAGCCAGTGGTGGTGCCTGAGGGATTCTGGGAACTGTAGTCCAAAAGAAAGCTTTCTATTCACTGGGAATACCGGTAATTTGGTAATGAGTAGGAAACAGCTTTATGCTGTTTTTGCTGGGCCACGGCATGTGCTTTTGACAAGAAACCTTGCAAGCTCAAAATAACGTGTTACTTTATCAAAGGATGAGGAGAAGGCTTGAAAGGAGGGGTGGGTTTTCTTCATCTTCAACATGTCTCCCCTGGTTGAGAACAATCTCCTGATCTAACACTCAGCAGCAGAATCGACTTCTGTAACGGGGCACAAAACAGGGCTTGATTTTTCTTCACAAATAACTCTTATTTCTTAGGGGTCAAATAAAGACGGGGCTAGGCAAGTGCTATATTCCTAGTGCAGGAGAAATGATGTTGTAAAGCTGCTACTGAGCTCTGACTGTGATTTATTATTATTATTACTCTGGTTAGACAAAGAAGATCTCAGATTTGCTAGATGTGTCAGTTAAATGGGGGGAAATGTTGCCAGATGATGCCAAGTGAGCCCTTGTCCCTCGGTGACAGTCATCGTTGGGAAAGAGATTCCAGTGACCGGGATAGCTGCTGCCTTGCTAGGGATTAGAGATGGGCACGAATAAAAAAAATGGCATTTCTTTTGTCGTTTGTCATTTGGAGGGTCCGTTTCGGTTCGTTTCCGTTTTTTGCGAATTTTTGCAAAAAAATTGTTTTCGTTTTCATTCGTTTCATTACCATTTCGTTACCATTAATTTTGATTTTTTTTGTGATTTTTTTTAGCATTTTAAGCAATTCACTCATATTGCAGTAACGGAAACGAAACGCACGACAAAATTTCCGGTGTTTCTGTTCGTTTTGTTTCATTTTAGAAACAAAATTCATTTGTCATTTCATTGCGCAACAAAACCAAAAACGAAAATGGAAATGAAAAATTGTTCGTTTTGTGCCCATCTCTACTAGGGATTAAAGCAGTCCTGGCTAGCTCCTGCCTTCTTCGCCACAGCTTGCTCTGCAAAACATGTTATTTTTGAGGCAATGATTGTTTTTGAAGATTACAATATCAGTAAAGTAGGCGGTGGTGGTGAGCAGACCCCAACCTCCCCACAAACCTGTGTCGTCGAAACTGCGCAAGACATTTCTCTTCACCTGACGTGCAGGTGAAACTCGAAACATTAGATTGTGCAAATGTTCATTTATTTCAGTAAAGTCAACTCAAAGGGTGAAACTAATATATGAGATAGACTCATTACATGCAAAGCGAGATATGTCAAGTATAATTGTGATGATTCTGGCGTACAGCTTATGAAAACCCCAAATTCACAATCTCAGAAAATTAGAATAGTGTGAAAGGGTTCAATATTCTAGGCTCAAAGTGTCCCACTCTAATCAGCTAATGAATCCATAACACCTGCAAAGGGTTCCTGAGCCTTTAAATGGTCTCTCAGGCTGGCTCAGTAGAAATCACAATCATGGGAGAGACTGCTGACCCGACAGTTGTAAAAAAACCCATCATTGACACCCTCCGTAAGGAAGGAAAGCCCCAAAAGGTACAGGTTGCAAATGAAGTTGGACATTCCCAAAGTGCTGTATCAAAGACCATCAATAGAAAGTTATGTGGAAAGGAAAAGTGTGGAAGCAAAAGGTGCACAAGCAGCAGGGATGACTGTATCCTGGAGAGGATTGTCAGGAAAAGTCCATTCAAAGGTGTTGGTAACTTTCACAAGGAGTAGATTGAGGCTGGAGTTTGTGCCTCAAGAGCCACCACACAGAGATGGATCCTGGACATGGGCTTCAAATGTCATATTCCTGTGGTCAAGCCGCTCCTGAACACAGTTGCTCAGTGGTCCAAAGTCCACATTTCTGATGAGAGCAACTTTTGCATCTCATTTGAGAACCAAGGATCCAGAGTCTGGAGGATGAATGGAGAGGGACATAATGCACTATCCTTGAAGTCTAGTGTGAAGTTTCCACAGTCTGTGTTGGGTTGGGGAGCCATGTCATCTGCTGGTGTTGGTCCACTGTGCTTCATTAAGTTCAGGGTCAATGCAGCTGTTTACCAGGTGATTTTGGAGCACTTCATGCTTCCTTCTGCAAACAAGCTTTATGGGGATGCTGACTTCATTTTCCAGCAGGACTTGGCACCTGCCCACACTGCCAAAAGTACCAAAACCTAGCTCAATGACCATGATATTACTGTGCTTGATTGGTCAGCAAACTCGCCTGACCTGAACTCCATAGAGAATCTATGGGGCATTGTCAAGAGAAAGATGAGAGACCTGAGATCAAACAATGTAGTGGAGCTGAAGGCCGCTATTGAAGCATCCTGGTCTTCCATAACATCTTAGCAGTGGCACAGGCTGATGGCATCCATGCCACGCCACATTGAGGCAGTAATTGATGCAAAAGGGGCTCAAACCAAGTACTGAGTACATATGCATGCTTATACTTTCATAGGTCCGATATTGTTCTATTTTCAATCCTTGTGTTATTGATGTCATGTCATATTCTAATTTTCTGAGATCGTGAATTTGTGGTTTTCATAAACTGTACGCCATAATCAAAGTAAGGCTTGACATATTTCGTTTTGCAGGTAATGAGTCTATCTCATGTATTAGTTTAACCTTTTGAGTTGCCTTACTGAAATAAATTAACATTTGCACGATATTCTAATTTTCTGAGTTTCACCTGTATAGGAGAGGTTCTTTAGATATATAAACAATATATCTCTTTCTTCCTAATGTGGTAAACCAGACCGGCTATGTTTAAGGGCCATATTTTATTTTTGTTTATTTATTTATTAGATTTTTACACTGCACCATCTAGCTACTCTGGGCAGTTTACAACAGATAATACAGGCAACGACAAATATATATATTAAAAATACTAAAATTGTACAAAATTATGTAATAAACATAAGAAGCCAACCGATCAAATAGTAATTACCACTTAATAGTAATGCAACATAATAATCATTAACGAGATACATATAATAGAGATGGGCAAGAGATGGGGAGAAAGAAGTTTTCAGGAATTATATTCATCCTTCTGTAACTTGGACAGTCGCCTCAGTCCCAGTCTCATGGCATAATTCCATGGGTCACCTTTTGATGAGGTGGAGTGTGTGTGTGAGAGATCCCCTCATGTGGGAGATCTGAGATAGGGCCACTTGTAAAAGAAGTCTTCTACACTAACGGTGGAGGCTTTGGTTTCGAGGGAGGTGTTGCCGTAGGTTGAGAAGGCCTCTAGCACATGCCTCTTCTTTGTATCTCAAATTGGCTCTTCGCACCACTAGAGGAAGCATGCCTGTTGATTCTTTCCTTCTTATTACCGAGCTAATAGATGTGGGGTGTAACTATTTGCGATTTAACTTAAGAAAACGAGGAGAGGAGGAAAGACTGAACACTCCTCCTTCATCACTGTCTCTCCGATCGAAGGCAACATCCATCCTCCCGTGATACTACTATTTTTCCTTTACGAATCAGCAGATCAAATGTGGGTTGGCATTTAGAAAACATCTGAAATGTGACAAGTGCACCAATGGAAGTTTCCCTCCCACGAGGTAATGTGTGTGTGTGTGTGTGTGTGTGTGTGTGTGTGTGTGTGTGATAAAGAAAATCTCCATGGAGTGTGTTCCTCATAAAAATCCCCACTCTGTCCCCACTTGGCTTGGCTTGTCAAAAAACAACAACAACACAACCATTCTGGCAACATGGTGTGCATTTTATAATGCTGTGCATCCACCACCACCCTGCCACTCCTCGTTTTTTCCCCCCTACCTGACGTTAGGTGCACAATTTAGCCCTCATCTCACACTTGCCCTTTTGAGGAGGATGTAACCCAGTGTCTTAGGGGGCATGGTGGCTCAGCGGGCTAGAGCACTGGAAACTGCTGGCTACAAAATAAAACGAAAAACGCTTGAAGGTTATTTAAAGACAAGGCCTTGCATCTGAAAGACGTGGAGTGCAATCCCTTTCCCCCACCAAACAAACAAACAAACAAACCTTGGGGCGGAGAAAACGTGTTAGTCACTGAAATATGTTGTTGTTTCTGTCAACTAGCGGATTTCCCACCAGCCTCTGGGAGAGGTCAATCAAAAATCTGAGTTATTTGTACTTAGGAAAGAGAAGCTGCTAGTGGGAATGAGAGGCTGGTGTGAGGAGTGGGGGAAGGAGGAGGAATCTATTTTAGGCCGCCATTTGTTACCAACTCAAGCATTTCCTTCTAAAAATATGCTCAGTTATTATAACTTCCCGTCGTGTGCATTCTAAGACTGCAGCCCTGTCTTCCTACAAATAAAGGGAAACAGTGTCCTCAGTGTTAATCCTGCTGTTTAGACACATGGGTCTTTTTTTTTTTACACCTTGGAGATAAATATCGAGGGGGTTTGCTTTTAATCCCCCCCACAGCCCCCCCCCCAGTGCCCCCTTGCTTCTTTCTTGCTGCTCCCTTTTTGTTTTCTTCAACACAAGCGGGCAATTAGATTCCACATTAAACTGCACCAGCACTGATGAGGTTTTGCACGCTAGACTGCATTGTCTTGCTCAGTGCATGCGAGGAATGAAGCAGATGGCCAAGGGATCCCAGCAAAGGAGGAGACCTGCTGCGCCCTTTCTAATGTGACCTTAACGTTAAGTAGGTGGCCGCTAAGTGCTTTTTTAAATAGGAATCTCAAAGCATAAGCACAGCATTCTGATTTATTTTGATTTTTTTTGTGTCTGTCTATGAACCCCTGCCCGCTTTAAAAAAAAATGCTTCCCTCAACGTTATCTCATATACGATGGTCAGCGCTTGCTTGCACATCATAACATTGCTTGTGTGCAGCTCATCCTTGTGTCTGCCAGACACTTGAGGCTTCTTTTCCAAATCAGTCCCCAAGGACAGGGGAGATGCCATACCCCAATATTCAGGAGTGTGCCCGGCCACCCATGTCACATCCCCCCACCCAACCCCGCCCCGGTGTTTATTCAAACATGGGCTCTAAGTCGGCACTGACAGTCTGTGAACACTTGCCTTCCTCCTCCTCCTCCTCCTCCTCCTCCTGCTCTTCCTCCTCTTCCTCCTCCAGCGGAATCACTGAGAAGCTCATCTTCTTACCTGGAAACCTCGAAAATCATAGCTATTCCACGAGAACTCAGCCGGTGCCCTGAAACCTAGTGATCATACTGGACCTCAAGGTTCGGGGGAAACCAAGGTTTATTTACATGGGGGTAGGTACTGATGCGGCAGGAAAGAGTTGGACACAGTACAGTAGAACCCCAATATCAGCTGGGGGTTGGTTCCAGGCCTTCCTGTGGATAATGAAAACCGTGGATGAGAGAACGCCTGCCCACCCATCCCCAAACTGCTGTTTCCTGCCAGTAGCTTGCTTTATGACTGCTGTTTTGAGACAGTAGCTTGCTTTACGGCTGCTGTTTATGACAGATACTTGCTTTACAGCTGCTGTTTGTGACAATAGCTTGCTTTATAGCTGCTGTTTATGACAATAGCTTGCTTTGTGGCTACTGAGTTATTTATTTTTCTTTTGCCAACCGTGGATAACTGAATCAGTGGATAATGAATCAGTGGATACAGGGGTCCTACTCTATTTGCTGTCCCATCTGGTAGGAATCTTGGGAGTTGTAGTCCAAAATAAAGTTTCCAGGCTCTGGGGGTGGGGGGTGGGTGGGAAATAGACAGGAACTCGAGACATGCACTGATGATTCTTTTTGTTTCTGAAGGTGGAACAAACATAGGTTGCCCAGGCCATCTGAGATGCACTTGTTTCAAATAGGCTCTCTTCCAAGTAAACCTGATTCAGATTGGCAGCAGACCACAGATCACTCTTCCCCAACCCAGCTTTATTTGGAAATTTAACTAGAAGCTCCATTGGATGCAAACTTCTATTGCAGTACTTTTGATCCAAGAAAGGGTGGGCGTGCCTCCTTCCACCATTTTGTGATGCTGCTGCTCCCCTGGCTCATATAATGGGCAGCCCCTGCTAATACCTTGCTGCATTAAGACTGTAGGGGTTTTATTTACAACCTTACATGTTGTCTGTGGTTTGTGTGACTGGGAGGGACTTTTCTGGGCTGGGGCAATTGTCTATCCAACCCTACCCAATAATTTCTTGCTTTGATTTCAAAGAAAGCACTGACTTTCTGCTGAGTATTTCTTTCCTTCTCTTTAATCTTTTGGTGGCCATTGTTTGCTGTTGAATTTTTCAGTTGCAGTAAAGAAAGCAGCATGCATGAACCTGTAAATTCAATTTACTGTAATTTTTTTTAAAAAACCTTTTTTTAAATTCTTACCCCTGCAAATGTCTTAGAGTGAGTTTCCAAGACTTTAAGTGCTAGTGAATGAGAAAAGGGTGGGCCAAGGGAAACATGTAGTCGTTCTCCTCTGTGGATGTCTATAATTGACTGAGTAGCAAAATTAATTTTAGCAGAATTTCAAAATTCTGCAACCCAAACATCTTTCCCAGTAACAGCATCTTCCCCCTCTGCGTGTATGTACGTGTGTATGTTTTTAAGGAAAATCCTTCCAAATCGTATGCACTTTTTATTTAAACGAGAAAGAAGCACGTATAGTCCTCTTCAACTCATTTTGCTTGTGATATTCAATAGCATTCAAATGAGAATGATCTTCCCCAATTTTTTTAAAAAGCTGGCCCAATCCAGCTGTATATTTTATATGCTAATCTAAATTCTATTTTTGTTCCCCTTGGGGGGATTTAAGTGATTATAATTGTTGCTCTTCAAAAAGCTAAACAGATGATGATTGCTGCTTCAGGAATATACCAAAAAGAAACGGGCTTTCATTAAACCTGCTCATCCCCTTCATAATTATCCCTATTTTATCACGCAAAGAAGCAAGGGGGGGAAATGCCAAGCATAGTTCACTGAAGGCAGTTTTGGTTATTGAAACACAGCTTTTATTGAGCTAACAGGAGGTGTTCAAGGGTTGTTGGGTGCTTTTGGTGCAGTTCAGGAGGCAGGACTGGAGTCGTCCATAGGCTAGTTACCTTTCCACGGGAGAGGAAGCAGCATTGAGTCAGCAAGAAATGCAGGCTGGGGAGGGATATTGCGGGACGGAGGTACTTTCAGCATCCAGAAGAAGCAGGAAAGGAAAGGAGGAGTGTTTAAACTACCCCAGCGCTCTAGCTGTGACAGCAGATGTTTTGCAGCATTTGTCCTTGCTTGCCTGCTCTGCTGAAAGTTACATTATGGCTGCTTTCACACAACCCCTAAAATCCGCTTAAAATTGTTTTCCCACCAGCAGTGGACTTTTAAAAAAAATACGACCACGCCCACTTAAGCGCGCCCTAGCGCATTTTACAAGTACCTGGTCTGGAGGGGGTAAAATCTTTGATGCTGTTCCTTGTTGCTGTTTTAAAGCATTGCATGCCTGGCCCTCCTCTGCTTTTTGTTTGTTTTTGTTGGGTTCCCCCCCTTTAACAGACAGGAATCCTAACAGGCTGAAACAATTAGCTGCTGCCGAAGACAGGCAGAGGTGAGCCTGCATTTTTCTCTCTCTCCCCTCACCGCAGACAGAAGCAATAGAATCAAGAGTGCGAGAGATGCAAACACAGAAAGTAGAACAAAAAACCACGTTGGGGGATCTGCATTTAAATTGCCAGCGGATTTTAGGGGTTGTGTAAAAGCAGCCTGTAGTAAATGGAATACAAAACTGGAATAGGTGATACCTTTTAGGCTACTAGTAAAATGGCTAAAAAGTTGCTAATATTTTGAAGGCAATACCCTCTTTTTCAAAACTGTACCAAAAGTTCAAGCATGGTAAAAGATGGAATTGCCGGGAGTCAGTTCTTAGGTGGTTACTTCATGTCCTTCCTTGTTCCATGTTGGTCGCGATCATGTGGTTTTGTCCCTGTTTAGTCCCTGTTTACGTTTTTCTCACGTTTGTGATAACTTGTCTTGTGACAACTATTACTTTATGGTCTTGTTCCATGACAGATTTTGAATTTGTCTTGCTTTCTTAAACCTTTTTTTAAACATCGTAAATAAAACTTTTTCAATATTTCGATTTACTGGTCTTCCGGGATTTACACATCAATGCTACAGAATTTTAGGTACTTTCTTTAATAAACATTTGTTCTGCATGGTCTTTCCCATAGGGAAACTAATGTCGAATGCCGCTTCAGTTGCTGACCACTAGGTGGACACGGATTGTTGTGTGACAGTTGTTACCACACGGTCCCTTGTCTCGAAACAGGAACCGGGGACAAACCGTGACAAGAGAAAACCCCAGCCCAGCGGCAGGTTCAGTATTGTCACACTCTGGCGTGGTTGAGACAAATTTCAACTGTTGCGCAACGGACGTGAAGTAAGATTTTTTTGTACCGGTCTGAAGTGCAACGCTTGCAGAGACAAAACAGATGTGAAGTAACCGACTTAGATGTAAAGTTCTTGGGAAGATGAAAATAAATGCCAGGTAGTTTCTTAGCCGAGGCCCGGAGCACAGATGTTGTGAGGCTGCATCTGAAATTACGGGTTGTGTTTACAGCCCAGTCCTTAAAACAAAGTGGCATGGATTATGTATGCACATTCACACCCCCTCTCCATGTGGCATTTTGAGGCTAACAGCCCCTGCTTGGCCAGAGAAGGAGGAGGGCTGGTGCAGAAGACCCATGGGTTCCATTTGGGGCCTGGGGTAAAATTTAGTAAAATCTGCTAGACGTAGCCAATTGGATCAAATAAAATGGATATATATATTACCTAGTTGTTGCAGTCTTGTGCTTCTGTTGATGGCCCATTTGCCTCCTTCTTGGTACGTATGGGGGGGCTCTTTCTTGGCATCTCAGTATTTCCAATAGAAACAAAACAAGTTGGGGAGCTGTGTAGCCATCTCACACACACACACACACACACACACACACACACACACACACAAGTAAACGGCTGCTTGTGGGAGTTAGTTGAGGTAAAAAGGATGGAGAAGGCTGGTGAGGCTGATCCTTCACAACAAGAAAGGCTTAGATGAGATCTATCTCCATGCACTTCATCAAACTGTGTCTGGAAGAAGGTCTAAGGTCATCAGATAAACCCATATTCCCTTTTCTAACTTTCTCCATGGCTCAGCAATTTAATGGGTCACCCTATAATACCTATACACCTGTGCAAAAACAAGGAGAGCTCAAAGCTTAATTTCTAGAACATTGAGCTTACCCCAAATATATTTTTATATGTGTTGTGTGTTGTGCCGTTACAGTCGTGACCAACTCTTCATGACCCCATGTCCATGGAGTTTTCTTGGCAGAAATACTGGAGTGGTTTGCCAGTTCCTACTCCAGGTGCCTACAGCACCTGGTATTCCCTGGTGGTCTCCCATCCAAGTACTAACCAGGGCCAACCCTGCTTAGCTTCTGATATCAGGCGAGATCGGATGTGCTTAGGGCATAATTGGCATCCAAGGCAATGCAGCAGATGCCCTCCCTTCTCCCCACCCCCAAGGGCCAAGGTGCATGTCACTCAAGATAAGCCAAACATTTTGGGCACCCGAGGTAGAAAATCCAAAAGGCTCCTCTACCTTTCCTTGGCTATCAAGATACCATGATAATGAATTTAGTAAGGAGTGGTTTCCTGCCCTTTCCTGACACCTCAGGTCAGGTGCCTGAGCCAGCCACCGCTATGTCCTTTCCAAATTGTTCTCTTCTACCCCCCCACCCCTCACCCCACCTCCCACCCCACTGCCTCACCACACCTCAGCCATCCCTCCACCTCACAAACTCTGGTGCCTTGAGCAACTGTGTGGCACCCAGAAATAACACTTGCTCTCTGACATGGCCGGGAAATTGTGATGGCGAGAGACCCTGAATTCTGCAGCTGAGTATGTGAGGCAGCTCAGACACCAAGGAGCTTTTAGTTTATTCTCGTGGCTCAAATGTGTGGGTCTCCAAATCTTGTTGGGCTTCCACCTTCCAGAAATCCACCCCATTCCTGCCAGTGCAAATAGTGGTTGAAGGTTGGCAGCTGTATTTATTTACAGTATTCTCGCGATACAATTTCTGGCTGTGATGGTGGCATATCAACCATATTTGGTGAGATAAATGGCAGGGATGGGGACTCGCTGTCCAGTTGGGCTTACGTCACGTTTTGTTTTTCCCCAATGACTTGGACATTACTTGTGACTCGGAACCCACCCACCTCTCCCTTGTTTTCGGGGGGGAGGGAAGGACAACTTATTTAATAGAGATTTGGCACCAAAAGACTCAGACTTGGGACCAAAGATTTGAACTTGGGACTCAAACCCAGGCACTTGCTAATGTTCCTGATAGCTAGCTAGCTAGCATATACAGTGCCGTGGTACCTTGTATAAAGGAATTAATTCCTTCCAAATGAAATTATGTTAAGCAAATTTTCCTTTATACAAATTCCCATAGGAATGCATTGAAAATGGAGTAATCCCATTTTTATGTTGTACGGATTTGCCCCATAGGCGATTCTGTTAAGCAAATTTCCCCTATCTCTGGAATTTTTTATGTTGTACAGATTTTATGTTATACAAACTGTTTGTTATACAAGGGCCCACTGTAGTTATGGCAATTAAAATGAATACTGATACAAGATCTCCACATTGTCCTCATTAAATCAAGCCCATTTTTTCCAGGGGTCAAGATGCCTTCTGGAAAGCAAGGCCTACCCAGCTGGTTCGTCCACTCCCCCCCCCAATAAAGGCCCTTTCCGTCTGCACTTTGCGGTACATGATGCATTGCCCCTTTCTGCGGCCTCCCCAGCTGGAAGAGGCCTTGCTGTACATTCTAGACAAGTTACACCACTGGGCACTGCCATTTATCTTACACCTTTCTCCTTCAGGCTGGCTAATGCTGCATTACCTTTTCATAAGCCCAAGATTGCCTGTCAAAGAGATCTGTAAAAGCAGGGCTGTCAGCGGATTTCCCCCTCCCCCCCTTCCTCCCCTGGAAGACAAGCTGTATTAGTTGTGTGACAAGGCTAGTCTCCTATTTTGTAAAAAGAAGGATTTATTCTTAGGCTGTGCTCCCCTGCATGGCAATAGATATACGACTAAGTCTGGGCTGCTGGGCTGGGTGGAACTGTGGAAAGGCATGAATTTTACAGGATGACACCTCCTGTCAGTAATTCAGACCAAGGGCACACAGCTTAGAGAGGCCAGGAGGGGGCACTTTCCCTCCTTGGTTTTCCCAGTGAATTTTGTCTGGATGACCATTCTCTCCCCCCCCCCCCTCTCCCTCTCTCTCTCTCTCTCTGCCGGCCACTGAAAACTTCTGTGCACTGAATGACTCTTCAGCCACCTCCACACCTCATATTGTGGAGAGGCATGGACTTTTCCCCTTCCCATCCCTGTTTCAAAACTAGGACTCAGTGCCTGGAAAAGCCGCTTTTCTTCTTTTTGTTAAGCTACGGAGGAAACAGTTTTTCAATGACCCATGTGGCACCCTTGCACTTGATTCTGGCGGCCTGTTGGGGTGTTGAATTGTTTTAAGTTAAGGAGCTTTAAAATATGATTATAAGGTAAAGGTAAAGGTTCCCTCCCCACATGCATGCTAGTCGTGTCTGACTCTAGGGGCGGTGCTCATCTCCGTATTCAAGCCGAAGAGCCAATGTTGTGCAAGTCCATAGCCATGTGGCATGGCTGCAAGGAAACACTGTTTTACCTTCCCACTTTTTACAGCAGCACCTATTTATATATTTGCATTTACATGCTTTCGAACTGCTAGGTTGGCAGGAGCTGGGGTTATTAGCGGGAGCTCGCTCCGCTGTGCGGCACCCGGGATTCGAACCGCCAAGCTGCCAACTTTGCAGTCTACAGTTTCGGTGCCTTTGTCTGCTGAGCTGGAAGGGACCTTGTGAATCATGAAATCTGGCCCCTCTCAAGGAGACACAGTGGGGAATTAAACTTCAAACCTCCGGTTCTACAGCTAGACCCCTAAGCCCCTGAGCTTGTTCATTTTAATTACTCACTTGGGTGTTTTTTGTTTGTTTGTTTGTTCCTAATTAAATCATTGTGTAAGCCACCTTTGATTCTCTGCATTGGGGGAAAACGCGGGATAGAAATGGAATAAATGTATAAGTAAATAAGCTCCCAGATTTCCTGATGCCAGCTGGAGACGTTTCCAGAGTCATATGCTTGCTAGCTGGGTATCGTGAAAGGATATGCCTATATTGACACAACAGGTTTAAACAGGAAGAAGAGAACCCTCCCTGCTTCTTAATCCTCCCTGTCTGTTGAGATAAACCAAATGAAGAGGATCCTTCTAAGAGCAGGAGTAGGGAATCTCCAGTAGGGAATCAACTACCATTCCCAGCATCCTTCACCATGGGCTTGGGCTGATGGGAATTGTGCACAGTAGAAATGGGCACAACACAGAAAAATAGTGTTTTGTTTTGTTTCTGTAGTTTTATTTTGTTTTGTTTGTAATGAATTTTAAAGTAGTTTTGTTACAAAATGAAACGAAACAAAACGCTATGATCCCCTGGGACCAAAATGGCAGGGGAGCGTCCTCAATCGATTCTAGGTAACCCCCTGAAATTTGGAAAGGTTTGGGTTTCAGGGGGCTGAGTTATTAAGGTCCAAAGGAGGTGCCCCTAGGAAAAAAAATCTTTCTGATTGGATCTGGAATGGAAGCCAAGCCACAGTGGTGCTTATCGCTCACCCACCGTCGCTTGGTTTCCGAATCTAATTAGAAAGATTTTTTCCTAGGGGCACCCCGTTTGGAACTTAAAAAGTCAGCCCCCTGAAATCTAAACCTTTCCAAATTTCAGGGGCCTCCCTGAATCGCTCCCTTGCCATTTCCTCTAGGACGAATCGTTTTGTACTAGTGGGGAAAATGGTGTTTCATCACAAAACAAAACAAAACACATCCTACTGTTTTGTTACCTAAGGAAACGATGAAGCAGCATTTTGTTTTTCATTTCATGCCAAGCTCTAGTACACAGGGGTTTGTCATAAGTTGCACTGCTTTGAAAAGCTGCACACTCCCCAAAGGAGAATATAAATATTTGTGAAAGAATAAACAGATACACTCCTCCAAAGGTTCCCAAATGCATCTAAAGCCAAGTAAGATGACACAGATACCGAGTATGGTGTGAGATTAGACTAACAAAGACTCACAAGGTTTGGGTTCAAATCCCTCCTCAGCCATGGAAACTTACTGAGGGTTGGAACTTTTCTGATCTCTGTTACTTGGGAGGACATTGCTTTGATGTTATCTGATGCTGTTTAAATCCCTGTGTCCTGTAGCTCTTTTATCTTGGTTGCTGCCATTCTTTATTGTAAGAGTGGCAAGTGATGTAGGCCCTAGCAAACTGAGCAGCTATCAGCATCTCATGGGGAAGCTAGACCACACAAGGAAGTGATACAGATCATCCTAGTGTCCTTCTTTTTCTCTAATTTTTGAAATTAGTTTAAAGTCCACCTGGGGATAGATAGATAGATAGATAGATAGATAGATAGATAGATAGATAGAT
>JAHTLZ010000237.1:21458688-21479574 GCA_023846285.1 Phrynocephalus versicolor
AGTAGTAACTTGTAATGGACAATAGCCATTATTTTTCAGTGATGTATTATTAGCAGAACAATTACTGAGGAGGAACTATACTTCAATAGACTGCATACTTCTTTCTTCTTTAGTTAATTGCACAAAAACATAAAGCTCATGTTCCTGAAAGTATAATTCATTTCTATCTTGTTTTGTCTTTTCATATTGTAGGTGCAGGCTGATCACTACAATAGCTAGCATTTCCCCACCCCCTTCTTGCTTTGCCAAGTTTATTAAAACAATTAAGATAAGTAGATTTTACTTGCTAAATTCTTCAGTATGAGTTTCTGATAATGCCTTGCAATATTAAATAGTTGGTAACAATTAATAGCGCCTCATTTGAAAATAAGTTACAGGACATTTCTGCCACCTTCCTTTTTATAAAAAGTCATCTTTAAAGCTTTTTATATAATATACACAGTCTGACATATTTACTCTCATATCCAGAGATGGAAAAGGATTTTTTTAAAATTCTGCATTCTCAACAAGAGTAAAAAAAAAATTAGCATTTCCCAAGACTCATTGCAGAAAGAATATAATGGGATATATTGATGGAATTAAATGTACACAGAACTATGCACTTAAATGAAAAAAGCGCACAAGCATGATTTAATCAAGGGTGAATGTGTAAATGTGGCAGAATGTATAAAATATTATAGGTAAAAACAAAATAAGAAATAAAATAACAAATTAAAAAGACAGCATCACAGTGGCACATTAAAGATAAACATTCGTATTTTTTTAACATGTACTTTTATGGTCAAGTCCACTTTGTGAGATATATGAGAAAGAAATAATATATAGCAAATATCTATACATGACACATGATTCCATGTATAACTTTTGCCACTGATTATCTTTTTCTCTTGGGTTTGATGAAGTGGACTGGTCCACAAAAGCTCACATCGAAAGTATGAAAGTAAGTCTTTAAGGTGCCAGCACTTTGTCTTCTTCTCTGTTCTGTTCTGTTCTGTTCTTTTTCTTTCTTTCTCTTTCTTTTTACCTGTAGTGCTTGCACGACAAACACAGGTACCTCTTCTATATCTGCCAGGGTGTAATATATATACAAAAAATAGGTAGGGATTTCAGCATAGGCAGACATCTCACGATCCAATACAAATAAGGATGGGTGGGAAAAGTCAGGTAAGGCTCTATCAAGACTGATAGATTTGTACATCCTTAGGTTTTCATTGTATTCTGAAGTCTGTGTGGAAGGAAAAACAATGGGACTTGTACTACACAGAAACAGAATGTTGCTCTGTGTAGCTCAGTGTTATCTATGCTGTAAAAGAGGCTGGTTTGTTAGAACAGACATCCACCAGTAGCTAGAAAGGTTGGTAGAAGCCACAGTTCTGTCTCCAGCAGAGTATCAAGTGGGATAGTATGGAAGCCTACTGAACAAACATTAGAGGCTTATTAGGTTATGTTAAGTAGTTGGGTTGTGGTCTTTCAAAAAAGGGGGACCTAAGCAGAAGTAGTCTGAAGTGCCATCTGTTTGGGGCATCCCTTCTATCGGTCAACATGCCAGACGAGGTCTGATTAGCCCAAGATAGGAACCATTGCTATCCCGACTAGCAATGGTACTCCTGGGTATTGGGCAGAAATCTTTTGGCTGGAGATTAACCTGGCACTCTCTTCTTCCCAAGTTCACGTTCTGCCACTTATCTTGGTTGAATCTACTTGGAAGAAACAGCTGTTCCACCCATAGCATATAATACGTTAAAAGGACAGAAAGGGATAAAACCATGTGCAAGCAAGTCATTTACATGCTAGCATTACCATTAATTTTCAGATAGCAATATAATTGTCAAATAATGTAAATTAAACACTCGTCTTATATAAACCCTTGTTTTCAGTGTAGTAAGCAGGCTTTCGCCTTCCCCTGCTTTCTTTCCTCTGTTAGTGAGTGGTTCAACCTGGCACCGTCCAGATATTATGGGCATCCCTCCATCAGTCCCATCCATCATGGCCAAATTTCAAGGAGGAGGGGAGTCAGTATCCAAACCAGTTGGAGGGTATGAAGTTGGAGAGACAGAAGGTTTACCTGGAGCGTTTACTACCGATAGAATCTGAGAATATAAGAGGTCTTTCCAACCTCCTTCTGGACCATAATCCAAAAGAGCTGTTGCTGTTGCTTCTTCTTACCCCTTTCAAGGAGAAGTGCCATTCAAGGGAATCTAAAAAGCACAACACGACTTTGCTTTTCAGTGTGAATGACTGCGGTGACTAGATTAAAGGAAAAGGATGCAACCACATGGCTTGAGATGAACCTGCTGTCAGTTGTCTCAGGGACTCCCAGTTATTGGCCGTGAACCCTAATAATGGGATGTCAGCCGTTCCAGTCTTATGCACCAGTATGCTACAGCTGCAAAAGCCATGGCACTCCCTTTGCCCATACTAGCTGTACCCCCTACCACCTCCAAAACTGAGCTGAGGTGGAACCGTTCAAAGAGCCTCTTTAGTGGCTGACCCCACCTTTGAGGAAGGAAGAGTGGTTCTCTTTGATGGTGGATGTGCCACCCTTTAAGAAGGTTGTGCCTCTTGTTTACTCTCGTGTATTGATCTGGTTTTTAACCTGCTTTGTTGAACTATTCAAGACAGTGCCAGTGTATAAGTTCTGATGCTTAGCAATTATTTCATCACATTTTGTTTGAAGTTACTACTGTTTGGTGCCTTGAGCTCTTTTGGGAGGAAATTTGGGGGTGCCGTCTTTGAAATAATTTGCAAAAACATTTAAAGCTGTCCCTTTACTGTACAGTAGTTCATTATGTAGAAATGGGAGAAACTTGTAGGGATTTTTTTTAAAAAAATGCTATGAAACCCCAGGTTTGGCCAGCTCCATAATATTTTCTGATCCAGATAAATGAGGCAGCCTTTGCAGAGATGTCTCTCACAAATCATCCATATTATAAACCCCGTTCTTATCTCCATATTTCCTCATAAGGGCGAGGAGAGACATACCCTTTTTGTAATTGGCTGAGGGCCACCCCTAAGTTAGGAAACTGGGTTAAGATGTATACAGCTGACCTTTTGGAGGCTGACAGAAGTTGGCTTGAACTGTCCCATCACCACCTCTTTCCTCCTATAGTCATCACTCAGACCATTCTATTTTCAACCCCGTAAACAAAGTCTTATTTCTGGGCGAGCCCTTTTCTTCCCGGAAGGGGGGGGGAGCCCAGCCCCCGGACACCATTAGCCTTCTGAAGGGGGGGCGGGGTGTCTCTTTGCTTGCACAAACATATGGCTCATTTTTCTTACACCGATCCAGTAATTATTCCGAAGCTCATTAGTCAGGCTCTCCCTTCCCCCTTTCAGAAATGACTTGGCTAATTTATGATCCCTAAGGGACCTGCGTGAGAGCGAGAGCGAGGTAGTGTGCGTGTGTTGTGTAGGTACAGAGAAGGGGCCACCTCTCCCCCACCCCCACCCTTTCAAGGCGCGCTTTGTGGGCCTCCTTTATTTGCGTAGATTAGAAAATGCTCTTTAATTTGTCTCTTAAAGAAACGGCGTGCGCGTGGACAGCCAGCTCGCTGGCCAAGATGAATTTTGTTCCAGTTTAAAGAGTCTTCAAACGTGGGCCATTTAAGGACACAAAACACAGGCGTCCTTCTTTCCTTCCGCCTTCCCTTCATATAGAAGTAAGTTCCATTGCCTTCCATGGGTTCTCCCCCTCCGCAGAGAGCAGCCTTCTGCCAGGGAGGCGGTGGTGGCAGCGGTCTCCTCCAGCCCCGGGGCGCCGTTCAGACCTTGCAGGCGACAGCTCCCAGTAGCAGCAAGGGGCCCCAGGATGATAGAACTGGAGTCCAGGCCCGGGAGGGAAGGCCGAGCTAGACTTTTTGAATTGGAATCCAGGCTCGGTGAAGGGGACCTTTTCCCCTCCCTTCTGGCTTGGGAAAAAAAAAAAAACACTTCGAAGACCACCGATGATTGTTACCCTCTTTAAGCCACACGTTCCGCCCGTTCCTGCCCATGCCACTCCAGATTTCGGTGTCTATATTTTATGGAGTAGATTTTAAGTATTGATTGTGCAGAGGGTGTTGCTCGGGCTTTGCTGCTCCCTTCACCTCCTCGGGCTGGACTTTCCGCCTGCCTAAAGTTTGGCGCCTAGCAAACGTCCACCCCCACTCCACACCCCCGAAAACACACACACACACACACACACACACACACACACACACACACACCACCCTTCCTCGTGCCCCTCCCTCCCCGCCTGTCGCGTCCGTCCACCCGTCGGGCACCCCCACCCCCCCCCCCCCCCCCCCCCCGCGGTCCCCCCCCCCCCCCCGCCCTGCCCGCGCGCGTCCCCCATTCATTCAAGCGATTATCTGCCCGAGCCCTCTTGAGCCATCCGTAGCTCTGCAGCGAGCTGATAAGACAGCTGTTTCTCTCGCCGCCGTGTCTCTCCGGGCTCCGGCCTGTCTTTGGGTACAAACTGTGGCTTTGTTCCCCTGGCCTGGTGCTGTCACTTTCTCTGTTGTGCGGGCGTTTGATCCCAACACAAAAGGGCGGGTGGGCGGTGTGTGTGTGTGGGGGGGGGGGCAACGAAGAGAAAGAGAGAGGGAGGGAGGCCGAGGGGGGAGGGGGAGGGAGAGACTCCGAGGGGAAACTGATCGTCTGGCTGATACAGGCAGGGTCTTTTACAAGGGGTGGAGAGATGGCGCATCTCCTCTCCCCGCCCGCCGGGTTGGGAGGTTTTGGAAGCGGCTTGTCCCCAAGTCGAAGGGGACCGGGAGGGAGAAATAACCCGCCAAGCAACCCAACAAAAGAGGAAAGTCCCTGCCGACACCCCCACCCCCACCCCCTTGCACCTCCCAGATTGTATTCTAGCAAATGGGGGGGGGAGATAACGAGTTCTCGCCGCGCGAGCAAGCAAGCAGATGGCTCCCTCCAATCTGAATCCAAATAACGATCATTTATCTTTCCTTTCAAGAAGTTAAGGGTTCGCGGATGTCTCTCGGCCAAGAGAGGCTAATTTTAAAAGCTTTTTTCCCCCCTCTGCCTCATCTCCTTCCCTGGCTTCTTTGTGTCTGCTCATCATTCACGGAGGAGAGAAGGGAGAGTTGGGCGCAAAACTTGATTAAGACTACCGCATCATCTTTGGTTTTAAAAATTAAAATAAATATTATTGCTGTTGTTTTAATCAGCAAAGCAGGGGGTTTAGGGCCCCCTTCGATTCACGAGCTGCCTAAACGGGCTCCCTCCCGCGGCCCTTCTTCCGCGTTTTTCCCTCGGAGGAAAATCCCGCTGAGTTTCAGTTGGACTGTTGAGACTTTCAATGGTTTTGAACATGCGCCTGGACTTTTTTTTCCAAGTAAACCTCCTCAGGACCCGAGTCTGCCGGGTGTCTTTGCAAGCCGCGTTTCCCCGGGCAGCTCCCCCCACCCACACACCCCAGCCTCGGGTGTCTCGGGTTTGAAAAAGGAACAGTAAAAGGGACATCGTTTAAGCAATCCGCGGTTGGGTTTCAGGCCCGTCCAGGCAAGAGTTTACAAGAAGGGAAGAACATGCATGAAAAGCCCACCCTCCCACCTCAAAGTGGCAAGAGAAAAAATCACTGTAGGTGGCAGGTCGAGTCAGCAGCAGTCCGACTCAGCTTTTTGCCAGATATGATGCGCTTGTCTTGCGTCCTTTCTCCTTGGGGTTCCTGTGGGATACTTGCCATTCCATTAGGGAGGACCTCCGGTAAACATGACCTCAAGGAGGTCCTTTTCCAAAGAAAGCTACTTCCCCGAGCTCGGTTTCTCAGCCCACGCAGTGTCACTTGGGGGTGGGGAGTGGGTGTCAGCGCGGTCTTCTTGGGTTTCCCATGGTTTCCACACAGAGCAGAGCCTTCGTTACGTTTGATGTATTTTATTCCCAATTCTGGCCCGTCTTGCGGTCGAAAACGAGGGACGGGTTTCTTTTCTGGGGTTCTCTTTCCTTTTTTTTTTTTTTTTGAAGCGATTGTGTTTTCTGACCATTGTCGAAGAATGGCTTGTGAAAGGGAGTTTTTTTTAAAATTAACAGGTGGTTGGCGTTTAACTCTTAGAACATTAGAGAGAGAGAGAGAGAGAGAGAGAGAGAGAGAGACTGTGCGACTTTTTCGGGCCCCGATCTTGAAACATACTTTTGGGACAGATCGTGAAGGTCAGGCTTTGGTTTTGAAAGCGAGAGCGGCCAAGGAGCTGGGGCACCTCTGTCCATGGTGCTGAAAGCTACCTAACGTTGGAAACTGTGGGTTTTGATTTTTGGCGAGATTTTGAAACGCGCCTGGTTTCGTCCACGCCCGCCCTTCCCCTCCCAACCAGTCCTCAAAGGGGGCACTAAATTCAGTGCACCGAATGGCAGGCGAAAACTGCAATCTCCCGGCAGGTTTTGTTCCACTTGCCAGGGGAGCTGCCTTAATGGTTCTGAGCTCGGTGTATCCTTGCTGCTCTCTTGGAACACGGGGGGAGAAATTGACTCTCCTCCACCTTGTTCAGGGTAGGCAGAGCGAGTTCTTACTCCCCCCCCCCCAGAGATCAAAAACAAAGGCATGGGAATTAAGTTTCATTTTTGTTGCAGGTCGTTTTAGCAAGGTGTGAAAGGAAAGCAGCGGGGGGGGGCAGGTTAATCTCCCCCCCACCTCATATGTTGGAGAAGGGGGGTTTCTTATGGGAACTGGTTGGGAGGAAAAGGCCAACCCCCCCTCCACCTCCAAAAAGGAGGAGAGAACCGTATAGGCAGCACCGCCTGTAACAAGTCCGTAAAAACCACCCAGGGAATCCCGTGGCGTTCCCGATTATTTTCATTTACTGTTATGTTAAGAGTGTGTTTTACCTACGGGTTTTCTCCTCCTCCTTTTCTTCTTGTCTTTGCAAATTCTGCTCAAGTTAATTGGGGAAAGAAATTTGGAGGGGGGGGGGGCAGCTGTTTGCTTGCGTTTGCTTTGTTTCCTTCCTGGCCTGACACTGTCCTTAAGACCCAAATCTTCATCGGGTCGCTGGGGAAAGTTGGCCACATTTCACCTCTGAAGTTTCTTCCCCCGAAGGAGGCCAGGGCGAGGGGGGTGGGTGGGGAAACAAAGAGAGAGGGGAAATTGGGGTCTTTTCCATTGAGCCGCTGCTTCTGAAAACTTAGCAGGGTCTGTTTTGGGGGGCTTTGTTTGTTTGTTTTTAAAGATGGTTTTAATTCGAGATGACGTGACAGCTGACTAAAAGCGCAGGCTTTCGCGGGCTTTTTTCCTTTTGTTGCTTGGAGGAGGCCCGCCACGCTCTTAAGAAGGTGCCCCAAAATAGTTCCAACTTGCAACAATTTCAGGGCCGAAAAAACTTTTCTTGAGCATCGGCTGTCCAAAGAAAAGGTGCTGAAGACGCTCCCCTTCTTCCCACCTTAATCTTCCCAGAGGTAATTTGTTAGCAATAATCGGGCTTCCTAAAAAGGGGTAGGGGGAGAAGGGTGCGTCTTTTGCTCCCCCCGGCAGGCAGAAACGCGCAGGGTTTAGTACTAACGGGAAGCTCTGTTGGAAACCTAGCCAGGTGGCTGACTTTGGAGCATCATTAGTGATTCTCCCACACTCGTCCTATCGTCTGGAATGAGCCAACACGATGGGTGTTTATGGCACTTCAAGCAAGGAAATGTTACCCCAGGCGCTTCTTTGAAGTGGGGGTGATTTAAAAGAAAGTTAGAGCAGACACTCGCCAGGGAAGTGGGGTCAACTGTAGGGGAAGCTGCTCCCTAATTGCAAAAATAAAATAAAATAAAATAAAATAAATGGCAAGGCTCTTTAGGATTTTTTTTTTTTGGGGGGGAGATCGGGAGATGAACTCGCCCCGTCTCCCAGATACCCCATGGGTGCATTAATCCCGAAGAGAAATGATTCACTACAACTTCCGCCCAACTGGAGGGGTTCTCTCTGGAAGGAGATGGGGGTAAGATGGGTGCTAGATGGGTGTAAACTTGGCCCCTGCATCCCCCCGCGTGTATTGTGACGTCGATCGAGGACAGAGGTTATAGGGTCCGAACAGAAAGCTTTCCAAAGGCTCCCGCATCCTTCCTTGCCCCCCCCCCCCCCACCCCCCCACCCGGCCAGAGTTCAGAGCGTGCTCCCCGGAAACGCTGCTTGGCCGTGGATCCGCTTTCCCACGGCTCCGGCCTGCCTGCACGGTCTACCTGCGGATTCCCAGTCGCACAGAAGGGAGGTGGAAAAGTGACGGTGGGAGGAGGGGCGGACATTACTTTGAAGGGCGCGTCCTGTTGGTTTTTTTGTTTGTTTTTTTGCAATTAAAAACATAGCAGTCTCTCCGCCCCCCCCTTTCCTCCTCCTCTTCTTTTGTAGTCTAGAAAGCATTGGAGAGAGAAAACAGATTGGTGTGCCGAGGAAGGACACGGAAGGGCAAAGCGATGAAAAAAGCCTATGTGTGGTGTGTGTGTGTGCGTGTGCACCACAATAAATAAATAAGCAAATCCTCCTCAAACATGATTAAGTCAGAACAACCGGGGAGGGGTGGGGGGGGAGCTTTCTCTTTCCGCCCGATCACACATCCTCACTGAAGCCCTTCCCCCGCCTGGCCAAGAAGAGGCAAGCGAGGGGAGCATCTAGAAGGATGATTCTCTCTCCTCCCCTCCACGTCTCTTAAGAGTGGCTAAATGGCGATGGGGAGATGGAAGAGCAAATCCCCGAAAGGGGCATCACCTAAGAGTGAGATTACACAGAACCTTCCGGATTAAAAAGGACAGAGAGACACGCCCCGTCAGTCAGTCAATCAGTCAAGAAGTTCAGGGTAATTTGTGGTGGCATTCCGTTACTGATAAGCCCCACTGCATTTGAGGGGTACAGTTGTCTCGGGTGGGGCTACCTTTCAAACTTATCATCCTCATTCTCCTATTTCCCTCTCAATCAGCTCCTCGTTTCATCTCCCGCCTCTTCTTCCTCGTCCTTTTCTCATGTGGCTGCCCTAAATAAAGCTCCCGGTTGGAGCTTGGAGGGAGGGTGGGTGCTCCTTCTCTTTCATCAGGTGCAGAGCACTCGTCCCAAGACTACGGCCCTCCTCGCTGAAGCCGCGCCATGTCATTCCCCCCTCCCCCATTCCCTTCGGTGTCTCAAGCAACCTTTGCAACCCATCCGTGCAGTTGCGGGCGCAAAAAGGTAGGATGCCAAAGGATGCCGGGGTTTCGTGGCATTGCCTTCCCCTGGCTGAGGGTTTTTTTTTCTGCCAAAAAAGGAAGCAAGTGGGGAGTGCGAAGGAGGGGAGGGAAGGACAAACGACTGCGCAGAAACTTCCCTGCCAGCCTCATCCTAAACTGTTGTATTTCCCCCCTCCAAAAAAAAATATACGCTGCCTTGCCCCCACCCACCCACCCAGCTTCTCCCCTCTCCTTCTGCTTCCTTGCCCTGTGCAGAGTCTGGCACTGCACGGCGCAACCCAGCCTGCCAGGGGGACTCCATCGAGGCTGCCCAGAGTGACAGGGCACGGGAGCCAACCAGGCGAGGCGGTTTCCTCGGGGCGGCGCCAGATGCGGCCTAGCGGACCAATGGGGAGAGAAAGGAATCCGGCCAGCAAGTTCGGTTGTCTCCGGGTTCGGCGTATACTTCCGCGCGTGGCAACCCGGGAGAGGTGGGGGAGAGCCCGGCACGGCTGCAGAGAGAGAGAGAGAGAGAGACACACATAGGCGCGCGCACGCTCGTGCGGAAGCAGAGGAGCGCCGAGTGATACGGTTCCTATAAATCTGGGCTCCAGTCCATCCTCCCGGTTTAAGGCGTCCTTCCCCCCACCCCTCATGCCTGCCCTCAGTTAAGAGATGCTGCTGCAGCTTACTTCGACTGGGAGCTGCTAGGAAGAAGGAGACGCAGAGAGGGAGGCTTTTCTTTTTTAAGAAGCCTTCCTTTCATCCCTTCTTTTCCTTTGTTCCTACCTTTTATTTCTCCTCCCCTCCCCCCTTTTTTGTTTAGCCGCGTTGTAACGAGAGCAGCCTGTCTTGCCACTCTGCTTTTTTTTAAAAAAAATAAATAAAAAGTTTACCCCTTTTTCTTTTTCTTTTTCAGTCCCAGTTTCTTTTTCTTATTGTGGAAGGAGAGAAAAGCAGCTTTGCTTTTTAATTTTTTTATTTTATTCCTCCATTTTTAATTCCACCTCCCCTTTCAATTTTACAACTGTCCTGAAATTTAAGGTTGTTTGTTGTCTTGAGACCTACCCATCTGCTTCTTAACTCACCTTTCTTGGGAGAACCCTACATCGTTACCTTTAAAAAAAAACTGAAGCGAAAAAAGGTAAGTCGTGTTTTTTTAAAAAAATACATACATATGTATACAGTATATACTCTGTGCTTATCTTTTAATGTTTCTTTAGCGGTTGGGTTGGTTATCCTACCCACCGAAAGGCGAAGAGTGCATGCAGTAGGCAATTAAGTTTATCGCGCACGTTTAGAGCAGTTCGTGTCCATTGCACGGGGCTGGTAAGGTGAGGGACCCATCTGTGATTAAAAATACTGGGATAAAAGGTAAATCTGGTTGATGATGATATACTATTTTCATCACCTTTTCTCTGCATTTAGGCGATGAAATGCGCATAGGCAAGAAATGTATAAGCTAGCTGGGGAGGGGCGTAAAGTTCATCACTTGAAAAAAAGAACAGCCTCTGGCAGTGGAATGGGTTTTTCTCACGTTGGAGCGTCGGAAAGCACCCAACACGCTCGGGCTGAAGGGATGAACGGATGGCAGGAAGCATCGCTTTGAAGAGCTTAAACCGGCGTTTGCAGATCAGAGGGGATAAGCTCCCGACTCTAATTGCATTAGCCAAATAGCATTTGGTGGCTTGGGAAGGAGAAAGGAAGGGAAAGCGAGGAGCGGGTGGGTGGGTGAGTTGGTTGGTGGTGGGGAGACGAGCGAGGCAACATAGGCGCTGCCAGAAGCCATGCCTTGAAAACCTGGTGTGTGTTTCACGGTCAAAGCGGATGACTCCCAGGTATGTCAGGAGATACACAGATGGGCATCTCCGTGCTGTGTGTGTGTGTTTTGCTGGGGAGGGGAGAGCGAAGCGCCGGAACCCTACAGGAACCTTTCCCTGGCAATGAATGATTCGCGCGGCGGCGTAGGGAGGGTTCGGCTTTTATATCCGGGAGACACGATTTTTCTTTGTTCTGAGGAAAGCGATCGCGGGTGGGGAGTGGCGGTGGGGCTTTGGAGTGCTTTTCGTGCTGGGTGTCGCCGAGAGAGGAGGCATCATCCTTGTTCGGAGCCCCCTCGCTCGTCTCTACCTGCTTCGGCGAAGGAGCAGCGCCCTGGCGTTCCCTCTCAGCCGCTGTCCTTGGTGCTGACGGGCGTCGTAGGCAGGGGGCGAGGGGGGCGGCGGCGGCGGCAGCAGCTACATTCAAGCCCAACCAGGAGAAAGCCGGATCCCCTGAAGCGAAAAATCCGTAGAGTCAGCCCAACGACGAGACAGTCCTCCCACAGCCCCCCTCCTATGGTGAAACTGACACCATGCTTAGAAAGAGAGAGAGAGAGAGAGAGAGAGAGAGAGAGATGGCGAGGCGTTTCTTCCAGCCCGGCTCCCACTCGATTTTCCTTTTTGTCTGGTGTCAGCGTTTAAGGGAGGAAGCATCATCGGGTCCTTTTGTTTAATATAAGAAAGAAAGGGAGGGACAGGGATGCGGGCGCGCGCGCGCGCATACACACACACACACACACACCTTCCCCCGCACATGCTTGTATCCTGATCATCAGAAGTTGGTTGCAAAGGAGGCAGTGAGGAGGGTGATGCGGGGCGTGGAGCCCGCGGTCATGATGATATTGGCAGGGTATTAATTTTAAGAGAGGGCTAGAGACAGCCGCCCTTCCCTCCTGTTGAAGGGACGACGGGCTCGCCCCCGCGTTTAGTCCTTCCCAAGGACTCTCTCGCTGGCTTTGCCTTAGCAGCTTCGTTGCTGCCGTGCGCCTTACTAACCTCCTAGCTGCTGATCTCCGCGTTGTGGAGAAGCCTTCAAAGGGAAAAGCCGCACGGCGGATGGCAAACGGGTCGCCCGCGTTCCATTTCCCTCCAGAAACGGGCGGGGAGAGAGGACTGGAAGTGAGCGAGGAAGGAAACTTCGATTTGGAGTGCTTGCATATTATACACAAATTGTAGGTTTTACTCGAGCTGGCTTTAGGGTAGGTATGTGCGCGGGGGAAGGGGGAGAACCATGCCCTCAAAACCCGGTTGAACTTCGTGTTACATATTTCTGGGGACCTGGCGATTGTTTGCCCCCTGGGGGAAAAAAAAAACACGCCGCCTCTGTGCCCCCCGTGGGTCTAAGTAATACCTTGCATTGTCGGAATCCAACCCGTTCACGCTGCTTGCCATCTCAAATCAGATGGCAGGCGATCAGCTTTTGCAACGCGGCGCGCGGCGGATTAAAACCGTGGCGGGACCTTAAGGGGAGCGTGATATATCTATCTATTTTCACAGTCTTGTTGGCGCTCCAAGAAGAGGCCGTTCGAAGCAGAGAATCTGGTATTCAAAGAGCGGGTGGGTGGGTGTCGGGGGAGGTGTTCAATGACCTATAGGGCTTGCCTGGCTGTTGGGCTCCCCCCCAACCCCAACCCCAACCCCCTCACAATTAGTTCGGTTTGCCTTCCAACCGGCTTTCTGGCGTCCCGTCGGTCTGCTGTTAGCCACGCGGCGGCCAGAACGCCGGGAAGTTAAGCCACGCTTGTGGGGGGGGGGGAAGCTGAACTCCCGCCGCGCGCCTTACTGGGCGCTTCCAGCCCGTCCTTCCTTCTTCCATCTAAAGGCGGGCGGCTGAGGCAGCGTAGCCCAGCTCTGCGAGAGACCGAGAGCGATTGAACGGCTTAAAGAGTTGCGGGGGCGGGGGCGGGGGTTCGCCAGGAGGGAAGCAGATGTTCGTCCAAGTACCCCGCCTCTCCTTATGCGAGGAAGGAAAGGAGCCGTTCAACATTAAGGGTCCATGGAGCGGGAGGGGGTCATTTACACCAGCCTGTTGTGTTCCCCCCCCTCTTCCTCCTCCCCATTTTTCTTTGGTCCTAGGAGGAAATACAGGGGAAAATAGTCCACCCACAGCTGCAGGGCTTCTTCCCTCCTTAGGTGAGCCTGAGGAGGAAACGAACACAAGGATTTCCGTCGCCCGACCTTGGGTTGCCCTTCCTTCCAGCATCCGGGTCGAGGTTTTAGGTCGAGCTTTGGATGCAATCGGAACCAAGGGGCTTCAACACCACGCACTCTGGGTCGCTTCTGGACCCGGTCTGCCCAGCTGCTCTTAAACTGGGCGGAGGCCCGCGCTGAGCATATCATAAAAAAATCCAAGGGCCTGGCGTTCTAAACTAGCCCTCCTTCCGACCCTGCTCCCCTCCCTGCAATTGTAACCGAGAGTCCCCCCCCCCCCACCAAGCCGGCAGGTGACGGCGGTAAACCCCAGGAGCCAAGGTTTAGATGAGGGACAGGTGGAGGCAATGCAGCCTAATTGTCTGGTGAAGGTCACGTTTTATGGGTTTTGAAGCCCGAAGTCAGCAGGAAAAGAGGTGGGAGGGGGAGACTTAGAACTCGCTTTGGGCGCGATCTAGAAGAGCGGCCTGGCGGGCTGGACTTTAGTCCCCAAATGCCTCCCAGGGGAAAGAGAGGAGCCCATTTAAATGATCCTGGTGTTCCTTCCCCAAATGGTCATTGTTAAGGTCACCTGCGTGCTTCTAAACCCCGATGGGCTGGCTTAAGTGCGCACCGCACACAACCAGTGACCCAGCTTTCTCGTGGATCCGAGATCTGGCAGCCGCTTGAGCCGGCCTTGCTGTGCTTCTGCCTGATTTAGGCCCACTGGCCTCAAAGGAACTCAACCAGCCCTGTATGGGGCGTGTGATGGGTTCTAGGCTGTTTTCTTTTCGAAGGGAGCCACCCCCCTCCCCATTCCAATTGGGGGTAGCTCCACACAGACCATGTGCGTCTTGTTTTTGAAAGGGCAGTCTTTGGTGTCCTTGAAGAGGCGGACAGAGGAGGCAGTCCTGCGAGTGGTGGCTGTAGTTACTTGGAATTAAGAGCGACCAGCAGGGCCGCTTACTATGTACTGGACCGCCAGTGCTCTTGAAGAACTAAGTGCACCTTCCCGGAGGTCCTTTGGAGGCTGCTGAGGAAGCCGGCAAGAGCGCCTCCAGACCAGCAGCATCGCCGCTGTTTGGAAAGCGCTTAAGCCTTTTAAAAGTTGTTGGGATTTGGGGCCACAAACACACATTCCCTACACCCCCCCCCCCACAGACACTTATCCAACTTCCCTCCTTCACTTAGCCAGCCGACGATTGAGATCGGTAAATCTTGGCAAATGACAGGCGGCTTAAGTGTTTCGTGGACGTGAGCCACGAACGATTTCCTTCACATCGCTCCAGAGTCTTCCATTAATCTTTAACGAGATGCGAGTTAAGAGGCTTTGTGGATTGAGACCAAGAAAGTGCTAATTCTGAATCGTTTACTCAGGAGTAATACAGTGGATCTACACGATTACCTCTCATTTTCTCACTTTTCATGTATTTCCTTTGAAGTAAGTTTATTTAAATTCAATGGGACGTATTCTCAAATTAATGGGATGGGGCCTTGCCTGATTTTTCGTTCAAGAAACATCGAGCCCGATTATATTATTTTTACTCAGAAGTATTTTTTGTTTGTTTGCTGGACGTGTTCCTAGGTGAACCCACTTGTTTTTCTAGGAGATTGACTTCTGCTGTGTAGAGTATTGTGTGGGCTGCAATCCTAAACACATGTAACTTTGTTGTCAGCCACACCTGTCTCTCCAGGTGCTTGCTAGGCAACAGTTCCCATGATCGTCCATCATTTGCTATGTCGGCTCAAGCTAGCGGGGATTGCAGTGCAAGACCCTAGAGAGAGCTACGGTTGATCCACCCCCTACTAAATAACGTGCAAAATGCAAATAGTTACCTCCAAGTAAACGTGCATAGGATTGCCCTGCTAGTTTAGGATCCCTGTTCAACCGCTCCCTTCCGTCGCCTCAGAAGCGAATCCCGCCGGTTTTAAAATGAGGCCTAATACCAAGGGCGTGGATACATTCCAATGGAAGGATCCGTATGAAGTAACCCCATTGTTTTCAGAGGGATGCACGTCCTCTTAAGCGTCCGTAATGCGGCGACCTTTCCAGTAGCGTTGCTTGCCCGCCGGGCCATTTCGCACGTACAGCAACGGCCTTCCAAAGATGCACCTAAATCCCCCGATGATTGTCAAGGTTTGTGCCCGACGGCCCGTGCACGGAATCAAAGGGCATATATTACATACAACACGTTGTTCTTTTTATCAGAATTGAAATGGCAAAGGTTTCTTTTCAAGAAGCTCCTTGTAGCCACACCACGGGAGGGGGGGATCGCTTATTTTGAAAAGCATGCAAAATGCTATCTATAGGGTAGCGCAACCGTGATTTCCTGGAGGAACCAAGTTAAAAACTTCTGGGACGCTAAATTTCTTTACCCCCAACTACCTAAAGATCCAAGGAAGGAGAAGGAAACCCCACCAGGAATAATAGGCCCTCGACCTACCCACCTCCCCCCCCCGCTCGTATCCATTCAGCATACGGGCGGGGCCTGGCTTGGAGGTGTCCTATGGCCCCGCCTCCTCTTTGGGGGGCGCAGGCGCATTTCTGGAGTGCCCCAAGTTGGCGTTCGAGCAGTTGAGGGTGGTGATGGTCCTTTTTTTCCCGCCAGAGCCCGCCCACTGCTCCGTGCGAAAAGGCTGCTCGTTGAGAGTGTTCCGGTACTGAGCGTGCAAAAAACGCCCGAGGTCAGACTGGAGTTTTGTGCAACGGCAGGTGGGTGGGTAGGGAGAGGACTGGGGTTCATGGGGAGGGGGTAGGTATGCATATGCTTTGCAAAGTTAGCATGTTGCATTCTGTGTTATACTTTTTTTCCCCTAAAGAGACGATTTATTTGGTTGTTCCACCGGCCTGGGGTGGGTTACTGCTCGCCTTTTCTAGGTATCTGTGTGTGTAATTGGTATTATCTCTTTGCATTGGTAGTCTTCTTCCCCCCCCCCCTTTAAATCGAAAAGAAGAGCCATCCAGTGAAGTCCGATCCTGTGCGTTTTCCTGCTCACAAAGCAACCCTATTTGCTCCAGGGGCTTTCCCCAAACCCCGTGTTTGTGCAGGTAAAGCCCTGCTTAAACCGATCGGGACACCTGCTTCGAGACGACTGTGTCACCTGCAGTGCAGTCGTCTCCGATTTGCGGCAGCCAAAATAAGGATTTTTCAAGGTAGGCGAAACAGTTCAAGGGTACTTTTACGTGGCCACCTTCCCTTGAGTTTCCACGGCCTAGTGGAGGATTTGAACCGGCTTTTATGAATCCCAGCGCGCCGCTGCACGCCACACTTAAAGCAACTGGGATGAACTTGGGGGGGCTCGGCGGCTGGAGCAGAACGCACGGGCTTGAGCGTTTTTTTTTTTTGGGGGGGGGGGAGAGTGGCTCGCCTTAGTGAGCACTGCGTTTCCCGGCCTGGAATTGCGCAAAGGAAAAGTCTGTTGGATTGTACCGAGCCTTGGTCGCTTGACGGCCTTTGGCTAGTCCTACCTGGTACCCCTCCTTTGTAGACTTGCAGGGTGTGGGTGGGGGGGAATGTCCAATTTCATAGACCTTAATGGCTTGCAGAGACTCATTAACCAGCGTCTGGAGCGGCGGCGGGCAGATCCTGGGCACGCAAATCTTTGTCGAACTCAAGTCGGTAGCGCAGTCGAGGCGGGAAGGCCTTTTTACTCCAGCTCCCCAAGAGGGGCCTGTTCGGGTAAGGGGGGGGGGACGCTGTGTCTCTTGCTTTCCAAAAAAGGGAGGGAGGAGGGGACGCGATTCCGGGAGGCCGTCGACGGGGGTTGCAAAAAAATAAAATAAAATGATATTAAAAAAAAAATGCACCGCGCCCGACGAGCCCGCGGCGCTGAGCCAGCGCGGGCTTTGGCGGCGCCCATCTGCGCGGGCCTCGCCGACTTGGGTCTCCGCGGGGCCCGGTTGCCGCGCGGCGAGAGGGAGGGGCGGCGCAGCGGACGAGAGCCCGGCCGGCACAGGTGGCTGCGAGAGGGGGGCCCCTCCGGCGTGCGAGTCACGTGGCGCCTCTCCTTTTACTAGGCGCTGGCCGCGGGTGGGGTGGGGGGAGTGTCCGCCACGCGCCGACGGCTCCCGGGCTTTTTGGGCGGGCTGCCGGTGCGCCAATCCCGAGGGCGGGTGGCTCCGCAGGTGCTGCGCGTCAAGGGACCCCGAAGCGTCCTTTTTAACCTTTGCAACAGACAAAGCTCGCCCTCGGGGGGGTCCTACTGCGGCCGGTGGAGGGTGCCCAGACTTGTGGCTAGCGGGCCGCCTTAGGACGACGACGAGGAAGAGGTAGTCTCCCCCCCCCCTTTATTACTATTATTACTATTTTAAATTGCAGGGCGACCGTTCCTTTGTTTTTATTTTTTTTTCTGCCCCACGGCCTCTGGTGGAAGCAGGGACGGGGGTGGCTTGTGCCCTCTTAGCAGTGCAGGGGTTGAAAAACGTAACGTGGAAACGGTGTTGGGGGGGCGCGCGCGCAGGTCAGCTGAGGTGCAGGTGGTGGGAGCACAAGGCGTGTCACGTGCGTGCAGGGGCGCGCAGCTCATGCTTGGTTTTGTTTAACCATGTTTTGCTGGCCTCTTTGCGAGGAAATAAGGGGGCCAGAGAGGCAATTTCCAGAAGCCTAGGTGCCCTGAACAGACACGATTGTATGGATAATGTATTCATACCTGAGTTTAGTTAGCAGCCTGCGGGGAGGGGTTGATCAAAGGTCGAGAAGGGTCCAGTAAAGTTTCTTTAACACCCATTCTGAGATATGTGTATTAACACAAGAAAGTCAATGGGTGGATGCAGGCAGGCCGGCACAGTATAGCTCTCTTTATGGGTTGCTTGTTTCTTTTGCTGTGGCTGATCAAAGCCAAGTCCCACCGTTAGCATGCAAACGGAAATAATGCTATTCTGTTCAGTAGAATATCTTATGTTAAACCAGAAATGTAGTATGCACTTACTTGGAGGAATACTCATTCAGCACATATGCGAGGACATGCTTATTAGGGCGTGGTGGCTCAGTGGACTAAGGCTTCTGAAAACTGTCCAGCTTGGTGGTTCAAATCCCGGGTGCCACGAAGTGGAGTGAGCTCCCACTGATGAGCCCAGCTCCTGCCAACCTAGTAGTTTGAAAGCATGTAAATGCAAGTAGATAAATACGTACTGCTGTAAGAAATGGGAAGGTAAAACAGTGTTTCCCTGCAGCCATGCTGGCCACGTGGCCGTGGACTTGCACAACACTGGCTCTTCGGCTTAAGGAGATGAGCACCGCCTCTAGAGTCGGATAAGGCTAGCACGCATGTGTGGTGGTGGTGGGGAGAGGGGAGCCTTTATCTTTTATAGAATAGCCAGAGTTTCACAACAGTGCCATTCCTGCTTTGTTGGTTCAGATTATTTGAAACCATATAGCAGATCTAGTTTATATCCTGTTAAGTAATTTGTATAGAATATTGCCCACTGGTTTTTCCTTTTGTCGGGCATGGATTGATTATCCTTCTACAGCGAAAGCTGAAAATTAATGGGAAGAGTTGCAAGGGAAGAAGCAATTTTACAACCATCCTTGCAGAGTGTGTATGTGCACATTCACATTGCTTTTGAGGACACTTGTGATGTATTTTCCTAGTCCCCAGATGCAGCTATGCTAAAATTATCCTAAACTGCAGCCCGGCTTTTAGAGCAAGTTGATGGTAAAATGAGCTTGTGTTGCAGCTGCCAGGTGTTTTCTCCATTCTCTAAGAAAAAAATGAATGTAGCAGGAAGTGGCGATAGTCTGTGGCCACCAGAATTCTTATACTTAGAGTGGTAGAAAATGCTTTGCTCAGTCAAGCAGAATAGTGTGCCTTCGGTATGATTGGGTGTTGAATATGGAGATAGTACATGGAATAGACTTAACAAAAGAAAGGTCTCTAGAAAGGTCCCTCATTACTGTAAGCCACCTTGGGTCCTTTTCCAAGGAGAAAGGCAGGGTAAAAATACTCTAAAAAAAATAAAACAAATAGAGACTAACGCCAGTCAGATTTGAGGTGTGTATGTGTTGCGTGTAGGTATGTCCGTGTAAGCAAGCAGAGGAGGTGGGGGAAAATGTTTTTTGTCTTAAGTGTTTGGGCCCAACATTGGTATCTTTTTCCAGATGAGGCAAGTGAAGAGTGTGTAGTTCTGCTGAAATTCCATTTGAGTCCTGCTCATCTGAACTGAGACAAGCGGTTAGATCTCTTGATGAAATTGTTGGGGAATGCAGGTGCTCAAGTTTAGCTAATAGATTGATGGCATCAATCAGATGCTTATTCTGCAGCTGGTTTTTTTTTTTGAAGCAACCCTTTTTCTCTATCCTAATTTATGAGGATTTTTTTTCTGCAGATGTTAACGTGATGTGATGCTTTCCAAAAACAAATGTTGCACACTATAAGAAGAGTTAATCTCTTCCATGTTCAGTGTTTTCAGTAACCACCTTTCGCTTTCTGTTACTTCACAATTAGTTGGGGCAGCAAAAAGCCCATAGAGAAGCTAGATTGTTGTATTCAGTGGAGGTCCTCTGCAGATTTTCATAGTTGTGCAAACACAAGCTACAGTACTGGGAAGAATTTTGGCTGATACATACATCAGGATAGAATTTAATGGAGTTTAACTTTTCCAGTGTTACACTTCTTTAAAAGACAATTGATTATTATCTCTTGTAGATTTAAACAGAGTCCATCTGCAAATTTAAAAGGTGCTGCCGTGTTGATAGGGAGCGATTCAGAAGACGCTTGGAAATGAGTCTTATGTTATTGATAACAGACATGTTCAAATACTGTCCAGAAGTTCTTCCGCTGAGCTACATTTGTAAGAGTTGTTCTTCAGTTTGGCATAGGGGTGTGGCTGCATTAGAGTAAGGAAGGCTGTGATGCAAGATCAATAGGTTGCACCTGATGCACAGCATCACAGATTATGCAGGCCTGTCCTGATAACAAATGATAGAAATGGCTTAGGTAAGGGGTTTCAGGTCCTAGCAAAACCTGGTTGCAGATGGAGGAGTTCCATAGCAGACAGTCTAAGCCTGTGGTTAAAAGCTGCTTAAGCAGAGCTGCTGACGTATCTCATGGCTGTCAGTGTAAAATTACAATTCCAAGCTGAGTGTCACAACAATGAATATGGATCGGCTGCAATCCAAGAGAAATTGAATCCTTATCTTTTTGTGTAACTGGGAAAATGGTTGATTGGCATCTTCTTCCGCCTGTTAAGTGATTAAAGCAGTAGTGGCTCAACTTTGCTAATGCCTACTGCTGAGGCTTTGAGTCATTGCCCTCAACCACTCCCACAGCCTTGCTTTTTAGAGAAATGAATCACGGAGCAGAGGTTATTGGCTTGGCAATGAGCAAAAATTGAAAGCAATCAGAGCTGAGTTGAAAGAGGAGGAAATGTCCAATGTGGAAACAGAGCCAATGGTCCTAAAGCTTTACTAGACTGCCACAGGGACTAATTCTGTTTTAACTTTATAAACAGAACATACCTCTCCCCCCCCCCCAAGGGGCAGTTGCCCGTAAATGGAAGAAGTGGAACACCTGCAGAACTTTCCTTCTGAAATAATTAGGAAAGTAAATTCTATTCTTGATTCTCATTTTATGCTTTTGTTGTTTTGGATTCAATGTGAATTCATTTCTGTATAGCAAACCACCACCTGGTGAAATTCTGAGGATTCTACAAATGCAGAGCCCCTCTTATGCTGCCTTTCTGTTTTGCTTTGATTCTTGTTTTTTTTTTCCAAAACTCATTTGTTGCATTTCCACCCCAAAACCAGGATGCAAGACGGCTTACAATATAGAAAAAAAATAAAGTGTGTGTGTGTGTGTGTGTGTGTGTGTGTGTGTGTGTGTGTGTGTG
>JAHTLZ010000237.1:21479584-21490802 GCA_023846285.1 Phrynocephalus versicolor
TGTGTGTGTGTGTGTGTGTGTGTGTGTGTGTGTGTGTGTGTGTGTGTGGTATTGATTAGAGTGCAAGATTTGTGTGTGTGTATGTGTGTGTGTGTGTGTACTGATGCTAAAACATACACCAAACTATCATATTGAAATATTGACACTCCTCCTAGGTTTGGCTTTCTTATGCATTCTTCTCCAAATAATTGATTTTACATTAGTGCTGGAGCCATTTTTAAGGATAACTGCTTCTGGTTGTACAGTGGTACCTTGTATAAAGGAATTAATTCGTTCCAAATGAAATTATGTTAAGCAAATTTTCCTTTATACGAATTCCCATAGGAATGCATTGAAAGCAGAGTAATCCCATTTTTATGTTGTACGGATTTTCCCCATAGGCAATTATGTTAAGCAAATTTCCCCTATCTCCGGAATTTTTTATGTTGTACAAATTTTCTGTTATACAAGCTGTCTGTTATACAAGGTACCACTGTATCTGTACCATCTATCAGGATGATAAAATGTATGTATGTATGTATGTATGTATGGATGGATGGATGGATGGATGGATAGGGTTATAGATTATTTATTTCCCTGTTCATGATTTTAAGGATTGATCTCTGCTAATTTCTTCCTGCGGAAGAAAGTACAGATGACAGATGGGTTTACTTGCATTTTATGTATGTATGACAGTGTCTTACCGAGTTAACACATTGAGTTGCTCCAAGCAAGAAAATAATCTAAAATCATCCAGCAAAAATAAGAATTTTTGTGCTTGAGATGGCAGAGGGAGTTGTCTTAAACCTCGTACCTTTTCCTGCCCTTATGCTCAGTTCACTTTACACATACACTCTTGTGTAATATTTTACAAAAGGTTAATATGGAAGGCACACAAGCAGAATTTTTGGGGTGGTAGTTCTTCAAAATAAGAATTATTATCTTAGTTATTGATTGGGATGGATTATGTCAAGTTTCTATAATTAACATTTGGCATCTCTTGTACTTCTGAGAATAAAAAAAACCCAACTTTTTATGTAATGCACAAGCCTGTTCCCTGGACTCTGTGGAATCACTGCTAGCAAAACAAGGTTGTGGTAGAATGGAGGAGTTAAATTTTTATTCTTTTCTACAGAGCAGAAATCTGGGAAATGCTGCCAGTATTTGAAGATGAGCCTATGCTACTCCTCGCCCAGCAGGCGTTGTTGTCAAATCATAGGGGCTCCAGCATCTAATGGATTACAACTGGAGCTCGATTTCTGTACTCTGCCAATTTATATAGATAGAAGGCAACGGCAGACTGAGCTGTTCTGAGTTGCTTGATACAGCTGGTGTAAGCAAGGAATGTTGAGGGGTTCTGCTGCCAATCTAGGCATCCATACTTAGAATAAAACCCCAGTGAATTCAGCTGGACGTTGTTCGCAGTAAACGCTAGTAGGTTTTGTTGTCAACCATGATTGCGGAGCAGGTGAGTTATTAAAGCATTACAAAACATTTTAGGGGCTCCAAACTTTTCTTATTTTTTTGTGTGTTTGTGTGTGTGTGTGTGTGTGGGGGAAATACATGTAAATACTCACGCAGAACCAGCATGTTAAAATGTGTTTAAAACGTTATATATTTAATTGCGGGAATCTTTATAGAGTTCCAGGAGAGAGATGCTAGATTGCTAGCATATGCTCAGGTTGATATAAAGGTTGTGCATGAATGATTATTACAGTTGTCTGATGCATGTACAATAGACACACCTACTTGTTGGGAGGTTAATGGGCATCCGCACCCTCAGAGCTATTGTTGAGAGTGTTAAATCTTATTGAAGTGGGTGCTTTTTGCAACTTGACATTAATGCCTTTCATGCTAAGCACTTGTGGTATCGCATAGGACTGCTGTGGAAATAGCTAGGGCTTGCAAGGTGATTTTATTGAAAAGTGTTTAATTTATAACTTGAATTGTACTTTTGAATTCCGTTGGCTCTTGTTTCATCCTGCAGCCTGACATAAAATGGATAGATGATTACTGTTTAATTCCATGAGTGTCTGTTGCCTCAAATGGCCAAAAGTGAGGTCTCTGTCCCAAAGAGTCTGCAAACTAAATTTATGTCGTGGGAACAGGGAATTTAAAAGAGAAACCTCAGAATATGCTACTGCTTCATTTCCAGCTAGTATATGGCAACAGGAACACACAGTTTGATTTTGACTATGTTTACTTGGGAGAAACTGTCTCTGTCTTCAGTGAAACTTCTGGCAAAGCAAAGGAAGAAAAGTGTGCTGCTGATAGAACCTCCAGAAGGATGGAAGGTTGGTCTACCACGAGCTGGTTCCCTGAGCACAGAAGTGAACTCAGGTTATGAGTAGAGTCTTGACTGCAGTACTACAGTTGAACCACTGGTCCATGAGTCTCCCATGAGAGATATGGAGTATTTAAAATATACAGCCTCTATTAGCTTCAAAACTTGATAGGAGCTGGACTCGGTGAGCCATAGGGTCCTTTCCAGCTCTGCAGTTGTATGATGATGACGATGACGATGATGATGATGGAAATCTTAGAATGTACATACAGCAACTGTTTGTCACAGTAATGGCAGTCTGCCAACCGGCCAGTAATATAACACACAGACAATGGGGTTAGGACAATTATATCAAATATTTCTCTCTAAGTTGCTTGCCTATTCGGGCGACAACATATTCTGTACTCCACCCCCACCCCCACCCCCCAATTTGATCATATGCAAAGTTTGCTAAAAAGCTTTTGGTCCAAATTTCTGTTTTTGCACTGGCCATCCAGATGCCCATGGAAGAAAACATGAACATGGATAGTTTTTAGACTGCTGTTTTTCAGCTAGTGGGGCATGCCGTTTTCTCAGTGGGGGAGGAGGAATTAGGGTATGTGTATTTGTAAGACCATTCCATGTTGTAATCCCTCCGTCCCCCCCAATTTTGGGTGTGAAAATAAACATTGCCTTTTTGTATGGATCACATTGTGTATCACCCTTCCCCTTTGTTTTCATCTTTATTTAGACCTTGTTGTGAAAGGGGTTCTTTTACAACTTTCAGACTGGTTTTAGTTGGGACTTGTGAAATATATATATTTCATGTTCTTTCCCAAAATGTATTTTTCGTATGTTTCCAGTAACTGGTTAGCTCAGTGGTTTAGGCATCTGGCTACAAGGCTAGAGGATGGGAGTTTGATTTCCTAATAGAAATCCCCCAGGGAGAAAGAGCCAGCCTGTATAGCCTTGAGCAAACTGCACATTCACAGGAAGCCCCCAGGAGAAGGGAATGGTCAGCCACATCTGAGCATTATCTACATGGGGAACCCTGAAAAGTGTTGCCATGAAACGGGAATTGACTCGACAACATAGGATTGCTGTTATTCGAGTAATTGCTAAACATTATGGAGATACAGTGATCCCCCGCCTATCGTGGGGGTTAGGGACCTGACCTGACCCGTGATAATTGAAAATCTGCGATATGCGGATGCAGGTCGAGTCAGGCTGGTGGGGGGGGGGCTACCTGGGAGCTCTTGTACATACCCCCAGCCTGGCCCTACCCTGAACAGGCCTGTGAGAGCCTTCCCAGGCCTTCTGGAGGCCCCGAAAGAGCCTCCCTGGGAACCGGAAGTGACTTCCGTTAAACCGGAAATCATTTCTGAGGCCTCCGACAGGCCTAGAAAGGCTCTCAGAGGCCTCAAAAATGATTTTCAGCGTTCTGGAAGTCACTTCCAGTTCACAGGGAGGCCCTTTTGGGGACTCCAGAAGGCCCAGGAAGACCCTCACAGGCCTGTTTGGGGCAGCTCCAGTCCTGGGATGTCTGGGAGGCTTAAAACAGGACTTTCCTCCCTTTCCTCAGTGGGCCTTTTTTCATATACTGCGGTCCCACAATATAGTGGGACCTCAGTATATGAACTGCGAAATGGCAGGGGACCACTGTACTGCAACTGCTTGACTTTCCATTTGAGGTTCTTTTATATCCATCCATCCATCAAGACCAACCATCAAGGTTCCCTCTCACTCTGTGCACTGACAGCAATTGTTCTCAGTTCTTTGGTTCTGGCCATGATGGAACCCATGCAGGCAGGGAGTTTGCATACAAGTTTCAGAGCCCAAACAGGTTAAAATTTTAGAAGAAATGTTTGCATCCATCCTTTTAAGATGCTTTGATTTTTATACCAAACATGTTGCTATATCAGTTAGACTTCCTTAGCAGTTCTTCACGAGTGTATAAATTAAATGTGATAGTGCTGTGCCCATTGCTTCTGGATGGTTCAGTAACATTTGCATCTCAATGTACATCCAAGGTTGCATTTCGGATAAAGCCCAAGGCTGCTTCCTCTCAAATTTGTTCTCAGAGTAGCTGTTGTAGGGTGTGGTCATTCAAACCCCTTTCACAGGCATTTTATCTTCTTTTATGGTGACCTGATCATGCGTTTATCTAGTTGATCCAAAGGGCAGTAGATGATCAACTACCAACATTCCTGGTGGACACAGATTCTCTAGATCAGTGGTGGTGAATCTTTGGCACTCCAGATATTTTGGACCACAACTCTCACAGTCCTTTGTCATTGGTTGCCTAGGCTCAGAATTCTGGGAGTTGTGGTCCAAAGCATCTGGAGTGCCGAAGGTTCGCCACCACTGCTCTGGATTATTTACTACAGGAGGTTCAGGTTGCGCCACACGACTGACACAGCACTGATTGCACTGCCCGGTGATCTCTTACAAGGAGGCTCACGAGGGGAGTATAACCTTGCTGGTACTCCTTGATCTTTTAATGGCGCTCAGTACTGTACTGTCATCCATGGTATCCTCCTCATTAGGTGAGCAGGCTTTGGGATTGATTGCCCTGCACTTCTCTGGCTTTTATCCTTCGTCCCTTGTCATGGCCAGTTGGTTCAGCTTGGTGAAGATGTACTAACTCCTTGGGGCCTTCAGTATGGGATTCCACAGGGGTTGGTTGTATTACCTGTGCTGTGTAATGTCAGTGTTAAAATGCTGGGTAAGCTCCTCTGGAGATGTGGAGTTCTCTGTTGTCCATATATCAATGGCATGCAATTTTATCTCTACTGCTCTTCATCGACAGTGGATCCTGTCCAGACCCTTGAGTGCCCTTTGCTTTTGATAATGGACTGGACAAGGGCATTTAGGTTGCAGTTAATTCCCGACAAGACAGAAGGAAATCTTGCTGTTGGGAGGTTCTCCTGACAGGAATGGGGGTGGATTTTGCCTGGCCTGGAAAGAGGTTACACTCCCTTCAAAAGATGAGGTCTGCAATTTGCGGGTACTTACTAACTCTGCACTCTCATATGAATACCAAATATATTCTGTGGCTAGATTGGGCTTCTTCCAATTATTTTATCATTTTATGTTGGTGTTGTGGCAACAACGTTGATTTGGGCTTAATTCCCTTCAGGTTTGTAGCCCAGAGAAGCGAGTTTCCTTCTAAGTCAGGTGGCCAAATAATAATAATAATAAAAAATAAAAGAAATAAGAAAAATAAATTTATGTGAAAGGGATTGAAATCATCCCTTATTCAACTCGTTCCTTTTTTGAATACCTCCTTGGTATTTTTTTCTCTATCTCAGGATTATCCTGAGTGATTTGGTCAGGGAGGCATGATAGCATTTCCTCAGTACTGAAGTACTGATCGGATGTGGTACTCTCATTCTTAGCAATCCCACAAAGGCGTATCTTCTGAGGTTTGTAGTTTGTTTGTTTCTCTGGTCTCTTTGATGTATGGACCGACATCACCTTGAGGACACCTACCTCTACCCTTCTTCTAGAATTTGTATCCAGAGAATGACTGCATCCTACTTTTTCTCACTATTCTAACAGGTTTTCATTGTGGCTGCTATGTTTATGTACCAGTTCTCCTGGGATGGCTTGGAGGCACGTTGCAGTAGTAAAGAAACACTTGTATTTGTTGTCCCACTACAAATATTTCTGATGTGTGCATCTATCCCTCTGGCTTCCTTGGATGGCTTTTGTGTTCTGTTTGATGCTTCTGGCCTATTTTTACACTGGCATCATTTGAGCTATCAAAGATATTTGAAACTTTGTCCTATTAGGTGGTAGTAAATATCTAATCAGAACTTTTCCAGCTCCTGTGGCTCTCTCCTGTGGTTAAATTTAAAAGCTGTTCTGCTCTCTTTCTGAAGGGTAAGTACTTGCGGTCTGATTCCATTCTAATTCAAAAAGCTTGGTCCTTTTGCTTTCTCCCAAAGGTGCCTCACAACTTAAAGCAAAGCAAAGTCTGCTACTTATATACTGCCCCATAGCATTAAAACATTCTCTGGGTGGTTGACAATTAATTATGCAGGCTACACATTGCCACCACCATCCCAACAAGAGGGGTACTCATTTTCCTGACCTCAGATGGATGGAAGGCTAAGTGAACCTTGAGCCTGCTGCCTGAAATTGAACCCTGGGTCATGAACACAGTTAATGGCTGCAGCACAGCAGTTTAACCACTGCGCCATGAGCTTAAATCTTCATTCCTTCAATCTATGCCACTGTATAGCGCCATATCTTGAAACTAATGTTACTTTATTGGTTGGTGACATTTCAGGGAAAGTTACCTTGGTGGTCCAGGCTTTTTGCCTTCCATCTAACATCTAAATGTGGCTCCTGGGACCTGATAATGATATTTCCTTAAGGCTGTTGGTTTCACTTGATAACCATGGTAGTGCCTTGCACCTTAGCATTATCTTCAGGCCGATGCGTACAACACACATGACTTTAACTTGCTACCAGGCAGGCAGGTTTCTATATGTTCATACACACATCATAAACTCTTCTTCAGTTTCCAAACAGTCTCTGCCTTGCTTATGCAGACACACCTTTGGCATGTAATGTAGGTTGACCCACCAAGAAGGTCATTTAGTGAGGGCTTTCTTTTGTGTAGCAGAGGGACCCATCACCCTGGGGGTGGGATGCTGCTGTCACATCCTCAAAAGTCTTGGCCATGAGACTCTTTGAGTTTATTCACATAACATATAATAGCCTTAAGGAGTCAAACTCTTCTCCTGAGAACCAGGAATTTATTGTAACCACTGCATAGGCATGCTTAGTGTCCGTCAGGAGAACAGTCATATATTCTTTGCTATACACTGGATATTTGCAAACCTGTACTCAATTTTCTGTTTTCTTCCAAGTTACATTAAATTTACATTTAGGAGGAAAAGTGTAGCTTGGTACTTCGATAACAATACTTGCTTTTTTTTCTTCCAAAAGGTAAAATCAGTATGTTCTGTGTGATTCTTGGCTTTATTTCATTTCTGCTCACAGATTGGGGATGCCCTGTCTTCTCGGTGACCAGAATCTAATTGGCAATATATGTGTGTATAAGTGAAATTACTTCTTAAACCATGGCAAGGAATTGTTGTTAATTAATGAAATGCTGGCTGCATTTCTGATTACGTGACAGATACACAACCAGGAACATGACTGTCATGTTTTTATTTGCCATCACATCTTACGATTTATGTAGTTGAACTTATTTCTGCGTACATTTACGCTAGTGTCCTGGACATTATTTTGTAGTGTATTCATTTTGTGGCAGTGGAATCATTATTAAGGCAAGGCAAACTAAAGCAAAGTATGCTGCTTATATACCTCCCTATAGTGGCACTCTCTTGACAGTTTACAATTCAATTATGCAGGCTATACATCCCCACCCCACCCGTGTGCTGGCGATTCATCTTACCAACTTCAGAAGGATAGAGGACTGACTCAACATTGAGCTGCCTATTGGGAGTGAACTCCAGGTCGTGAGCACTGTTGTGGCTGGAGTACAGTAATTTCTAACTTAAATCGTGATATAGATCAATTTGATTTTTTTTTAAAAAATACATAGTTATCCATCCAGTTTTAAAACCATATATGTTGTTCTGCTACTTAAAATGTCCATTTTAAATGTAATTGGCTAAATTTCTTCAGCAGAGGTGCAATATTTATTTGAAATTCTGAATCACTTTGGAAAAATCTCAAATGCATCTGGATGTTATTGATTATGCAGTATTCTTATTCCCACTTGTCTTCTATCCAAGAGGATGGATCAGCCTTACATTTGCTTTAGCAATATTGCTGCAGCATCTTGTGCTGTCCCGGAGTTATCACTGGCTTAACGATAAAATAATCTTGACATACTATGAAATGAATTCGTTTCTATCAAACGCACCCAATACCAGGATGAAGTAAACTGTGTGGTTCTGACACCTCAGCCTCCCGACTCTTTAGAGGGTGTTTTTCTAGAAGCAGAGCAGCCTATTGTGTTATACAGTATTTTGATAGGCCCTATTAGTACATACTGGTCTTTTCTCCCGAGCAGGCAAGCAGTCAGGCAGATATAGTCCTGCCTATAGTTCTGTTTGGAAGTGAGCATGCATGGGGTTGTGTGCTTAAGCCTGTAATTTATCTCCATCCTTGATTTAAGTTAAGATACTGCTCTGTATAATGTAGGAATCCAGCCTATTATTTCTAATCCAGTTTCTGTCTGTGTTTAGAATCACAATACTTCCATTATCTTGATGAATGTGATATGAAACATTCTGACCTTGTTTGCAGTCCTGTAGAAACCTCTTGAACATCCGCTGATGTAGTTATGCACCGGGTATGGATACAAGAGTGACTTCTGAAATGGTGTTAGTTTTTCAGCATGTTGTGTGAGGGGGGAGGGGAGAAAAAGAAGAAGAAAAACCTTAGAATGGTTTGCAGACAAGAATCTGCTAAAAGACTTCCAATTTCAATGTGTGTATGGCTCTGTCTGAGCTAAAGGATGTCCTGTAAGTGCTGGGGGTGGGGGGCAGAAGCAGTCAGGATGTTGACGTTTTTTGGATGCTTAATTTTCAAAAAAAAAAAAAAAAAAAAAACAGCCAAAGGAGTTTTTTTATAGGTGAGGGGGTGAAAAATCTATCTATCTATGTAGGCTGTGAATGCACAGATGTTTTTATCATATTCTGCTTTGATGTGTGAATTGCATCCAATCTTGTCAGGTTTACTTGAAAAGGAGGAGCCTCTAAAGGTTGCTAACTTTACATAGCTTTTGAATAATCTCCCTTATAGTGGTGAATGGTGGATGTAATGTATTGCCCTGGTTTTGTTGGAGTGATACAAAACTTTCACCAAAATAGCTCATTTAAATCCTTATTTTAAATGCCACTGGCTGGCTAATTTGATGTACAGTATTAGGTACAGGTAAAAGTAAAAAAAAATAGAATATTGTGCAAATGTTCGATTATTTCAGTAAGTCAAATCAAAGGATGAAACTAATATATGAGATAGACTCATTATATGCAGAGCGAGATATGTCAAGCTTTACTTTGGTATAATTGTGATGATTCTGGTGTACAGCTTATGAAAACCCCAAATTCACAAGCTCAGAAAATTAGAATAGTGTGAAAAGGTTCAATATTCTAGGCTCAAATGTCCCACTCTAATCAGCTAATGAATCCATAACACCTGCAAAGGGTTCCTGAGCCTTTAAATGGTCTCTCAGTCAGGTTCAGTAGGAATCTCAATCATGGGAAAGACTGATGACCTGAGAGTTGTGCAAAAACGATCATTGACACCCTCCATAAGGAAGGAAAGGCCCAAAAGGTACAGATTGCAAATGAAGTTGGATGTTCCCAAAGTGCTGTATTAAAGCACATCAGGAGAAAGTTATGTGGAAGGGAAAAGTGTGGAAGCAAAAGGTGCACAAGCAGCAGGGATGACCGTATCCTGGAGAGGATTGTCAGGAAAAGGCCATTCAAAAGTGTTGGGGACTTTTACAAGGAGTAGACTGAGGCTGGAGTTAGTGCCTCAAGAGCCACCACACAGAGATGGATCCTGGACATGGGCTTCAAATGTCATATTCCTGTGGTCAAGCCGCGCCTGAAAACTGTTGCTCGGTGGTCCAAAGTGCTCTTTTCTGATGAGAGCCACTTTTGCATCTCATTTGGAAACCAAGGACCCAGAGTCTGGAGGATGAATGGAGAGGGAAACAATGCACTATCCTTCAAGTCCAGTGTGAAGTTTCCATAGTCTGTGTTGATTTGGGGAGCCATGTCATTTGGTGGTGTTGGTCCACTGTGCTACATTGAATCCAGGGTCAATGCAGCTGTTTACCAGGTGATTTTGGAGCACTTCATGCTTCCTTCTGCAGATGAGCTTTATGGGGATGTTGACTTCATTTTCCAGCAGGACCTGGCACCTGCCCACACTGCCAAAAGTACCAAAACCTGGCTCAATGACCATGGGATTACTGTACCTGATTGACCAGCAAAGTTGCCTGACCTTAGCTCCTTATAGAATCTGTGGGGCATTGCTGAGAGTAAGATGAGGGACACGAGACCGCACAATGCAGCAGAGCTGAAGGTCGCTATCGAAGAATCCTGGTCTTCATAACACCATAGGCTGATAGCACCACAGGCTGATAGCATCCATGCCACGCCGCATAGAGGCAGTAATTGATGCAGAAGGAGCCCAAACTATGTACAGTACTGAGTACATATGCATGCTCATACTTTTCATAGGTTTGATATTGTTCTATTTCCAATCCTTGTGTTATTGATGTCATGTCATATTCTAATTTTCTGAGATTGTGAATTTGGGGTTTTCATAAACTGTATGCCATAAGAGTTTCACCTGTATCTGGCTGCAGAGCAAGGCGCTGGAAGTTCAGTTCTAAATCGTTTCCCCTGCAGGTAGAGCCAGCCTTGTCTAGTCATTGACAAGCTAGATATACCCATAAGATGGGAATGGTAAACAATTTCAATGTATTCTCTATTAGAGAGCCCTAGAAAGTGTTAGACTCAGGGATGCAATTATTACGATTATAAAAGTGACATTTTGATTATTTTGTCTTCTTTTACTAGTAAGATATCTTGATGCCAGTTGCAAGGTAAATTGGAGACTGACTTGTGTTTTCACATTCAGTCTTACATTTGGAAAAGCGTAGTGTGATGCTTATTACACCATCCCATAGCACTTTCTGGGCAGTTTACAATTACGCAGGCTACACATCCTCCCCCCACCCCGCCCCACAAAAATTGGATACTCATTTTAACAATCTTAGACGTATGGAAGGCTGAACAATTCAAGGAGCCATGTAGCCATCACAAAAGACAAATACAAAAGTGGAGCAGGTGATACCTTTAGGCTACGATAAAAATAACAAAACATTGCTAATATTTCGAGGGCAAGCCCTCTTCCTCAAGAGCACAGGGCTTGCCCTCGAAATATTAGCAATGTTTTGTTATTTTTATAGTA
>JAHTLZ010000237.1:21490842-21580584 GCA_023846285.1 Phrynocephalus versicolor
CTCCCCCCCCCCCCACACACACACTTCGAAGGCAGCCCAGAAAACATCAAAACTCCAAGCCTGAAGTAAACTGCCTGGCTTTTTTCCATCTTGCCATGGACTTAACACCTAAGAAATAATACCTGGCAAATCCATCTTTTGCCATGTTGTTACCTATAGGTACTGCTCTTGAGGAAGAGGGCTTGCCCTCGAAATATTAGCAATGTTTTGTTATTTTTATAGTAGCCTAAAGGTATCACCTGTTCCACTTTTGTATGGAAGGCTGAGTGAGCCTTGAACCACTTACCTAGGACTAAACCCTCGTTTGTGAGCAGAGTTTGGCTTCAGTAGAGCCACATAACCACTGCGCCATGAGGAAACCATACCGATTAAGGAAGGTTCTGCTGTGTTCTGTAGCCTCACTATTCCCCCCCCCCAAAAAAAAATTCTTGGGTCACATCCACATTGAGTATTTTTTTCAACTTTTTTTGTGCCCACGATACTGCATAGAAATGATATTTTCAAAACACCAGCATTCATCTTGCTTCCATGCAGTTCCCATGCTGCTGTATTGCATCTTGAAAAAAGTGCCCTGCAGGTGCACCGTGGGACTTGTGATAATTCCCAGCTACGCACAGAGCTGAATTGGAAAACAAATTCCAATCAAGGTGACCTTTTCTTAATCATCACCTTTTCCTAATCTTTTCCTAAAGTGCAAATGTCAGCATGAGACATTGTTAAAATCCAGATACTTTCCTGTAAAATAGTTTGTATTGAAGGAAAAATGAAAAGATCTCTAAGAGATGTTATTTTGAATTCGTATTCTCCCTGCTTTTAAAGAATGAACTTTGATGACAAGGCTTCAGTGTAGCAGTGCATGCATTTTAATACAATCGTAACCATAGTAAAAATGGAATACAATGGACCCTTGTATAACAAACAGTTATAAAATCTGTACAACATAAAAAATTTCTGGAGATAGGGGAAATTTGCTTAACAGAATCGCCTAGGGGTAGAATCCATGCAACATAAAAATGGGATTACTCCATTTTCAATGCATTCCTATGGGAATTTGTATAAAGGAAAATTTGCTTAACATAATTTCATTTGGAATGAATTAATTCCTTTATACAAGGTACCACTGTACTTGTGCTCAGTTCACAAGTAAATCTCCATATTTTGTTGCTGTCATGTTTCAATATTTTTGGATGCTGCCCAGATTAGAAAGAGCGCTGCAGTCTTGATCCACGTGATGCTGGCATAACAATATTTAGGTTGCTTAATCCAAAATGTAAGCAGGGTTGAAGCTTTTGACTTGCATGTGAAGGGGAGTGAAACATTTTAATGCATTTGTCCCACAGTCTAGGTTTCCTTTGCCTACAGTTTATGAGGAGGGGTTCATCCTTGAGATGACTACTCTAGCTGTTGCAAGAAAAAAATTGAATTCTTTTTCTTCTAATTGTGTATCAATTCATGGGCTCAGACACCAAAACAATTCTGCTACTCTGAAATCACTCACATGTTGTAGAGCTCAAAAAGCTAAATGTTTTCTTGAATTGCAACAGTGACGGAAAATAAAGCGGTGATTACTTGAAAGTTTTGTTGTGAGTTACACCCTTGGTTTCCCCAGGGATCTGACAATAAAATAAAAATATTGTAGGTCTTAAACCTCAAACAGATCAGTCTTGGAAAAACCAAGTCATTTAGGAGTTTAAAGATGATATACTTGTATTTGTTTCTGATATTTAAAACAATAAATGTCTTTTTTAAAAGGACTTATTTTCTGAAAGAAGTGGATTTATTAGTACATTTGATTATATTCTAACCTATATTCTGGTCAGGAGGTTGCTATTTAGACAGAATACAGAGAAAAAGAACGGTTTCCATTTGGTCGAGGTATCAGACAACTACAAATTTAATTTCTCTGTCTGTTTGGCCTATATCACATGGAAGGTTGAATTAGGTTCAGAGGAAGGAGTGAAAATTAGTGGAGGAAACAGCCATAATTTACCATATGCCGGTGCCACCTTACGACTAGCTAAATATACCAACTGCTTGAAACAATTATTGAGAAAGAGAAACATGAGAAAGTAGGATTACAGATGAATATTAAAAAGACAAATTTCAAGAGTACAGAAGACTTGGGCAGCTTTAGTGCTGACAAGGAAAAAATTGTAATCGTTAAAAGATTTTCAGTCATTGATTCAAATGGAGACTGCAGTCAAGAAATCAGAAGTTGTAATAGGCAGCTATGAAGGAAAAAGGTAATAAGGTATAAGAATGTGTCACTCGCTGGAGATCAACACCAGAATCATCCTTACTGTGGTATTCCCAATTACTGTATGTAGATAGGAAAGTAGGGCAGTGAAGAAAGCTGACAGAAAAAACGGTTAATGTGAAATGTGGACCACCAAAAAGAGAATAGGTTTGAATCAATCCTCAGTTCTTACTCAGAACTAAAGGTATCCTGTCTTACATATATGTGAGAACACAAGACGGACAGGAAAACACGCGGTTGCTAGGAAAAGTTGGAGCTTGAAGACAACAGGGAAAGAGAAAAATCTGACGTGAAGTCGATTGACTCAATAAAGGAACTACAGTCCTAGGTTTGCAAGACATGAACAAGTCTGTTAATGGTGAGATCTCGGAGGTAGTTAATTAATGTGGTTGTCCTAGGTAGGGAGCAACTTAATGGTACAAAAACAAGATACTTGGAATCAGATTCATAATGTCTTAGTTGCTGGTTAGAGTCCTGTAATAGAATCATCTGTGATTGCCCCAGCAATCTCTTGCAGTTACATTGCCCTATTAAAAACAGCAGGGCTTATGTATCTGCAAAGCAGTGCTCCCCAACCTTTTTATCGCCGCGGACCGGTAAAAGTTTGATAATTTTTCCCTGGCCCGCTTGTTTTGATTTAATAAGATAAAAAAGGTAACCCCCCCGGCCGCTGACGCACATGCGTACTAGTCGTTTCCCACTCTAGGGGGCAGTGCTCATCTCCGTACTCAAGCCGAAGAGCCAGTGTTGTGCGAGTCCTTGGCGTCGCTGCAAGGAAACACTGTTTTTACTTCCTCGTGTTTTCCCCCCCGGGGGCGTCTCTTTATCTGACTTGCATTTCACATGCTTTCGAACGGCTAGGTTTGGAATATAAACGCAAGGAGATCATTCCAATTCCAGAGTTTATTTGCAACCACTTTGGAAGACAGGAGCCGCTCTTGGCGGGGGGAGCTCCCCGTCCACACTGTCGCCTGACCTTTTTTTAAAGTTACCGAGCCGCCGTGAGGTCTTGGGACCCTTCGCCCTTCCTTGACATGAGGCCGGAGAGTGGGGGGGGAATTGGTGGCCTTCATTGGGGGGGGGGGACAAAAACACCTCAGAGAAACCAAATGCGCACTCGGGGGATGTGTGTGTGTGAGGGGGAGAAAACACACACAGTGGAAATGGCGCTCACCTGCACGGGAGATCCTCCATGACTTTCCTTTGGGGGAAGCTTGAGGCCGGAAACGGAAACCCGGCTGGCTTCCGGGCGTTCCTTCTTCCCCGAGGAAACCTTAACGGCGCAAAGAGGTTCCCTTTCCGGCTTTGGAAGCCCCGCCCCCTCCTTCCCTCCCTCCCTCGGCGGGGGCGGGGTCACTTTCCCTGCGGCGGCGAGGCTTCCCCTGGTTTCCTCGGGCGGCCCGGTGCCGATTGATCCACGGACCAGCACTGGTCCGCGGCCCGGGGGTTGGGGAACACTGCTGCAAAGGAATAGTGGATACTGTCTATCTGGCATAAAAAGACCACTGTGTCTGCAGTGAGCCGTTTACACATACAGAAATGACAAACAAGATTTTGCTAGTTAAAATATTTAAACTTAAATATTGAAAGTAATGGCCTTTCAGACTTCTCAGATTGCTAAGCGAAATGGAAAACACATTTTAATGAATTTCTTAAGAGAGGGAAAAAAAACGCTGCAGTCGTTTTCAAAGGTGGGAATTAGGAGTACCTGTATCACAGCTTCTTCTGTTTTCCAAATAAGCCGGAGGTCAGAAGTTCAGTTTTCCACTATGCCTTTTCATCAGGGGCTGGGCTATAAGATGAAAATGATTTTTGTTATTCTGTTTCATGTTTTAATAACAGAAACTGGGCTGGCACCTGTTGTCATAGTGTGGGCGTTTAATTATTTGAAAACCTCTAACTAAATAGTGGAAAAAGTTCAGGGACCTAAAGAGCAGAAGTAGCTTCATGTATCCCCTCAGTGAAACATTCTTTATTATTGGTTAGTTTTCATCAACTGGTACTTACTGCCTTAATAATTCTCTCATACATGCTAGTAAGAGAAAGCATTCAATTTTTTTCTCTGTTCTTCATGGAACAAAACATGAATGGGGTTGGACTGGTTACATGAATGGGGTTGGACTGACTGACTAGCTTCATGGCTGACTCACTACATGACTTACTGACTACATAGACTATAACAGTCTATAAATGTGATGAAAACACGTAAGAAGAGAAGATTGGAGTAGAGAGGTGTGTCTCTTCAAATTTCTGAGAGTGGGAGCAGTTGGTTTTTACTGGATTGATTGATGGACATCTCAGTCCAGAAAAGTCCCTCCCAGCCTTAACCTGTTAAACGCAGCATAGGAAGGTGCAATAATTTCAGCAGTAACTTACCAACCATTTTATTTCCTCACTATGGTCTTCCAGCTAGCATTATTCTAGGACATGGTGTTTTGGGGCAGCTCTACCGCAAGTGATCAGATAAAGGGAATAATTATGTAAAATGGCTGCCTAGTTTTCTAGGACTAAGAAAAAAAAATTATCAACATGTTTTTTTCCTGAAAACTATCTCCTAGGAAACCTCACTGGTGATTCTTCAGGGTTCAGCATTTTTCCTAAGGCCTCCCAAAGGCTGCATTTTGAATAGGCACTCTAAATTCAGTTTGCTTCTACTGCAAAGGCTTATAGTACAGTTCCTTCCAGGTAGGCCTTCTAGTAGATAAGAGGAAGAACACTTGTGTCCAGCTCCTGAAGAAAGAGAAGGTTCTCTTCCAGTTCCCAAAAGTCATACTTCCCATTGAAAAGAGGCTGTCATTTCCTGCCTCTTTATCAGAGCCCTTGTGAATTTCTTTTTGTCGATACTTTTGAGCTTGCTGTAACACTACAGTAGATGTAAAGAAATTTCAGCAGAATCTTGTTTATGTTTGAAACAGGGAGTTCTGATATGGCAGGAGAGCCTCTAGAGGATTTTGATCTGTCTTGCTTCTAGCTTGAAACAGAGGCTGCTTTCACACGACCACTAAAATCCTCTGGCAACTTAAATGCGGATCCCCCCAAACAGAGATCATGTGGTTGTTGTCCTGGTTCCTATGTTCCCACCCTCTTTCACTCCGATTCTATTGCTTCTGTCTGCTGTGGATTGAGGGGAGGAAGAAAAAAAAAAGCAGGCTCACCTCCGCCTGCCCAACAAAATTCCCCCAGTCTGCAGCAGCTAATTGTAGCACGACAGGAAGCCCATTAGGGATTCCTGTCTGTTAAAAGGGGAGAAAAAACAACAACAAAAACAAACAGAAAGCGGGGGAGGAGCAAGCATGCACTGCTTTAAATTCTGCGTCGGGAACAATGACAAACATTTTACCTCCTTGAGACCAGGTATTTGTAAAATGTGCTGGGTCGCGCTTAAGTGGGCGTGGTCATACTTTTTTTAAAAAAATCTGCTGCTGGTGGGAAAACAATTTTATGCTCCTCATCTGCGAGCACTTTGCAGCAGATTTTAGGGGTCGTGTGAAAGCAGCAAGAGAAGATGATGGCTTTTTTTTTGGGGGGGGGGGGGGGGGGGGGTTGTAGCATGCCCAATTGGGGCAAAATACCTTTGGCATCTTAACTCTTTGTGATGTTAAGTTCAAAAAGGACATGGAAGGACAAAGTGGCTGCTCAGAAAGGAGCAGGAACTCATTTAATGCTTCTGCTTTTTTAATAGGGCCACAGCTCGGCCATCACTTTGTGTTATATTTTGTACATTAGCAGAGAAAAGTGAACAGGAGTCTTGGGAATGTATAAATCGAGCAAAATCCAGTTTCACAACTTTATGCACAGCATAACGTGGATCAAGCAGTGGAAGCATATAATGTACAGCAATTAAAAGCTTCCTGCCTCCCTCCTTTCAGCTTCTGGGGCTTCCTCTGGGCTCTGTTTTCCCTAGGAAGCCTCAGAACATTAAATCAGCATAACCAGGACCAGGCACCAAAAAGCATCAAATTTAAAACAATTTAATGTTTCTTATTGCACTCCTTTCTGCTTCTGAGATTCCATAAGGTTCCCTTTTGCCTTGATAAATCCCTTGAGAACCTCAGGATTGCACTGGGGAGGAGCTCTTAGTAGTAAAATTCTGATATACTGTATTCTGCTTGTGTGTGCTTCTCTCACTATCCTGGATAGCTGGTGGTGATCCTGGTCTTCTTTTTTCTTTTTAAACTTTAAAGTGCCCTTCCCCATCTTGAGGCTCTTAAAGGTTTCCTCAGGGCAAAAGGGAGCCCTAGGGAGCCCCAGGAACCAAAAGGATAGGGGGGTAATAGGAACATTTGAATTGTTTTAAATGGAATGCTTTTGGTGCCTCTTCCTGGGTATGCTGGTTTAAAGTTTCACAACCGGATTTTGTCTATTGTTGTCAGGATGAACTCCATAAATCTCATTGTGCTGCATCAGTTTTTTAAAAGGTCTTCAGTGGACAGAAATGAGACAGGTCAGGATTTACAACCCTAACTGAAGGTGGCTGAGTGTACTGCATTAACTTTCTTTCTATTAAACATCTCTCTCTCTTTTTTTACTTGACAGCTTCCCTGGCTGTCAGTGGAAGGATTTATCTACGTTAGAACATTTTCCCCTGGAGCTTAATAGAAGTGTGGGATTTTGAGGGAAGGGGAGCTTTTGGCTGCTACAAAGTGGATTGTACAATGAAAGGAAGCACCCCCCCCAAAAAAAAAACCCCACTCATTCTCAGCTACCTCATAAGGCAAGCAAAAGATTTGTGATTCTCAGCTGTGAGAATTTATCTGAAATTTCTTTGTTTGAAATTCGTTTGGAGAGGATTTATTTTCTGTTGAACTAAATGAGAAAATCAAAATTCCTCTTTTCAAAAAATGCTTAGCACAACATTGACTTTTAATAGTAGAGCGACATGTGCCTTATTCTGACCAGGTCTAAGCATTGTTAGGAGTTAGTAACACCAACCATATTGTAGCATCAAAACTGTGATGCAATCAATGTGTTCTGCTTTTTTAGATAGTTTAGGTTATCACATACTCAGTAGTGATAGTTACATGACCCCCCCTCCTCCCTCTAATTTATTTTCATATAAAATGCATCCTTTTTGCTGAAGTTCTTGCAGTAAGTTGGAGAAATTTCAGAAGCACCATTAAGTTTAGTGGTATTGATTCTGAGGCCTCTTTGTTGATTAATGGCCATAGCAGTAGATCAGCTGCAGGTTTTATTTTGAAATTCTGGTGTATATCATTGGCTGGAATCATGGTGCTTAGTATAGCAAGGTGCGACTATTGTAGGCCCATCTGAATCAGAAGAACTTATGGAAGAGTTGACTCACTGCACCACCACTAATTCATTGAGCCTACTTGAGACTTACACTAACAGTATTTCAGCCCGTATACCCAATAAGAATTACAATGGTTGTTATTATGTGGACATATCCCAGTGAACCATGTTCTTCTTCCCTAGTTGCTACCATTATAAGATTGGAATTTTTCCTGTTTTTATTAATTATCATTGAATGTGGCATCCCAACCCCTGAACTGTGATTAATATTAAAAAGTAACATGCTGTGGGTTGAAATTGGTTTGTTTCAGCACAGTTTGTCAGGGTCTTGGCATGATGGGCTGTGCTAATGAAATTGAAGCAAAAGCCTTTGATCATTTAGGTTTGCTAGAAGAGGAGAGGCATTGGATGAGAGGAAGCTTGTTACTTTGTTTTGTTGTAACAGCAAATCATAGTTTAGCTTCAACAGTAATGAAGCAAAGCAAAAGCAAAATGTGCTGCATGTATACTGTCCCATAGCACTTAAAGCACTCTCTGGGTTGTTTTCAAGTAATTCTACAGGCAATGCATTGCCTAGATACTTATTTTACTGACCTCAGAAGGATAGAAGGCTGAGTGAACCTTGAGCCTTCTGCTTGGAATGGAACCTCAGGTTGTGAGCTCAGTTATAGCTGCAGTAGTACAGTTGAACCACTGCATCCTGAGGCTTTATTCCCTAAAGTTTGTATGTGTCTGTGTGTGAGAGAGGGTGGGGGGAAAGAGAATGAATCCCATGACAGTGTTAAAGATGAACACTGTAAATTGATGTAAGGCACTGCAGGCTTGTAATTATGAGACACTAGATTGAACTGAACATTAAAATTGTCATGTGCTTATCAGTACATCTAGAGCAGGCATGTCCAAACTTCGGCCCTCCAGATGTTTTGGTCCACAGCTCCCACAGTCCTTTGCGATTGGAAATACAGGCTTGGAATTCTGGGAGTTGTGGTCCAAAACATCAGGAGGGCCAAAGTTTGGACATGCCTGATCTAGAGTAACACAGTTGCCAAATTGTCAAGAATATTTATTTATATATTTATTATATTTATACTCCACCCATCTGGCCTAAAAGAAAGACCAGATCAATCCCATTTCCTTTGGTAGTTGCTTAGTTTGGGAATAAGACAGATTATCTGACTTTCCTCTAAATCAGGGAGTAATTTGAATAATTTATCAGCCAATCCAAATGTGTAATGAGGATGCTAAATAATGTTGTCTTATTACTTTGACTGCCAGGTAAAGCATGGTAGCATTTTCCTTGTGGTGGTGGATGTGAAGTTTGTGGATCCATTGTTGTGGAAGAAGTTTCTTCTTTCTGCTCAATCCTGTTGGTGCATCTTGTCTAAGTGTAGAGAGGGAGGCCAGGAAGCTTGGTGGCTGTCTGAGAAAAGTCTTCATCTTCATGGATTAATTAGACCAGAGCTACCTAGATGCCCTAAGCACATCCGATCTCCTGATTTTGGAAGTTAAGTAGGGTCGGCCCTGGTTAGTACTTGGATGGGAGACCACCAGGGAATACCAGCAGCTGTAGGTGCCTGGAGTAGGAACTGGCAAACCACTCCAGTATTCCTGCCAAGAAAACTCCATGCACATGGAGTCACGAAGAGTCGGTCACAACTGTAACGACACAACACACATAGGAGAAAAAAATGGATTCAGTATTTGTCTCAAACTGAATGCTAGTTTATGGGGCCACATTTCAGGTCTATACAGTGGTACCTTGTATAAAGGAATTCATTTGTTCCAAATGAAATTATGTTAAGCAAATTTTCCTTTATACCAATTTCCCATAGGAATGCATTGAAAACAGAGTAATCCCTAATTGCAACTGTTTTAATGTTGTATGGATTTGCCCCATAGACAATTCTGTTAAGCAAATTTCCCCTATCTCCGGAATTTTTTATGTTGTACAAATTTTATGTTATACAAGCTGTTTGTTATACAAGTGTCCACTGTATTTCAGAAGGACACTAGTATCAATGGTGCTCTGTTCTCTTGCTGAATGTGAATCCATTCCATTACACTGAGTCCCATCTGGCATTTTGTTGATCATTCACACTAATTTGATGAATTATTTTGGACCTCTTCTGTCTTAACTGGGTTTTTACAATCCTAAATCTTTCAGTTTTGTCTTCTAGCAACACTGTCTTGCTTTGTAGTTCACTTGTGGTTTAGATGAATTATGAAAAAAAGGTATGTCATTCACCTGAGTACAGATCCTTGTGATACTCTTGTTTGTTCTCTTCCATCCACTGTGAAGAGGTGCATGTATCACTATTCTTCTTAAACTGTCCTTTTATCTTTTGCAAGTTTATTTGCTCAAACTATTGGTCTACCACAGTGTGTATTAGGATGCCTCTTTGAACATTTGTGGTTAATAGAAATATCTTTATAAATTGTTATTTTTCCCCTTTGTAGACTTCTAGAAGTTATGTCCTGTGGTGAATTTTAAAAAGGGGTTTTTCATTTCTTAAAAGGAGAAGAACAGCATGGGGATAGTGGAAACACCGATTTTTTTTTTAAGTACTGAATTCTGTTTTGCAAGAAATAGCTTCTCAGCAACTTTCATAGTTTTGCTTTGCATTTTTCTGCTGAAGTGGTTGTAGAGCAAGAGGAAAAGAAAGTGAAAGAAAAACAGATAAATGCAGATAGTGCTTACATTGCTTACAGTGTCATTGTAGACATGTCTAGTTAGAAGAAAGTACCACTGATTTTATTGAGATCTACCCATTGGTGCTTCTTAGAGTGTGATCAGATGGCAGAAAAGGATCACGTCTGCTTGCTTTGCTGGGAGTGATCTCTCTTTAAGTGCCCCTTCCATTCATTTACAAACATCTCTAGCCTAACTCCTAAAAATAAAAAGGAAAAGCCTATCCCAGATTGGTCATGAAGAAGGGTTGTGCTAGTTCCTGATTTCTTATGAATTTTTTGATCACCAGAAAATAACTCACCCTAGACAAGTGGTGGCAAACCTTCAGCACTCAAGATGTTTTGGACCACAACTCCCAGAAATCCAAGCCTTTGTTGCCAATAACAAAGGACTGTGGGAGTTGTGGTCCAAAACATCTGGAGTGTTGAAGGTTCACCACCACTGCCCTAGACAGATCGACAAGCTGTCCAAAACAGGACCCATACATCTACCTGATTGCACTCCAGGAACTTTTTGTATGACCTTATCTATCTTAAATGTGACAAAGGTACAAGTTCAGTATTTAAAATAGAAAGCAAGAAGTTTCCTGAGGAGGACATGTTAGATGTGTTCCTTGGAAATCATCTCAGTCCTGAACTGAGTGTGTGCAAAAGGTTTTGAATGATTACTTGAATGGGTTAGAACAGTGATGTAAATCAGTACTGCTGGATTCAGCATTCTTCTGGATGACAAATTATCCTTGATTCTTTGGGGCCTCCTGATAGTTACTGGCATTTGTTTTATATACTACTGTAGAATGTGCTGTTGAGAAAGCCAGATTGCTCTTTTTCTCTGTGTGTCTTTCTGTCTTGCTTATTCACAGTACCACTTATGTTTCAAGTACTTAGGTTGAACAAAATGATACATCTCTATAGTAGAATACCTTTCTACATGAGTCTTTACCATTGTTTGGGCCCACATCCTGCCTTTCCTGTTCCTCCCGTTGTATCTGTCCCCTCAGAGAGTGCAATGCTGGCCATTTTACTAGCACATTTTGCCAATTAGTACTCTCACTACCCAGGTGAGGTTGCATTTGTGTACAGACTAGCCAAAGTGTTATCCATTGTAATTTTATGAGTTTTTTTCTGGGTTGTGTGTGTGTGTAATAATATCCATTGAAGCAGTAGCTGCAGGTTAGATTACAGATGTCTCCTATTCCTAGCTACATATATTTAAGAAAATATTTGAAGTAGGTTTAGTGTGTGGTTTTATGCAGCCTGATTTCCTTTTATTCATCTTAGTTGCTGTATGCCTTGGTTAATTATGTAAACCGCCCCAAGTAGTATTCTCACTAAGTTGGGTGGTCTGTAAGGGAGGGTGTTGGTGGAAACACCTTTTCTTCCTTTTGGATTTTAAGCAGTTGTATGTGATGTGCCTTGGCAGCTGGTAGGCAGGAAAAGAAGGGGAGCTAAGAATTTGGATTAACCATCAAGATGGAGAAGAAATGAGCAACTGTCAATGCATGACTGTGATTCAAGCTTTGATAAGTCTTCCTGGTTGTATTTCTCCTGCCTTGGCATGTTTCACTGCCATCATCTCTGCTTATAATAGACAGCAATGGTTTTAGTTTCCTAGTCTGGAGTATACTGCAGTGATAAGTTAATTTTGCAAACAAAGTATGTCTGTAAAAACACTTCTCTCTCTCTCTCTCTCTCTCTCTCTCTCTCTCTCTCTCTCTCTCTCTCTCTCTCTCTCTCTCTCTCTGTGTGTGTGTGTGTGTGTGTGTGTGTGTGTGTGTGTTGACTTTGATTTTAGAAGCCAAACCTTAACTTTGCAATGAAGTATAAGACAGCCTTAATAGCCTTAATTTGTGATTATAAATAGCATTACTGCTGTTTGTAAGGAAATCACTAAATCCTAGGCAACGTGCATCGTTTTAAAGCTCTAGAAATTAGATCATTTTCTTCCAGCTGTTGTTTCTTTGGCAAGATGCTTCCTTTAAGTCCTTGTCTTATTGTATAGTCAGCTTTTGCCATGCTAGTTCCCTCCAGTTATTTTGGACTACATATCTCATCTGCCCCAGATAATACGCCAGTGGTCAAGAAGCATGGCACATGTAGCCTAATAAGATCTGAAAGGCAACTGTCACAAGAAGATGAGGGTAGAGTGGTAAAGTGGGGGTAGGAGTGTTACCAGCTGGGGGGCGATATTATGCTTTTAGTGTCATGTAAAAAGGCAGTTATTAAATCCTCATAGTCAAGATTCCAGAATGAATAGGGGATGCATTTATTAGGCCTTGCATCATCCCAATTATATGGCACAGCTGCTATGAGGACAGACTGACTTGTCCCAACCAAACATTGGCCCCAGAGCAGTGATATGCTATAGATCAGGGCTGTCCAACTTTGAACAAGCCCTGGTCTACTTTTTCCAGATGAAAGTGTCTGAGGGCTACTACACTAAAACCTCTACTTAAGAATTTTATCTATTCCGAGCATATGCTCATAAGTAAAAAAAAAAAAATGTAAGTAGAGCAGCAGTTTCCAATAGGAACACATTGAAAATCAATTCATCCTTTTTAGAGGGATTCCTTCCTCCTCTGCACCAACAACTCAATTGGCCAGAAGACAGTGGCATGCTGATCATCTGGCCGGTAGGGAGAGCAGGGGACTGTGCCCTGGCTCTTGAACTGCCCTGCTCAGCTGAGACAGTGGGCTGGTAGACCCAGAGCTTTGCTGAGGCAGTGGTGGTCCTTGGGATGGGGGAGGTAGAAGTGGAGAACTTATCACCTCACATTTTTAATTGATGGCTGGTGGGCTTCTTTTGAACCCTTCATGGGCTACTGGTAGACCCCGGTCTACCTGTTGGGCAGGCCTGCTATAGATGAGCATCATGAGCAGAAAGGAGGAAAATATATGCCAGGCCTTAAGTTTGTGTGTGTGTGTGTTGTGTGTGTGTGTGTGTGTGTGTGTGTGTGTGTGTGTAAGTTGGAAGTCAACATTGCCTCTGCCCTTGTTATGGAAAACATATGGATAAGTAAGCATATGTAGTGGGGTAGAGTGATGTTGAGCTTCTAGACCAGTGACAGCGAACCTTTTAGAGACCAAGTGCCCAAACTGCAATTCAAAACCCACTAATTTTTTTTTGCAAAGTGCCAATACAGTAATTTAACCTGGTCGGGTGCCCACAGAAAGGGCTCCGAGTGCCACCTTTGGCACCCGTGCCATAGGTTCGCCATCACTGTTCTAGACAGTGCTGTCTTATTCTTGCGTTTTGGAAAGCTTAATTTGATATGTCTGTGAAGATTCTCAGTCATCCAGGTGAGTTTATCTGGAAGTTGAGTTATGGCAACTGGAGTTCTTTTTCTTGAGAGATAGAAACATTTCGCTGCTCATCCAAGCAGCTTAATAAGCTAAATGTTTCTGTCTCTCAAGAAAAAGAAGTCCAGTTGCCATGACTCAACTTCCAGCTTAATTTGCTAGCGACAAATTTATTTTGCCTGTGATTTTAAGTGTGCTCACTCTGACACTGTACTGATACACATTATTTTTCTTGCACACAGGTCATTTTTTTATGTAGGGAAAAGCACATGTTTGAAGGCACCCCGACTCAAATCCTACCCTCCAATACTAATGGTCTGTAGTTGGCTGCTATATCAGAAGATGCTAGGTGGCAGCATCAGCAAGCTGTGGCAATGTTTGTAGCACCTATTGATCTTGATGAACTGACTTGCTCTCCTGACACTTCTTTTAGAAGTATACATATATTCTGGGGACTCTGTGAAGGTCTTAGTGGAGACAGATGTCATTGCACCTTGGTTTTTTTCAGGTGGCCACTTGGATCCTGTTGTCTTATGAAAGTTTAGGAGTTGAAAAGGCTGGTGCCTCTTTTGTCCATCAGATGTTAATACTAGGAATTTGTAATGTGCAAGGGTTTTTGTGTGTGTTAAGAGGAGGTAACCCAAAAAACCCTGCATCTTCTGTGGATGGGTGGGTGGGTTGGTGGAGTAAGCAGAAGTATATAGACCATGGTAAATAGACGTAAAGTTCAGATTGAACTATTCCTCTGCGCGGGTTTTGTTTGGGTATGTTTTGCCAGAACTATAATTCTAAGTGTATGTTACGTAGAAGTGTCATGAAAATAAAAAAATGCAAGAATAGACAGTACCTTTAGAGGCCACCAATTTAAAAAAAATACTCTGCCAGCTGAGCTTTTGTGGATAAATCCCACTTCTTCAAAGCAAGTACTAAAACCTCAAACATGGCAAGATACAAGTTTCAGCTGGGATTAGTGTGTTTAGACTTGATTAGACTCAATGTTTAAAAACACTGCTGAGCTGTAGGTTTGTGGGCAGTGTTGAGGGTCCCTCTTGCATATGGCAAGTTGCACTTTGTTACTTTCAGAAGCTGTGCCTTCATTAAGATATGTCAACATTCCTTTTCTATGTCCTGATGAGGGAGTCTGTTATGTGGGCTGTTCCTGCTTCCTGTCACAACAACAATAATAGCAGCAGCAGCAACAACAAGCCCAAAACAATGGGAGGAGGAGAAGACCGTACACCCATTTCTTGTCTGCTCAGAAGAAGGAGGTCAGGTTGTTTCTTTCCTTCTAATTGTTTTGAAGATCAGCCACAAGGTGGTGCTGATCAGCTCCACAGTGGCTGTGTGTGTGTGTGTGTGTGTGTGTGTGTGGCGCGTGGTGGAGAAAGGAAATTTCCAAGCTGGACTGTCCAGGGATACCTCAGCCATTCATCTCCGTGTCTTCCTGCAGGAACTGTAGGAAAAGAGAAATGGAGGTGGGGGGCATTTATTTTGGTTTCTCTCCCTTTGTTTTCTAGTTTATGTGTGTTGGTTTCATTCCTGGTGGTGTTTTTTTCTCCCAAAGCCCACATTGTGGACGTGAAGACATGGGATGAAGCACGTAACTTGAAATGTGCTTCTTCAAGAGGTTATGGACTTCAGCCAACGTTTTAAAGCCAACGGGATTGGCTTTAAAAGGGGAGGTCAAGGAAATCATTTCTTACTTGTTAGGATGGCTGTACATCAGGTCTGTTATCAGTCCTGGCATGTCTCTCCATCTCTGTCTGATGATGGGTGAGAGAGGGAGGGTAAAGTTGTTCTAAAGCCTTGTCTGTGGGTAATACACCTACATCTGGTCAGTTGCTGCCAGAACTGAAGGTTGGACTTTGTTCTGATGGGTTCTTGTGTATCATTCAAAGAGATAGGAAGAAAGGAGAGCTACTTTCTGCCTTTTCTCAGTTTCTTGCTGCTGCCTTCTTCTGCAAAATCCTAACTGAGGGAGGGACTGTTTCAGTGCTCATCTTGTGTCTGGGGTTTTATCTTTCTGTTGCACGGTTAGGCTTTTGCAGAGCAAAAACACACTGTTGATTTTTTTTTATTATTATTTTTTTGCCAGAAGGACTTGACTCGGTGTATGCAAGTCCAGGAATACCTTTTCTTCCTTTGGCTGTTGTGCTGGAGATAACAGTGGCAAACTGCTGTTTGTGTAGCCAGTAGCTCTTACAGACAAGTGAGTTCAAAGATGAACAGCTCTTCTGTCTGCCTATGATGTAGAATTCAAGAAGGAACTGGAGATCTGTGGGAGAGACACAGTTCTTAGTCATTGGGCCAATAATGGCATATCTCAGTGGCTTCATTTGATTTCCTCATGTACCCTTTTCTCTCTTGCATATAGGGATAGATGAGGTTATCTCTTTCCTTCCATGTTGTTTTGTGGATAGATGTCTGTATTTGTATGGAATCTTACAGTCTCAGTTCTCAATAGTTGACTAATTAATTGTTTGGAACGTGAGCAGAGAGAGGTGCTACTGCCTGGGGAGTATCTTAGAAAGGGATGTGGGCATGTGCTGACAGTATGTAGTTCATCTTTCTGGTATTTTTGAATAAAACCAGTTAAATAACAGTTGATCCACTGTTCACATTTTTTCCCTACTCATTTACACAAACTGTTTTAAATCTGACTGTCCCGATAGGTTAAGTAGCAAAATAAGTCTCTGTTTAGTGATTTGCTAAGCATAAATACAACTTGATAGTTGAAACATCTGAAATTGAATTAAAAGCATAGTTGTTAAATCTGTTTTAGTGTTTGGTCATTTGTGTTAGACCTGTTTGATCCTTGGGAAATTACACTAGACATGTTGTTTCTGGAATTCCAAGATTTGCCTTGTATATAAAGTGAAACTGGGTTCATTGTGCTGAAGAAATATGTAAACAGATCTACTCTATCTACTCTAATGCTTGTTTGTGCCGTACCATCTTGCTGTCCTTTCAGGATAAACCAAAATGCCATTGAGTAGTAAATGGGCTTTTAGAGTTTCCTGCAGCTCTTCCTGGTAGATGGTCAGTAATAAAAGAGCACAAAAAGAAGAAATTGACGAAAAGGGGGAAAATGTTTCAGAGTATGGTAAAGATGACTTGGAGTTTCTGAAGTGTATAACAGATTCAACATTAGAGTGTGGAAAGCATTCTTCATACTGAAGTAGGCCGTGCTGGCTGAGTTATTTCAGGAGCTGTAGTACAAAAGTTAACATTTGACCTTTTTGGCCTGTTCCAGCCTTCCCAAACTTGGTGTCCTGTTCAATGACAGCTCTTGCCATCTGCAGTGAGATTGGGAAGAAGAGAGGTTGAAAACTGAGCTAGACTGAAAACAGATTTCAAGTGGCACAAACGATAACTGGGATAGAAGTGTGTATGTTCTTCTTTTATTCGGGACATTGAATAGGCTATTAGTATGTGTTATTTTCTTTTATTGGCATAGAACAGTAAACCAAATGTGGTTCTTACACTAGCAGGAGATCAATTGTGGGTGTGTACGTCAGCCTTAAAGGGCTATTGATTAGACGACAAACTTGTCAATGCTGGTTGCTACTTACCCCTTTTCTTTCTCCTCTGGCCCTTCTCTCTCTCTCTCTTGATTTCCTCAAATTGCTCTGTCATATTCTTCCAGGCAGAAATCAAAGAAAAACAAAACAAAACAAGAGACAAAAACATGTGGTACCTTGAAGACTTAACTTTCATATTTTAATGTAACATTTCATAGACACTTCCATTTCTTCAGGCATATAGCAGCAGAATGAGGTTTACAATAGAATATGTAATAGAATATACGTTTCATACCAAATATTCATTGGCAGTTATATGTAGGTATATTTGCATGCAAGCTCTGTGGTAAAATTTCCTAAAGAGACAGAAAGCAGACACCAGATCTTATACCTACATACAGGAGCCAATGAATATTTGGTATAAAATGTATATTCCATTACATATTCTATTGTATACCTCATTCTGTTGCTATATGTCTGAAGAAGTGGACGTGTCCATGAAACCTTACATTAAAATATGAAAGTTAGTGTTTAAGGCACCACATGTTTTTTGTCTTTTCTTTTCTTTTCTTTTTCTTTGATTTTTGCCTGGAATTCTTGCACAGACTAACACGACTACCTTTTCCAAAACTTCTCTCATGCTAGTTTTTCTCCATCTCAGAAGCTGATACTAAGGAATCAAAGGCTGCGTTTACACGACCCCTAAAATCCGAGGCAAAGGGCTCCCAGATGCGGAGCTTAAATTTGTTTTCCCACCAGCTGCGGACTTAAAAAAGAATTAAGTAATGACCACACCCACCTAAGCACGCCCCAGCGCATTTTACAAGTACCTGGTCTCCGGAGGTTAAAAATCTTCCCATGCAGATTGTAAAGCTGTGGATGCCGGGCTCTCCTCGCCTGAGTTTTTGTTGTTGTTGTTGTTCTCCCACCCCTTTAACAGCCTGGAATCCCTATGGGGCTGCTCCCGCAGGCGGAGGTGAGCCTGCATTTTTTCTCCCTTTTTTTCTCCCTCCCCTCACTGCAGACAGCAGCAATGGAGTGTGGAAGGGTGGGAACACAGGAAGCAGAACAAAACCCCACATCTATGGTCCGAATTTAAGTTGCCAGCGGATTTTAGAGATCATGTAAAAGCACCCAAAGAGAAGCAGATGTTATAATGTTCTTTACAAAAACCTTGACTTCAGTTTGTTGTACTTTGTTTTTGAGGGTAGATGAGTGGGTGGGCCCCTTTCCTGCTCTTTTTAAATAATAAGTTTGGTGCCTTCTGAAATACTGACCAAAATCTATTGAATGTAGCACAATGGGCAGAAATCTTACAGGTGAACTGGTGGTAGCTAAGGAGTTAGTGTAGGAATTTGCTGGTGCATGCTGAGTCATAACTAGTAGGATTTTAGTCATCATGTGTAATTGCAATGAAATTCTTCCCCCTGGATAAATGAGATACAATTTACAACATGAAAGGAGTTGTGCCAACTCAGCATGCAATAGATAATGCTTATGGGGATGTTCTGACCTATGACAATTTGTGTCTAAAGGTTATGTAGTTTGTGCAACTGTGTACAGTGGTACCTCTACTTAAGAGCAGCTCTACTTATGAGCAATTCAACTTAAGAACGGAAAACTGATGTCGTTTTAACTGCCACCTTACAAATTTTAGTTGCAGTCTGCTCTACTTGTGTTTTTTATTTTTTATTTTTTTACTTTTTCGATAACGGCTGCTCTACTTACGAGTTGTCCAACTTATGAGCATGCATTTGGAATGGATTAAACTCGTAAGTAGAGGTACCACTGTAATTGGATTTCACCTAGTGTGTCTCAAGACTTCTCTTACCAAGTTGCAAGTGCTGACAGTTTGTTTCATGAATTTTGGGGAACACATGATGTGAGTTTTCCTGATGTGAGTTTTCCTGCTTATGCATATTGTAAAATTGTAAACTCACATGATGTGAGTTTTCCTACTTATGCATATTGTAAAATGTTTGTGTTGCTTCAGCTTACTTGATGAAACTCTGGATAAAATGAAAACATGGCCCTACCTTCTCTGACGTGTGTAGAAGCTTAGGGCTGGAGTGTTGGCAGTGACAACAGTGCTAACTTTAAAAAAGCTGAGGCAAAAATTATGGATCTGGTTCAATTTTCCCGCTAAGCAAGGGGTTGGGAACCTTCAGCCTTCCAGGTGTTTTAGACCTCAACTCCCACAGTTCTTTATCATTTACAGTATAAGCTTGGAATTCTGGGAGTTGTGGTCCAAAACATCTGGAGGGCTGAAGGTTCCCCACCCCTATATTGGGATCATGCAGTAAAGACAGAGTTGGTGCCCATTTGCTTCTAGTCACAGCTGGAACCCTGCACTCATGGGATGGGCCCTCCATGTGCACTAGTGGGAAATTAGAGGGAATGCTGGTTCCCTTCTTTATTTATGCAAGTACAGAGCTGAAGTGGAAGGTATTTTGCAAAGTACTTGAAAAATAATTGAAAAGTGAGTTATGAGTAATGTTTTTGGGTTTGGACAATTGGGACGTCATCTTGTCTTCAGAGCGTGTGACGTATTCTGTGGAGTTCAAAAGAAGCATTTGAGGGTGGATTTAGGTATCACTTTCATTGTGGGTATTGATCTCACCATGAGGACTCGTATAGGGAGACAGAAGAATTCATCCTGTGATGCAGGGCCATGAGGCAGTCAATTCCCTACATCTGGTCACATTAATTACCACATAAATTAAACACCTTCTGTGGAGATGATCCTCTGTCTAGTTGCTCTGAATTGTTGAATTTGTGTAGGAAAGTTCTTACAATAGAAACATGGTTCTCTCTCTCCCCCCCCCCCCAAATTATGTTGAGTTGCTTCTCCTGTAATTATAGAATCATAGACCAATGAAGGTGAAAGGAGCCTGTAAGGCCACCAAGTCCAACCCCCTGCTCCATGCAGGAATACAAATCAAAGGATATCTGTCAGGTGGTTGTCCAGATTTCTCTTAGATGCCTCCAGTGATGGAGCACTCATTCCCTCTTAAGGTAATCAGTTCCATTACTGTACTCCTCTAACAGTTAGAAAATCTGAAAACTGAAAATTGGCTTCCTGTAACTTGAGCCCATACATGTCCTGCTCTCAGATGATTGACAGCACATCCTGCTTCTCCTCTGAATGACAGCCTTTTGAGTATTTGAGGTGTCTTCTTTTCAAGGCTAACTATGCCCTGTTCTTTCAGCCTTTCCTCATAGGACTTACATCTAGTCCACTAATCATCCTTGTTGCCCTCCTCTGAACTTGTTCCAATTTGATAGTTTCCTTCTTGAAATGTCCATACCGGACTTGGTACTCAAGATAAGGCCCAACTAGTGCAGGATGGAGGATAACTAGTACCTTGTGGGATTTGGAGACTATGTTTATATTGATGCAGCCTAAAATAGCACTTGCCTTTTTTTGTAGCCACATCACACTGTTGGCTCATATTCAGCTTTGTCCGATCGCGCGCCGCCCGCCCCGACCTTCCCAGAGGTCAGAACAAGCGGTGCGCGATTGCAAAGGCGCTTCCGGCCATGGAGCCCCAGCGCGGGGCTCTGCAGCGGGAAGCGCCTTTGTCCGATCGCGCGCCGCCTGCCCTGACCTCCCGGGAGGTCGGAGCAAGCGGTGCGTGCGATTCCCCCCGCCCCCAGCCCCCCCGTTTCCGCATATCATGGATTTTCATGCATCGCGAGTGGGGTGGGTCCCTAACCCCCGCGATCGGCAGGGGGCTTACTGTAATATTGTTGAGTCAGGTATTCCCCATTTTGTAACTGTGTATTTGGATTCTTTTTTTCTAGATGCAGTAATTTAATTAATTGTTTAATTAGCGGATTTCTATACCACCCATAAAGCAACAAGGCTACTCTGGACAGCTTTCTTTGTATTTATCCCTGTTGAATTTCATTCTGTTATTTTCAGCCAGTGCTCAGGCCTGTCCAGATCCTTTTAAACTATATCTTTCTTTCAGGGTATTAGCTATTCCACCCAATTTTGTGTTATACGCAGATTTGATTAGCATTCCATCCACCTCCTGATTCAGGTCATTAATAAAGATGCTAAAGAGCACTGCGTCCTGAACTGATCCCTGGGGTACCCCACTTGTGACCTCCCAGTTTGAGAAGGAGCCACTGAATCATCATCCTCTGAGTATAGTTAAATAGCCAATTGTCTGTATATCTAACAGTTGTCCTGTCCATCCTGAACCTAGTTAGCTTGCATATCAGAATATCATGAGATCCTTTTTCAAAAATATCACCAAAGTCCAGATAAACCATGTCTACAGCATTCTCTCTGTCTCTCAGGGAGGTTATCTGATCTAGTTATTACAACATTTTCTAGCTGCTTGCATAGTGACTGCTTTATAATCTGTTCCAGAATTTCCCTTAGGATTAATGTTAGGCTGACAGGTTTATCGTTTCCAGGTTCCTCCTCCCTGTCCCCCTTTTGAAGAAAAGGGGCCTTCACATCTTTAGTCCGAAATGTCCTGTTTGCAAATGGAAGAGTTCCATCTATTTGTAGAGGGGGCTACAATCCAATTGAGAGGTGGCGGGGGGGGGAGCTTCCCCTCGTAGGTTGCAATGCCACCTTTCACACTGTTAACAGAAGTACATCCTCCCCTGTCAAGCCTTCTAGGTGGCTTTTCTAGGAAGCTGTGGGAATCATAGGTTAAAGTGGCTAACTTTGCATCCTGTGAATGGAGACAATTCAGTAGAACTCGGAATCCAAGCCACCAAGTAGTAGATACAAACTGAATTCTATTCACATTATTTGCCACTACTAACCAAGTAGTGCTGCTCAGACCGGCATGTTGAAAACTGGAATGTGTTGTACTGTAGGGGACTATGTCTATTGGTGTGACTCAATTCAGACATTGCAAGAAAGGATGATCTCTACTAACCAGAGCTTGGGTCACACGAACAGTGGTGCAGCAGTTAAAGTGCAGTGCTGCAGCCAACCCCCCCCCTCTGCTCAGAACCTCTGTTAACCAGCTTGAGGTTCACTCAGCATTTTAACCTTCTGAGGTTGATAAATTGAGTGCCCAGCTTTCTGAGGCGATGGATGGGGAGGTTAATATATAGCCTCAATAATTAAACGCTAAGCTGCCCGGATAGTGTTTTAAGCAGCACACTTCACTTCTTGTTTGTGTGTTATCTCGCAGTCACACACTGGCTAACCAAGTTGCTTGCCTGCTTTTCTTGGTAGCCTTTGATCTTGAAGCTCAGTAGACTCTGGAGAAAAATAATAATAGCTACAACTATCATTTGATTCATACATCAGACTTTATGTTATTAATCGTAAGTTTATATGACACACGTTTTGTCTTTTAACAATGTTCTTGGTTGCCATAGGTGACAAGAGTGGGTACTCACTGGTTTGTGCATTGTTTGGAAGTGGAGAGAGAAACCGGTATTAGTGGAATTTTAGTGATGTCCGCCCTAAGCACATCCGATCTTGCCTGATTTCGGAAGCTAAGCAGAGTCAGGCCTGGCTGGTACTTGGATAGGAGACCACCAGGGAATACCAGGTGCTGTAGGTGCCTGGAGTAGGAACTGGCAAAACCACTCCAGTATTCCTGCCAAGAAAACCTCCATGGACATGGGGTCACGAAGAGTCGGTCACGACTGTAACACAACAACAACAACAACAACGAGGCCTGAGATGTAAAATTTCTGGAAATTTTGAAGATCGGAAAAAATCCCATTTCCCCCCATTTTTTTTTTGGAAAAAAAATGGAAATTTTTGGAAAAATTGAAAAAAAGCTACATTAGCACCCCCACCCCCCTTTACAGCTTGAAAGTCATTCTATTACTTTAGGTACATAAAATATGTCTATGGACAATTTGACTTGGCATAAAACTATCACCACTAGCATCTTAAAATATAGTGCATCCAAACAATTATTACAAACAGAATTTACTTTTTAAGTAATATTTATTTGTAATTGTAAGTAACAAATGGAGTAACAATCTCCTAAACTGTTTACTAGTTTATGGGGAACAAAAAACCCCTCTACAAAACAATGTTTAAAAATCCATAATTAACAATTCATGTTTCCTCTCCACAGTATTAAATAAAAACAAAATAAAAACCTCATTCTCATAAAAAGAATTGAAGAGGGGGAAAATGTGTAAATTAGGAAGTGGGACTAAGTTTCAATGAATGGGCATGAAATTTAATCAGAGTCTTTTTTTTTTTTTGCTCTCTATTTTCTTCCAGTGCTTTCTTTGAAGCCTAGTGAAGAGAAGAAAGGACAGAACTAAATACACCCACCTGCATGCAAAAATAATAGTGAAACCTTTTTATTTTTCTTGAGACAATTGCATCACCTCCTAAAGAAAGAAATGCATCTTGTTTTTGTATGGGAGAGTTAAGGGTGTAACCTAAGACTTGCTTGTCCTCAGTGCACAGAAAGTACAATAATTTGCTACTACACATTTTTTTAAAGAAACAATTTGGAAAATATTAGCACACCCTGTGTTAAAAATAGTTTATTCATTATGCTAAAGTAAAACATTCCATAATCATTTTCTTTTTTCCATTTTTTCCATTTTTTTAGGAATAAACTCAAAAGGCTTTTGAAAAAAAGTTTTTTTCCAATTTTTTTCCAGTTTTTCCCCCAGACCTTCACATGTCTAGGAGGCCAGTGGCATGATTTTCCCATTCTGGCTGTGAAGAATGGAGTTCCCTTTCCTCTGTGCCAGTAAAAATAAAGAAGAGATTAGTGTCTTGGAAAACCAACATGATGTCTGAGTTTAACCTACGTTTGGCAGATTAGGTTGTAGTAGATCAAATCTGATCAATAGATTACTTCCCTTGAGGTATATATTTATTACCTTATGCACTTACCATTGAATTGTATGTGTGTTGGGTTAGTTTGAACCCACACTTTCAGACAAAACTGACCAGGATCAAGGGAGAAGCAGAAAGAGGATAGATGGAAGTAAGAAGATACGCATGTTATGTCCCATTAAATCCCATACAATTTATGCTGACTCTGATGGTTTTCAAGGTATGTCAGATAGATATTTAAGGAGTAATTTCACCATTGTCACTCTCCCAGTGAATTTTGATGGCTGACCTTGGACTACTACTGCTACACACACATACCTGTGTTGAGATTTAAAGCATGTTACAGTTAAGACAGGCATGTCCAAACTTTGGCCCTCAAGGTGTTTTGGACCACAACTCCCACAGTGCTTTGCCATTGGCAATACAGGGTTGGAATTCTCGGAGTTGTGGTCCAAAACATCTGGAGGGCCGAAGTTTGGGCATGCCTGAGTTAAGAATACTTGCACTGCCAAAGCAGAAAGACCCTGGTGCTGTGTTACATCAGGTAAGTGGCCTACCCAACCTGGGGGGTGGGGTGAGGGTTGTCAAGCACCTGGGCCACTGCACTAACAGCTTTGAACAAAGCTATCAGGGGCACAATGCTCCCAACTCTAGCTAGGATCGATAGGAGTTGCTGCACTCCAAGTAGTGGTGGCCTCATTGTTACAATAAATGAATGAGGTTTAAATGTGGCTTAGAAACTTGCAGAGTTGCACAGTGGCGTGGAAAGATAATTGCAAAATACAGATTGGAGCTGGGAGTCAAAGGAACTTTGCATAAAAGCTTATATTACATATTTAATATAAGACACACAGCATATATACAGAGTAGTGGGAAACTGCTCACCAAAAGCAGTCCCAAAAGTAAATGGATTTCAATGCTGCCTTTTATACACATTGGTAACATAGTTTAACTTTAGACCAATCACATGAGTGTTAGGTGATTATCCATGGCACCTGGACATAATCATTCTGACCTTTTCATGTGATTATTCCATACACCTGTGTCTAGCAAATGACTCTGCATTCTACACATTTTATGAATCTGTTAAATACCATGTTACAGACATTTTGTCAAAACTACATTACTTGACACTTATGAGCAATGAAGTAGTGCTCTGGATTAAAGGAATATAGCAAAGAGTAACAGCCATCCTGCTGTATCATCTGATGGATACCTTAGATGCCACCCTACAGTACATTGTAGGGAAATGCTCTGCTCTTAGTGTGGCTTTCTGAGCTTATTTTTCTTGCATTCCATCAAAACAAGAGCATTTAGTTAAGATGTATGCTGAACTGAGAGTGCATTTGACTTATTTGCTTGTTAGAGCTGGATATACACATGAATTGCAAAGCTGATACAAAATGGTTAATAATCCGAGTGTTTGAAAAAAATCTTGAATCTCTTACCAGGCACTTCACAAACACTTTAATTGACCTACCTAGTTGAGTACCCATGCAGATGGATTGAATTCTGAAGTGATTTATTTATCTGCTAAGGGCTGCTTCATATACAAGTCACATGTGTATTGAAATAACCTTGATTTAATACCTCTACTGGTTGCCTTTTTAACATATACTATGCCAACTGTTTTCTCTGATTGAACAGAAGAAACCCATGAAACCACACCATATTTTTGGCTGCAGGGAGAAGTGAAAATAATAAGCAGTAATGCTTGAGAACACTATGATAGTTCTTACAGAACTCTTACATAGTAAATCTCCTGTGAGGTTTTATTTTTGCTTTTGGAGGAAGAAGGCATTTTTCTCTGAAGACCTTAGAATTCTGTTTATTTTTTTCAGCTAAGAATAAATTTGAAGTAACATGTTACATATTTGCCCACTTCCTCCAAAGGTTCTAAGACTCCCTTGAGATCCCATTTGTCATAGGGTGCCTTTGGGGCCCTCAGCAATGGTGTCAACATTAGGAAATGAAGGACTAGTCCATCTGATTGCTTCCAGAAGCTTTGTTAGGAGGAAAGGGATCCCATGGAAGCCTTGGCAGTTTTGGGGAGAGGGAATTGATAATTTTGTTTTTGTTTTGTTCTTAAAAGTTGTGGTCGCCGATGATGCCTTCTGATTGGTGTGACATGAAATTGCACAGCAGGTTTTCAACCGGAGTGGATTTGATTTAAATCATATTGATGACTAAATCACAAAAAAATCAGATTATGATTTAAATAAAGATATTTTTGTTTAAATCAATCTGATTTTTAAAAAATATTAATTCACTCCCAATTAAAAGCTAAGGATTGGCAGGCATTTCTGTATTCTGTGATAAAAAGGGAAAAAAGTAGCTGCAAGTAATGGTGTTTGTTTGACTGTTGCACAACTGTGCAAGCATCTACATTGCTTGTTGAGAGCTGCAAAGACTGATACATAATTGTTATACTGGAAGAAGAGATGCCTGACAATAGTCAAAAGTCCTCGGGTTGCTTTTGTTCATATGCCAAAACTTGACATATCCCATTATCCTTGCTTAGAGTAGAATAATGATGTTACAAGAATTAATTGGTCTCGCAGTGCACTGTGAATGTACACATTTAAGAGCCATGTATTTGCAGCTAGTTCTTTGTTTAGTTAGGCTCAGTGTATGAAGACTAGGGCTCTTAGATGTGACATTTGGCTGAAGAAAGAATGAGCAGATAAATGAGCATTGGCAGGCTCTTTTGGCAAAATAATGTCGGTTCAGTGATGTATCTTATGGTATAGGAGGACATGGAGTGATACTTTTTTAAGCTATGAAAAAAACTTGGGGAATTATGGCTTCAAATACTTGTCACTATTTGCACAGTAGTGTTCCCTTGTTATCCTGCTAGTCTTGGACTCTGGAATAATAAACGGAAGTATCGTAAGTGCAGTCTTGGAAGATAATAATGTCTTTCTACTTAAAAATGATTAAATATTTCAGTTCTAGTACAGTCTTCCAACATTAGGTGTAGAGCACACTTACAGGTGTTTAAATCTTGGTGGTTTCTGTTCTGAGTAGCATTAATTACCATGGTTGTCTATGTAGTCTCAGCCCTCCCCACCTTGAAGTTTTATGTATCCTTTCGCAAGCACATTTCAGTGGTCCTCAAACTTTCAGTCTCAGGTGTTCTTGGATCACAACTCCTGGAAGCCATAGTTAGTACCTTCAGTAGTCGGGGGGCTTTCAAGAGTTTGTAGCCCATCCAAGATCATCTGGGCTTCCTGATATTGAAAAATTGCTTCTCTAGATACATTGGGTTACAGCTGTTAATCACCCTAGCCCAGTGATAGTGAACCTATGGCACGGGTGCCAAAGGTGGCACTCGGAGCCGTTTTTGTGGGCACCCGAAATCTCCCTTTCATAGCCACCTGTATACAGGTTAAATTACTTTATTGGCAGTTTGCAAAATAATTACTGGGTTTTGAATTGCAGTTTGGGCACTCGGTCTCTAAAAGGTTTGCCACCACTGCCCTAGCCAGTGCACTCATTGTTTAATTTTGGATGAAGAAAGTTTGCAGTGCAAGAGTGCAACACATCTGGAAGGTGTCATGTTGAAGAAATCTGCTTTACTGGTATTCTTGGCCTTTGATTGCAGTGGGATTTGTGTGGGGTTGGGAGCCCATTCTTGCAATCAACCATTGTGGAAATTATTCTGGATGTGATCGTTTGCTCTAGTGCTACTGCCTGCATTCCTTACAAATCCTCTGCCACTGATGCTGTCCTTGTGCTTATTCTTCATATGTAAACTTATTTTAACTGCTTATTGCAGTTATGCCTAGAACATGGCTGGTTCACTGGGAATTCAGCTGACAAGGATGCAGCCGCCAACTGATTGATTGATGTCTATATCTGTTTAAGAAAGATAACATCATAGCTGTAACAGAAGTGTCCTTGCTGCCATAGGGTCAGTGTTGCCAATGAAATGCTTGTTGATGAACAACTTGCTTTGGTTAGAGCAAAAAATGTGTCATCTCTGTTCTTCTTTGAGGGCTCAGTGGGATGCAGAGTCACAACAGCAAGGGCATTTTAGAACTCTAATACAGGTTATGATGGTGCATCTTATTTTCTTCAGGAGTTCTTTTTGCCTACTTGACAGACAGGGATAAGCAGCAGCTCAGGAAACATCCCACTTTTTTCTTCAACAGTAGCAGATAAGGTTGGGTTGTTTGGATTCCTTGGATTACAAATTCTTGGGAAACTTTTGAGAGTGAACTAGAACTAGTTCCATATAGCTCCTTGTACTAGCACTGTGGCAGGAGCAGTAAGTTTGGGAGCTATAGAACAAGACATGCAAACATTTCTTCCCTAGTAGCAAAAGATAACTACAAGCAACTTCAGCTATTCAAATCCTCTCTGCCCTAGGCAGTCCAATTCTGGGCTGTCCTTAAATCCATAGATTGTGAGCAGCTATCTCACCCTTCCCACGAAATTCTCTGAAGTCTTAACATTAATCACCCCCCTCATCTTAGAGCTGCAAATAATGGGACCCTATGGATCATTGAGTCCACTCCCTGACAAGGGGGTACAGTGAGGAATTGCGCTCTGGCTCCGTAGGGAGATGCCTAAACCTCTGAACTATCCACCAGTTTGTCTGTGCCTCAGTTATGGGAAGAAGATGCCATCTGCTAGATAGCCTGCTGCTCAGCTTCCGGTTTGGGTAGCTCAAGTTGGACTTCTAGTTCTCTCCATTGACTTCTTTCCTCCTCCTCCACAACCTGCTGCCCCTTTACCACCTTCTCCCTCCCCTTTAATACCTTCTGGATCTTCCTCCTCCTTTCTACACTGTTTGGCCCTTGATTTCCCGCTTTCTGAACTTGCTCTACCCTCTGGACAGCCCTTCCGGTCATCTTCCCCACCATTTCCATCAGTAACATAGGCAGGGTTGAGTGCTTTGCTAATGGTAGCATGGCCACCTTCCAGAGATAGGGATCAATCACTTGAAGGTGATGATTTGGGTATATGGATGGTGGATGGATGGCCCAATTCTGGTACTACCTCAGAACTGCATATTTCAAGTTTGTAGTATGGAGTTTTGTTACAGTATATACCCAAGTATAATGTTACTTATTGACTCGAGTTTAAGCCGAGGGTGTTTTTTTCGCTATACTCGAGTATATACAATATAATGATGGAGATTTAAAGGGATAGTAATTGGGAGTGTGGAGCCAATTAGGGAATTAATACCATAGAGTAAACACCCCGATTGCTTCCACAGTCTCTGCACAGTTGCCAATACTAGCCCCAGCCCCTTTAGAGCTTAATAACTGTCCCCTTACCCCTAAATCTTTCCAGATTTCAAGGGGTTCCCTAAAATTGCTTCAGGAAGGTACCCCTGTTACTTTGGAGTCCCAAGGTAAGTAAATTTTGATTGCATATTTTTAAAATAATTTTGAATGCATATTTTTTAAAAATATATGCACTTAAAATTACTTAATTTAGGGGCATCAAAATAGCAGGGGTACCTTAAGAAAGTGATTTTAGGGAACCCCCTGAAATTTAGAAACATTTGGGGATAAGGGGCCTGAGTTATGAAGCTCCAAAGGGGGTACCCCTAGGAAAAAACCTTCTAATTGGAATCATATGGGAAGCGGCATCAGCTTCATCTCCCTCCAGATCAGCTATGAAGTAGAAGGATTTTTCTTAGCCCCCCCTTTGGAGTTTCATAACACAGCCCCCCTTACGCCCCAAATATTTCCAAATTTCATGGGTTCCCTAAAATTGCTTTCTGAAGGTACCCCTGGTACTTTGGAGTCCCAAGGTAAGAAAATTTTGATTGCGTAGGTTTAAAAATAATTTTTGAGTAAATATATTTTTAAAAAACATGCACTCAAAAATTACTTACCTTGGGGGGGGGGGACCAAAGTAGCTGGGATACCTTCAGAAAGTGATTTTAGAGAATCCCCTGAAATTTGGAAACATTTGGGGGTGAGGGAGTTGAATTATGAAGCTCCAAAGGGGGTGCTCCTAAATCTTCTCATTGGAATCATATGGGAAGCGGAGCCACTGCTATCGCTTGCCTGACTTGCCCTCCGCTGCTGTCAGAGCACCTAATTTTACTCCCCCCAAAAACGGGGAAACTTATTGACTTGAGTATAAGCCAAGAGCTGAAATAAGGGCTGGAAAACTCGGCTTATACTTGAGTGTATATGGTATGTGCATATTGTTCGATGTCAAAAGCATGCACTGTTCTGTCCAGGTGAGTTGTCTTAAGCCTAGTGGTTAGTTATACCTGGAGCCAACTGTTGATTTTTAAAATTTAAATCATATAAAAATCAAAAGTTTAAAAAAATCAGTCATGATCTGCATAACTTTGATTTAAATCATCTCCCCTCTGCTTTCAGAAGTGAGTTCTGCAGTGTTGTCCAGTAGAATTGTACTAGTTGTTTTGCAGGTGAGCTAATTTTCTCTGTTACAGAATGGGAAAGATGGAACAGAGGGTTGTGGTGCAGCATCACCTTCTCTAAGATGACATAATATTTTTTACATGTTAATTGGATTTCTGATTTAAAACATGTTACTCTGTCTTTAGTGCTAGCTGGGACTGAAGATTGTATCTTAACTGGTTAGCACTAGCCGATCTTTTTGGCAAGATAGTACTGTATCCTATGTGCTGCCTTGAACTTCCACTCAAAGTATGATTGCTGCATTCTGCTGAGTGGTAAGGTACATTCTTCATTTGATGACTTGAGAAGTGAGAACAGTAAACATTAAGGGGAAAAGAAGTTGATTCTTTTTCATAATCAGGACCTGGGGACTTCCTCTTATTGTTTATTTGTACCTCCTTTTGCTGTTATATTTACATTCTGTAGCCTGCCATGAAGGAGGCAGGTAGTTTTAACATAGAGATTTGAATCTCAATTGTATTATGGTAATACAGTAACCCCCCCACCGATCACGGGGCTTAGGGACCCACGCCACCTGTGATCCATGAAAATCTGCGATATGCGGAAGGGGGGGCGGGGGGCGATCGCGTGCCTCTCGGAGAAGTCTTGGTGCGGCACGCGCCGGCAGCAGCAGGGGGATCTGACCTCCCGCTTCCGCCCACCCGCACTGCCCGAGACTTCCGGGGCCGTCTCCATTGAAAAGCATTGCCAATGCATTTCAATGGAGAAAATTTTCCCCATTGGAAAACATTGGCTCAATGCTTTCCAATGGGGAAAATTTCTCCATTGAAATGCATTGGCAATGCATTTCAATGGAGATTGTGGCCCCGCCCCCACCGCCCCGGCCGGCTCCATGAAGCCTCGGAGGGGGCGGGGTGGCGGTGGCGGGGAGCGACCTGATCTCCCCCCGTCCCCCTAGCGGTGCAGGTACTGCGATCCCGCGATGTAGCGGGACCGCGGGACCTGAACCACGAAATGGCGGGGGGTGACTGTATACCCTGGAATAAAGTAGCAGCTCAGGTCTAGCTCTGGATCTGTCAAACAATGGCAGAGTCTTTCCTGGTTCTGTTTGCTACCTGGCGTTTCCAGGTAATCTGCAAGTGCTTCAAGTATGGTTGTTTACTTCTCTGCTGCTCTCGGTCTTTGGAACACCCTTTCACACGAGATTGGGCTGGCTGCATCTTTGCTGTCTTTCCTCAAGTGGACAAAAACCCTTCTATTCAGGCAGGTGTTCTGTTCCCTTAGTAAAGTGGATTGTCATGCCTTGTGGCTTTGAACGTATTTTTGGTGTTGCTTTTGGTTTACTATTTTTTACTGTATTTGCTTGATCCTTTTAAATATTTGTATAGTTATTGTTTTTAGCTTTAAAAATTGTCTAAAATATGGCTGTCTAGGCCAGTGTTGGAGAACCTATGGCAGTGATGGCGAACCTATGGCACGGGTGCCAAAGGTGGTAACTTGGAGTCCTTTCTGTGGGCACTCGACATCGCCTCTTCATAGCTACCTGTATACAGGTTAAATTACTGCATTGGCACTTTGCAAAAAAATAGTGGGTTTTGAATTGCAGTTTGGGCACTCGGTCTCTAAAAGGTTCGCCATCACTGACCTATGGCATGGGTGCCAAAGGTGGCACCCGGAGCCCTTTCTGTGGGCAGCCGACATTAGCCCTTCACAACCATTCGGGTTAAATTGCTGTACAGTGGAACCTTGACTTACATCATTAATTCGTTCCAGAGGTCTAGACTTAAGTCAAACATGACTTAAGTCAAACGAACTTTTCCCATAGAAAGTAATGGGAAAGTGGATTAATCTGTTCCAGATGATGAAAAAGACCCCCAAAACCAGCAATTTAACACAAATTTGACTGGGATAGGAGATTCCTTCCGGGGATGTAAATGAAATGTTTCTTCAAAGAGAGGAGGAGGGAGTGGAATTATAGTCCACACGTTATACGCCTCCACTTTTTAATGTGCATAGCAACAATGTCTAACATTTAAGTTTTACTGATTTTTAACCTGACGTTCCAAGTTCTGAACAACTTTATGCCTACCATTAGAGTCCCACAACTGTACAGCTCCCCAACTAAAATGCTTCCATTGTGGACCAGACTTCTGCAGCCAGATTTTTTACAAGACTGAGCCGACTGTCTAACCAGCGAGGCCAGCCCTGAGCTCCCAGCCCTTCTTCTCCTCTGGCAGCAGCGACGGCTTCGGCGAGGCCGAGGACCAACTCCAGGTGCTCGGAGCTGGCCTCGCCGAAGCCGCTGCTGCCACTGCTGGAGGAGAGGAAGAAGGCAGGAGCAGTTTGGACGTGGCAATCACAATGCTGGGTCGTGGCTGCCGCCCGATTCCAGTGCCTTATGCCGGGGCTCCGAGCTGTAAGTCAAAGCCTGCGACTCAAGTCAAACAGGCCCCTTCTTGCTGCAAGTCAAATATGCTGCAAGTCAAGCAGCATGTAAGTCAAGGTTCCACTGTATTGGCACTTGGTGAAAAATTAGTGTGTTTTGAAGCACAGTTTGGGCACTCGGTCTCTAAAAGGTTCGCCACCTCTGGTCTAGGCAGACATTTCTATCAGTGGAAACCTGTAGAAAATTTCAATCTCAAGACAATTGTACCGCCATTTAGAATATTTAAATATTTAATGATTCAACGTGCAACTGTTTATTATCATTATATTTTATGATGTCTTATATGGTGAATTTTATTTTATACTTGTATTAATGTTTCTGATTATGTTATGAACCGTCCAGAGTGGCTTGGCAAGGATGGATGGATGAATAGTCTTTTAGTGTTGTAAGCTGCCTTGAGTTCTCTTTGAGGAGAAAGGTAGGGTGAAAATATTTTAAATATAAAAAAATAAATTAATTAACATGTTCAGTTTTGATTTGGACAACATCAATACGTCTGGCAGGCCATGTGATCTGATGAGAAGGGAAATACCTGCTAGTAGTAATGGAGTGCTTCTGTATCATTTTAGTACTTAATCATGAAGGTAGCCTGAAGTCCGAGGCTGCCTTTGATCATTAGTTTCAGATGATGACAGGGTTTTTTTTCTCCCAGGTTAAGGCACAGCAGCAAATGCTAGAGAAATCACAGGGGCCTTGTTGCTTGGGCTCCTAAAAGCCTGAGGCAAGCACTTAGCACTGTGTACAACTGAGAAGATTGCTGATCTCCTGAAATGTTTGCTGCTTTATTTGGCTTTTGGAAACAGAAATCCAGTCTTGTTTTGTCATTTGTGCACCAAACCATTTTAAGACTGCAGAAAACATGCCTTGTCTGCATACACTCTGGAGTTGTTTGTGCACAATTCAGAGTGCTTTTAAAAGGGTCTAGGCAGTGAACTCTCAATAAATGAAGTACTTCTCATTTAATCTCTGTGTTAATCTCTCAAAGGTTCCTCCCCCCAAAAAACTTGGCTAATATCACTCAGTAAGTTTTCCCCGCCAATCTTTAAATAAAGAATGAAAGATTGAAGGCAATAGGAAAAGTGCATGGCAGAGAATGAGATGGTTGGACGGTGTCATCGATGCAACCAATATGGATTTGACTAATCTCTGGGAAGCAGTGGAAGACAGGAAGGCCTGGCGAGCTCTGGTCCATGGGGCCACGAAGAGTCGGACATGGCTGAACGACTGAACAACAACAAAGTTTTCCCCCAAAATGTCTTAAGCATGTAGTTGATCTCTGACAGACAGGCAGGGTTGCCACACGTCTGGAAATCCTGGAAAAGTCGGGGAAAAGAAAAATGATTTGTAAATCCTCGAAAAGTCAGGGGGAAATGTAGATAGTTATGGGGAAAAATGGATTTTGACTAGAGGTGGGCGTTACCACTAATCTTGGAAATTGTTAATCACCCGCTAACCATAATTATCGTATAAGATGAGTTTTCTCTCCTCTCAAATGTTGTTATTTAATTGTGCAAGGATTACCACATAAGGAACAAAGAATTGATCATTTTTGGAGGTAGCTCCTTAAAGGCCACTCTGAGTATGAGAATCTGTGCTGTTTTGTTTTATTTCAGCTCTGTAATATCAGTGGTTTGTTTCAAATGTTCAGAAAAGTCAATATACCAGTACTTTAAATAAAGGAATTGGGGTGGGGGGGGAGAGTCAGGAAAAATCTAAAATTTTGGCCTGGAAATCCTGGAAACGTCAGGGAATTTTGTGAATAGAAATTTGTGGCAACCTTGACAGGGTCCCTCATGCTGCTGTTTTCTAGCAGTCTGGAGGCATCAATAGATAGGGCTTCGGACTGAAATGTAGGAGCTCCACTTCTAAATTTCCCCCACCCCTCCACCCAAAAGCAGCGAAACTCATTAGTTGACCTTTGACTAATTTTTCCACACGTGGTCAGACTAGGTTGCAGGTTGGTGTTGAAAAAATGGGGAGAAAGAGAGTTATGTCCCCTGCCTTAAGTTGGTATGTGGAAAGGTGGGGTATTAAAATACCGGTAACAAATAATTAAATGAACAGAACAGGTCCCAGCTGTGTTACTGCTCAGACGATAGTCATCTCTGAGCATCTGTGATAAGTACAAGTAACAGCAACTATGAATCACAGTCATTTTCTGTTTGTTTGTTTATTTACTTGAGAGTATTTTTACCCCGCCTTTCTCCTTGGAAAAATGACCCATGGCGGCTTAAAGTAATGAGGGATAATATATGCTGTTGCCATTTACTTCCTAAATCATAACTCTTCATCTAGAGTCGATGGTGGTAGCCAAATGTGTGATTGCTGACTCACCAGCTTTAGCTTTCTGAGCTTATTGTGCAACAAGCGCTGCTGGTGGTATCTGGATTGGCTGACATGTTCTTCCTGCCTTATGTTAACACTTTGCAGCAAAGGTGCCCTTTGCTATCCATCTGGCTATGTTTGCACTGGAAAAGACAGTGTCCCCAAACAGTCTTCTGAATGACAGGAGGAAGAAGGCATGCAAACCCCATGGTGTTGTCTGGGAAGGGAGCAGTGCCTTTGATTAAAGCAAGGAGCAGGAAAGTGTGGTTTTTTTGGGGTGGGGAAAGCTGTTTGCAGAAGTGGATGTGGTGAAAGATAATCTGGAAAACTAGGCTGTGAAGAATCTCACGTGCCTAGTTGATTGCAGTAAATAAGATTGCTCCTAGGCACCAAGATAGAATGCCCTTACAGAAAGTGGGGATCATTCTCTCTCTCTCTCTCTCTCTCTCTCTCTCCCCCCCTCCCCTCCTTTTTTTTGGGGGGGGGGGGTAGTAGGAGATGAGTTGTGTTTCTTAGTGGCTGTACCAGAAAGAAGAATGATGTTCTTAACCAGAATTGGTGTCATACAGAGAGCTTTACAACTTTTCCTGCACAGTGAAAAACCTTAAAGTTTATTTATTTAAAATATTTTCACAACACCTTCCTCTTTAAAAAGAGACCCAAGGCAGCCTGCATAATTAAAAACGTTAATATTAAGACCTTAAAACAGTGAATTGTTCAAATATTAAGGAAGAATTAATTACATTGCTTTAAAAACGTTAGGTAAAAAATAGCATTAGAAAAGTGAGTTTTAGAAGCAACAAAATTTGCATGTCACATTTTCCCCTTGCTATTTTTGGGTGCCTGCTGATACATTACAATCTCTTCACATTAGTTGCTTCTTTAGCAATATAAACCCTAAAATGCTTTCTGCCCACTGTTCCCCATCTTATACCACCTAGCACAGGTAGATTTCATTGCTGTAATGTTCTCTCCCTCCCCCCACATCTATTCCACTTTTCCTCAAGCTATTTCCTGTAATGATGAATCTGCCTCAGATTCTTCAGGAGAGGCATGCTGTGTCATGCCTGCCTCTTTCTGATAAGGAAACTTGTCACAGAAGAAGAGCCCTGAGGAAGAAGGCTGTGCAAAAGGGGGAGCAGGGAACATTTGATCAGAATTGTGTACCAGGGTTCTTGAATTTCATCATAGCAAGTTTTCCTAGTCATTTTAGGAAAAGGATACACGCTGAGCCTGGCTGAAGATATAATTTTTCTGTACAGGGAGGAAGGATGGGCCAAGGAAGGCTGCAAAGAAGACTTTCTCTGTTAGTCAGTCCAAGTTTATGTGAAACGCCTTAATCAGGAGGACATGAAGCTTATTGTAACCGTTTCTGTGCTTCCACTTATCTGACTCCTGTGTAATCATTGCACATGAGCTGCTAGGAGCCCTGGGATGAATGCAAGAATTCACACAAGTTTAGTGGCATACAGTTCTCTATGGCACCTGCAGCAGTGGCCTGCCATCCAAAGGGGGCTTGTGGCTTCTTTTAAGCAGGGCAAGGGGTCACCACAACATGAGGAACTGTACTAAAAGGTCACGACATTACTAAGGCTGGGAACCACTGGTCTAGGTCAATGCCTTGTGCACTTGACCCTGGACAAAGAAAATATGAACAGGTGTTGGTAATATTTTGCAGTATGTTCATGTGTACTCATAAACATTATTTTCAGTAGCTCATTTTTTGTTAATTTTAAGGTAAGGTGTTGAATGTTGTCATGTTGATGACAAAATTTCTTTTTTATTTGTTTAGTGAACCAAAGTTCTCTGCAAACTGAATCTTGTTGTGACAACCATTTGCAATATAGACAAAACATTAGACTGGCCGGTCCATAAGGAGGGAGACAGAGATACGGAGTTCAGATACCCATTGTGCTTCCCAGGGGAAGAGCCAACCTCTATAGCCTTGGACAAGCTGCACATGCCCAGGTTGCCCCCAGAATAAAGGAATTAGAAACTCCTTTTGTACATTCTTTGCCTGAAAAATTCTGGTGTTGCCACAAATCAAAACCAGTGTGATAATGTGTAGTTATTCTTACTAGACAGGTGCCAAGTTGTGTGTGTTCAAATTGACCAGCTATTTTTCTGTCTCTTCTGTTAGTACTTTTTATGCATTTTGTCGTAATATTTTAATTAATTGGTTTCATACTTCTTAAGAGAATTACAACCTAAATGTGTTAGTCATTTTTGTGACAATAATACATTTTCACATGACAGTATTAGGGATAAATAAGATATTTCATTTCATAAGTCATTTGTTATTTTTCCTTAATTATGTGTTAGTGTTAGTGAAAGAGAGAGAGAGAGAGAGAAGGTCATGGTGAGAGTATTTCTTAATGGGAACTCCAGGCAAAAATCAAAGAAACAAAACAAAATAAAACAAAAGACAAAAACATGTGGTACCTTAAAGACTATAATATTTTAATCTAAGCTTTCGTGGACACGTCCACTTCTTCAGACATATAGTAGCAGAATGAGGTTCAATATAATATAAAATGGAATATAAGTTTCATGCCAAATACAAGTGGACCCTCATATAACAAGTGGTTTGTTTAACAGAAAATTGGCTTAAAGGAAAAAAATTCCAGAGATAGGGAAAAATTGCTTAACAGAATCGCCTATGGGGCGAATCAGTACAATGGAAAAATGGTTGCGATTAGGGATTAATTCATTTTCAATGCATTCCTGTGGGAAATTTGTACAAAGGAAAATTTGCTTAACAGAGTTTCATTTGGAACAAATTAATTCCTTTATACAAGGTACCACTGTGTTCATTGGCTGTTGAATGTACAGTACATTTGCATGCAATGATTTGGTAGTGTTGTTTTAGGACTCTGTTGTAAAAATTTCTCAGAGACAGTGCTGATCTCAACGGAGCAAGAACCCCATCCTCCTCCAGTATGGCTAAAAGCCAAGGGGTGTTTCTCCACCACCTCATTTCCTAGCTTCACCCACTGGCTTGTGCTTATATTTAAACAAATCAAGATGCGAACCTGCCTCAAATTGTCATGAGGAAATGTAAGGTGCCTATACAATGGTATCGCTACTTACGAGTTTAATCCATTCCGAATGCATGCCCATAAGTCGAACAACTTGCAGGTAGAGCAGATGTATCAAATAAATAAATAAATAAATAAATAAATAAATAAATAAATAAATAAATAAATAAAAATAAAAAAATGTAAGTAGAGCAGACTGCATCTAAAATTTGTAAGTCAGCAGTTAAAACGCTAACAGTTTTCCTCTCAAGTCAAGTTGCTTGTATGTAGAGCCACTCGTAAGTAGAGGTACCACTGTACTTACATGGTTCAGAAAATATTCCCTGAAACATGGTGTGAAATGTTCTGCCATATTCTGGAATCCTAGGCACAGTTGTTTCAGAGTACCATATATACTCAAGTATAAGTCGACCCAAGTATAAGCCGGGGCCCCTAATTTAAACCCCCAAAACTGGGAAAATTTATTGACTCAAGTATAAGCCTAGGGTGGGAAATGCAGCAGGGCCTGGCAACTCCTCCTTTGTGAGCTGGGTGTGTGTGTGATATTTAAAATGACTTTTAGCCGCTGAGGTAAGTGCTTGACTTGGTGGCTAAAAGTCATTTTAAACATGGAGGGTCAGGAGAAGTGGCACACAATGTTTAAAATGACTTTTAGCCACTGACCCAAACTTGCCTCAGTGGCTAAAAGTATTGACCCGAATATAAGCCGAGGACCCCTTTTTTCAGCCCAAAATTAGGGCTGAAAAATTAGACTTATACTCGAGTATATACAGTAATTCAGACTCACTTCTGTTGGCCTTTATTTTTGTGAACGTGACTTGCTCAGATGAGGATCAGAAGGAAAATGTTACAGAAACTGTAGGAAACGATAAGTATCTGGAATGTGTACTTTATATTTCCTGCTCCAATAAATAAATAATATTGAAAATAATTGACCAAGATGTGCTGTGGAGTCACTAGAAACCCAGCCTCAAGAAGACTTGGAATATCTCTCCCAGACAGGTATAAATCGGTTTTTGGACTTGAATCTACAGGCTTTTTTCTGCACTATCCGTGAAGGGTGTTTGAGTAGCCCGAGGAAATCAACTGATACCAAATCTGGGTATTTGTTAAATTGCTTAGTAGTCCAATGAAAGGTATAACCAGCTCTTGCATTCATATACCCTTGGAGACCAAACAGCGTATTCCTTGTTTCTTTGTATTTGCTTGTTTGGAATTTGACGTGATGTTATTGCTGTCCAGACATAACTCCAAACTATTTCTCATTGTATGAACACACCCTGCATAGCTTTGGGCTCGTGGGTACCCTTACTTGAGTGGTGATTATTTTTGAAACTTTGTTCTCATCTTTGGCAACTTGTGTTGTATAACAAGGCAGGGAGGTACACAGGCAAGGACCCTTTCTGAAAGATACATAGCCTTGGTTTTTAACTTTAACATTCATAAAATTTAGAACAGGATGCCTGTGCATGAAAAGAAAGAGGAATTGTGTCTTCAGGTTTGTTCCCACATTGTGTGATAATCCACTAATTTTCTGTGGTCCATGCAAATTCCAAGTGCCAGAGGCACTCTGAGCTCTGAGAATAAGATGCTTTGTGTCCAGCAGCTTTTAAAATTACATACACAAGATGGAAACATGTTGCATATTCTCTAATAGAGATGGGCACGACTCAAAAAAATGGTGTTTCGTTGGTCGTTTGGGGGTCCGTTTCGGTTTGTTTTCATTTTGGTTGGGTTTTTCGCAAATTTTTCGTTTTCGTTTTCGTTTCGTAACGAAACGAAAAAACGAAAACGAAAATGAAAAATTGCTGTTTCGTTATCATTCTTTTCAGTTCGATGCATTTGCCGCAACGAAAACGAAAAACACAGCAAAATTTTTGTTTCATTTCCGTTTCCATTTTGTTTTTGAAAAAAAAAATTCGTTTTCATTTTCGTTTTCGTTACGAAATGAAACAGAAAACGAAAACGAAAATTTCGCTGAGTCGTGCCCATCTCTATTCTCTAATATATAGAAAGAGAGAAGCAATACAGTAAGGACAGCCATTGCTGTCTTTGGAATCCTAGTAGTTTGCAGCAGTGTAGTTTACTGTAACAGTAATGTTTTAAGACACTTGTATGGGAATTGTTTAAATAGGGTTTTTTCTTCCTTTACCCAGAACTGTTGTCTGGAGGAGTTAATTACCCTTAATTGCTTTCAAGTGGGTCCTTTATTTATCACCCAGCCCTGCTGTATTGATTATTAAAACAATTTCTCAGTAAATACTCACTATAGGCACCTTCATTTGAATATTAAGTAAAGGCTTTTTTTGAAATGATGGAATTTCACAGGAATATTAGCTTTCTGGAAAATAATAACACATTATTTCCCTTCCTTCCTTTATAATGTCTAAAAGCAAGCTTCAGAGGCAGGGCCTCCTAGAATCCCTTATGCAAGCTACATGATTAATCATAGTCCATTAGTCCATATGTAGAAACCATTTGGAAAGAATCCTTCTCCTTCTCTCCCTGTCTCTGTCTCTCTATGTTCACAGCATGGGGAAAACAGTCACATGTCCTTTTAGACCAATCAGATCTCGCCTGCTTCTTGGAGGGAAGGCATCTTTGGCCCTTGCTTACATTCCTTCGTGATCTCAGATCTACGACAGTTCAGGCCTTCAGCTCATTATTAAAAATGTTCACATTTGGCCTTTGAGACAGACTTTCTTCACTCTCAATTTATGTTACAACACTACTTTTAATTCAGTGATGTTGGAAGAATCTATTTCACCAGCTAGTGGATGGATGGAAACAGAAACATACCAACTGCATTCCCACACCTGGATGGGCCTGTTTAACAGACTAAATCCAAATAACCTAACTTTATTTCAGTGTACGTTGATTTATTTTTGTGGTGGACTTTTTCTTTCTTAGAAGAGAAATATGTAGGCATGTTTTCAGTAGTTTCTGTCACTAATACTAGTTATATCTTATAGTCAGTAATAACGAATATAGAAAAATAACAAAATACACTAAAAGAGATTGGTTGTGTTGCTAAGATATAGCTGGTGTTACAAGTAGTAGGTGGTGTACATTTTTTAAGCTTTACAGCATCTGCAATTTTCCCCAAAAATGTTTTTCACTCGATACCGGTGGTGAAAAAATTTGATACACATGATGACTCATGGGAACGGTGGCAGTGTTGTGCCAGTGGTTGTTTCTGAATTGATGGATGCCAATGTGTGCTGAATAACTAGACCTTTTCCCCTCTAAACAGAGTTGCAAAAGAAACTAACTTAGTAAAATGGCTGCAATGTATTTCAAGAATAATATTTATGGTACCTTGGAGAGTAGTGTTGTGGTGCATTTGTTTGGGGTGTGCTTTTCTTCTTTCTTCTTTTTTCTTTTTTTTTTCAAATAGGCTTTTAGAAAGTAGACCCTGGTATATTGTGAATGTTTAGAGAATCTGGAGCAACAATACTATGAAGTGAGTTCCTAATCAGTGAGGCTACTTGGATATGTCTAATGTGAGGATCTTTTTTTATAATTTAGATCAAACATCAATTTTAAAAAAAATTAAATCCGTCGGATGCTTTGAAAAATAATCATTGATTTTTATCCATCCTGATGCTTAGTAGATTGCAGGAAGACAGAGACAATCACAATGATGACAAAAATGGTGGAGTCCATCAGAAATTTACCACTGGGTCCTTCAAAGTAATTTACCAAAGACTTACCAGTAGAGTTGTTTTGTTACTATTATTGCAGCCACATTCTTTTTTTAATAAACACTTTATTTCGTCATTTCTTAAAATAACAATGTAGTCACTTGGGTTAATTTATTTATTTCTTTTAAATACTTGTATGCTGAAATCTGGTGGCCTGTGATGCAAAGTATGGTAGATTTTTTCTCCTATCCTCCTCCTTAGCTTTGATAGTCACACAAAGGAACAAAGAAGTGCAAATTCTAGTACCTGAACTGTGTGAAGCTTTCTCCACCATTTAATGCATCCTTATAACTTTGAAAGAAACTAGGGAAGCCACTGTTATGCTGTAAAAGGAACAAAATATCTCTTCTTAAATCACAACTGCAGTATGCTGTAGTTAAATCTTTGTTATTGCCGAAGGGAATTAAGTACAAATGACTAGTTATTTGTGATAAATTACATAATGGGATAGCACATTCCATAAGTGTGGGGTCCTGTGGGAACCTTTCTTTGAAGGATGTTTTTCAGAGGGGCTACAGTGATGTGCACACACTCTTGGTGCCACATTGCATATCTGGAAGGGAAGTGACCTATTTCCCGTGATCTTTTGCTTTGAGGTAGGGCTAAAGGGCACCTGTCTCCAATCCAAGTCATTGTTTTTGTAAGTGCTCTAATATCTCACTTGTGAGCATAGATAAGATAATAAAACAACAAGCCTTCCGGGAGGAACAAAGATTGATGTGTCTGCTCAGCTGGCTGAGAAAGGCATTTGTCTCTGTCTGTCGGCTTTTTTCTGCAGCCAAGGTCAGCTTGGCTTAAAAACTTCTCCAGCAAATTCCCAACAGGGTCCGCTTAATCTCAATAGACTATTGGTAACCTATGGCCTTCCACATGTTCTTCTTCAAGTGTCATGTCCTCATAGAACGTTGGCAATCATTAGCACAATCTATTTTTTATCCAAAGTGATTCTAAATAGAGAAGCTGTGCCCACTGCAAACCATCGGTTTAAATTCTAAATCCAGAATGTTCCTTTATGCCCCGGGCCATGCTTCCAGATGCTGTTTCATTGCATTTGTCACCAACACTATCTGTCCACCAACAAACTTGGAATGCTACACATTGCACTTTCTTGTTATATTACTTTCTTGTTACATTACTATATTACTTTCTTGTTATATTACTGGCTTTTAAAAAGACAGTTTTTGAAATGCTACATGTCTGTTGAATAAAAAGACAATAAAAAGTCCTTTGGGAAGTTAAAGGCAAACAAGATAATTATGAGATTTATCCTTCTTTGTGTTTATTATAAAACCTGTTAGAAAAAGAGTGTTTGTGGTGAGGCAAGAGTAGGAATTTTCCTTTGGTAAAGGAAGATGCATTGGAACTCACCAGGCCCTTTCAGTGGTCTTCATGTGGACTCTGTTCACACATAGATTTCTACAGTTTTGCTGTTGCTCTTGCACCATAGAAATTATTGAATAGAAGTCACAGCAGTGAATGTTAGCTATGTAAATAACTCTGAAATCATAAGGAGATAAGGCTCTTAAGCTATTGACTAGGGCAGGGGTCCTCAAAGTTTTCAAACAGCGGGCCGGTCCACCACCACCCAGATACCATTGGGGGCCAGATCAAAGTCCCCCCCTCAAAAAAAATAACATGGAAAAAAAGGAGGGAGGGAGGGACAAGTGGGCAGAACCCCCCACAATTGTTCCAAAATACAGTAGAAAGGTTTTTAAAGCATTGTACCTACCATTCATGTTTATGGAACAGAGAACATTTCTTCAAACATAGATGTACAGTTTTTGGACTTTTCAGTTTCACAACAACATCAAAAACAGAGTAAAAACAAAAAGTTGAAGGTTTGTGGTCATTGTTGCCTCTAAAAGCTGTGTGCTCATGCACCCAAAACCAGAGTTGAAGCCCATTTTCTTCTTAAGTTGGGGCTGGAACCCTGGGCCTGCAGGGTGGGGGCCCTGCTTAGCATTGGAGGAAAATTAGAAGGACTGTTGGTTGTTGTACTTGACTGCTGGGTGTCTTCCTTCTCCTCCTCCTACAGTGGCAGTGGGTTAGAGACCAGTGGGTTAGAGACCTCACTGGTCTCGAACCCACTGGTGGTGGCGGCAGCCTCAGCCCTCAGCCATGGCTGGTCTCATCCCCTCCTTTGCTCCACGGAGCAAGGCAGCAGCTCTGAGGGGGCTGGGTGGGCAGGAAGTAGCTTTGTTTCCCCCTCGGTCGCCCGCTGTCCATCCCTCCTTCGGTCCACTGCTGTGGCTGCTCTGGCTTGGAAGGCTGGTTGGCGCTGCTTCCGCCTGCCCCCTTCCTCACAACCACAATAACACAAACAGCGGCCACACAAGGAAGGCAGGGAGGCAGGGTGGAGGAGGAGCAGGGGCAGGGGTGGGGCCTTGAGGCCATGGAGGGAGTGGGAGATCTTGCTGTAGCCCTCCCATTTTAAATTGCCATGCTCAGCTGCAGCCGGTGCCGCAACCATCTGGGCGGTGGGGGGAGGGAGTGTGAGAAACAACATAGCCCACCGCTTTGAACTGCATCAGCAATAGAAGCATCTGCGGAGGATGGCTTGCTCGTGAAGCAGGGGGTAGGTGGGGGGGTCTGCAATTGGTCCCGGGGGGCCCGCCTCAGGCCCTTGGCGCCCACATTCAGTCCCCGGGCCTTAGGTTGGGGACCCCTGGCTTAGATGAGAACGTAAATGTAAAAATGTAGATATGATGGGATTTTTACTGGGGAATCCAGATACTTTGGGATGGAAGTCAGAATACTGAGGAAATCGCACAACACATTTCTAAAGCAAGTTATGTTCTTCCTTCAAAGCTGTTGAAAATTGCTGGGCTGAAAATTCGAGATTTTGGTGCAGTGGGCTGGTAAGGTACTCATTAACAATATGTCTTTGAAAGGTGGTGGTGGGGAAATCTTTCTAGGAGCTGTGGAACTTGAAAAGTGACAGCAGCTTTCCCTATTATATTCTTTTTAGCTGCTTTCAGTGCAGGATGGTGCTTCTCTAAAGAGTTAGGGCCAAAATCTACTGTCACATGAACAGATTTCTGCTTAGCTAATAATACCTTCATCTTTTTCTCCATTCCCCAAGTCTGGTCCAGAAGATTGTACAACCTTTTGGAGCACACATCGATGTTAAGTGTTATGAAAACATAGATGAAGATAAATTAGTTATCTCATTCTGTATATTTTTCTACTATTCCATTCTGTTGAGGGAAATACAGACAGAGGGAGATTAACTATGCGTTACCCTATTATATCTCCCAGCCCCACAACCCCTAACATTTTGATTGAACATTTAGCTGACATTTAGCTTATTCTTTACTACACCCTCTTTGATTTGACGGGGAAGCTTCTTGTTTTTGGCAGTCTGGTGGTTGTGAGTTGCCAGCATTATGGGGTATCCCTAGCATGTTGCAACCCAGCAGTATTAAACTTTGCTTTCATTGGCTTTTGAAAATCCAAAACATTTATAAACATGGTTCAGTTGGTGTAAAATGGAAAGGGAGAAGTACACAAGCCCTCTATAAAATTCAGGACTGCGGTGCTAGTCAGATTTATAATGGCACAAGTTCCTTCCCAGCGTGAAAACCTTTAGCTCCCTTACAATACTTAGATCTTATTGGGGATATGACTGTGTGGTGTTCTTTCAATCCAGTTTAAGTTAGTTAATGAATGTATGAGCAAATGAGTTAGGGAGGTGTTGTTTGGTTCCCGGAGTGTGATCACAAATTATAGGCACAAATATTTCCTCCCATTAGAACGTTTTCTGTCCAGACAGATGTACCATGTGCCTAAGATGAGCCATCTTTCTTCTGTCCAGTTAGAAACCCCAAACAAGCTAATTTGTCAAATGGCAAGATTGTGGTAAGCTTGTGTTAGAATGAACCATAGTTTCTCTTTAAGGGTGGGGCTCTCTGGTTCGAGATACTGTATAGAGTTAGTGTCTCAGTCTGAAGAATTAGGGTGCTGATGTTCCTGAGTGAAGGGATCGACTTGGACCCCACTTGTGGGAAAGGGCTTCCCACTTTGACTCTAAAGTAATTGTTTGGAGAGTAATTTTTAAGTAATTGCACATATGAGATGGGTGACAGGTTCAAATCAGTTGCATGAATGCAAAACTGTTAATGACTACAACATTGGAGGAACCATGCTCTGTTCCAAGTGACCCGGCAAAATTCTTTTTCTCCCCCCCCCCGAAAAAAAAAAAAGCTGGTGATGTGAAAGCCTCTTTGTTACAAATAGAAGGGTGCTACAGTTGGGTGAAGGGTGCAGAGCTGGAAGGGGCTCTATGGATCATCATGTCCAATGCTTGTCAAAGTGGCACAGTGGGGAATCGAACTCCCAACCTCTATCTCTGCAGGCAGATAGCTAAACTGAATTGAATGTAGTTATGTTTATATGTTTATTATGTTTTATTTTGTTGTATTGCTATTCACTGAATTCTGTTGATGTTATGTTTTTGTATAAACCTTGTAACCCAACCACAGTGGCCTTTGTTGCTAGATGGGTAGTATATAAATCCAATAAATATATAATAATAAATACATAAACCACTGAGCTCCTTCTTAAGGAAATCATTCTCAACCTGTGGGTTGCGTGTGGGTTGGGGAGTCAGGTACATTTGAAGGGGAACACTGACTGGAAACAATTCTCCACCCACCACCTTATAATGTGACTTCTATGATCCTGATTAGGTTTATATCTCTTCCATATTATGTTTATGGCCATGACCAAAAACAAGTTGAGAACGCCTATGCTAAGGGACTGGGTGCCATCAAGATTAAAAACAAAAACAAAAACTGCAGACTCTTGCAAAGGCAAATAAATTCAGATCACAAATCAAGTCTCTTCCTCAGTCAAAACATGGGCACAGTTATTTTTTTATCATTCAGAGAAGACACTACAATATATCTCACTAGCCTCCCACTTCCTACATAGTGCTATATCTGTAAGAACTGAACTAAATTGCAAGCTTTGATGTCAATCAGCATCTCCAAACAGTGAATTTGTAGCATAGCTCTGTCCACAGTCGTATAATCTTTACTCTTTCTGTGCAGTGGGGGGAAGTATTGTGTTAATAGACATAGTCGTAGGAAAAGGGAATCCCTGTGTTTGTTGAGGTGGAAGTTAATGTACAAAAGCAGTACTTCGGTGTGTAACTTCTGATTCGGTGGGGAGGGTTAATCTCTTATCTGGATTTCTTCACTTTTGAAGCATAGCTTTGGGTTTAAGGTTTTGCTTAAAACTGAACAGTTTTGATTTCTGATTTTCTTTGGGGAATTTCTGTTCCTGTTGAAAGGTAGGGAAAAGTATATAGTGATGTTAAGAAAACAATGTTACTGAATTGTTTTTGTTCAGTCGTTCAGTCGTGTCCAACTCTTCGTGACCCCATGGACCACAGCTCGCCAGGCCTTCCTATCTTCCACTGTCTCCCGGAGTGTGGTCAAATCCATATTGGTTGCATCGATGACACCGTCCAACCATCTCATTCTCTGCCGTCCTCTTTTCCTTTTGCATTCAATCTTTCCCAACATCAGGAACTTTTCCAAGGACTCCTCTCTCCTCATGAGGTGGCCAAAGTACTGGAGCCTCAGCTTCAAAATCTGTCCTTCCAGTGAACATCCGGGGTTGATTTCTTTCAAGATGGATAGGTTTGATCTCCTTGCAGTCCAGGGGACTCTCAAGACTCTCCTCCAGCACCACAGCTCAAAAGCATCGATTCTGCGGTGATCAGCCTTTTTTATAGTCCAGCTCTCACTTCCATACATCACTACTGGAAAAACCATAACTTTGACTATCCTGACCTTTAAGTTAATATAATCTAAATTAGCAATTGATATTTTTACTTAAATTAGAATTTTAATTGTGATTTAAATCAAATTTAACAGCATTGTATTTTGCATTGACATTTTGCTGCAGACTTATTCTTTCAAAATAATTCCTAGCTGAGGAAGCAATAGCTACACTCCAAGAAGGAAGGTTTTGTTTGAACCTTTGGGGTTACAAGGTCACAGATGTCATTCCATATTTACTTACTTACTATTATAGTGTCCTTTTTGGTGAAAGATGCAAATAGAAAGACCTCAGGCTTTCAGAAATATAGTTTCTGTGAATAATTGGGATATAGTAGAAAGGTTTTTAAAGCATTGTATCTACCGTTCATGTTTATGGAACAGAGTACATTTCATCAAACATAGATGTACAGTTTTCAGACTTTTCTGTTTCACAGCAACATGAAAAACAAAGTAAAAACAAAACGTTGAAGGTTTATTGTCATTGTTCCCTCTAAAAGCTGTGTGCTCACATACCCACAACCAGTGTTGCAGCCCATTTTCTTCTCAAGTTGGGGCTGGAACCCTGGGCCTGCAGGGTGGGGGCCCACTTAGCATTGGTGGAAAATTAGAAGGACTGTTGGCTGTTGTATTTGACTGCTGGGTGTCTGAAGAAGAAGATTGTAGTCTTTGAAGGCTCCCAGTTAAATAAAGTATGTTCATCTTAAAGGTACCACTGTGCTTCTCTGTTTTTGTTTTGTTTTAATGATTCACTGTAAAATTCCACCCCCACATCCTGCTGTTAATTGCCTAATTTGACTACTATCATGCCGTGCTCTCCTTGAATACCTGTTTCCAACAACAAGGCTGAAATCAAGGAGTGGTGAAACAACTTGACATATAATCATGTGCAAGTAGTTTTTTCTCAGTACGGAGCCTGAATTGGAAGTCATATGGAATGTGTATTCCATATGATCTATCCATTTTTCTCATAATGTAGTGGTTTCTCAAAGATACTGTCTTCTGCAGTGAGATGTCCAAATTAAGCCCATATTTGTCTTGCAACCAAAGAATGCAAAATGTGCAATCAATAGGTGAGGAAAGCTACGTTCAGTGGCATTTTTCTTTATATTTGGAGAGGCAAGATCTCTGTACAAATCACAATAAATGTATTATTATCTTGGACAGGTTGACCACCTCTCCCCCCACCCCCTAACAGCCATAGCTAGCTTTTTAAGTTCTGTCAAGCACTGGAAAATGACTTTTGGGTTTGCATTGTCCTTTCTTTGAACCTGTCCAGTTAGGTATTGGAATACGTTTTCATGCATTTGAATCCATATTATTCAGTGGTCAGAGGTAAAGACCAGCAAACAGCTACAAATTTAAGCCAAAGTATTAGGTTTGTTGTTGTTTTTTAGCCGTGTCAGTTCTAGTGAAATAGGAAAGCCCTCTACAAAAAGTAGAGGGCTTTAGAAAGTAGAAGGGAATACTGGATAATTAATTAGTGCATATGCCCTGAAGGTGACCTGTTATGAAATAAAATCAGAGTCCAAATCAGTTGTGAAATCATCCTTTTAAAAACATGAATAAGTTTTTAAAATTTAAATTCTGTTTTTAGCTCTCGTAGTTGAAGTGTTTTAAAAATGGCTTATGTGGTGATCATTTTTATTTTTAATGCCATTATTTAATCAGAAGCAACATTGGCTGGAATTGGTTCAATAGTCCCACATGCTCAATGCAGAGCTGCAGAGCCCAGTATGGAAAATTACACCAAGGGAGAAGTGAAAGTCTTGGCAGACTTCCACAGGGCAGTTTATGCAACAGTTGTGCCATGACTTTTTATGCCAAATTGAACAGGATGTCAGACATTCTTGTATTTAAAATTAAAACCAAAATTCTCATGGAACGGGTGTTATAAATTTTAATTATTTTTGAAGCATTACACTCACGTATTCTTTTAAAAAAATATTTTGCAAATAGAACCCAACAGTTTGGATTGGGGCTTCAGTTGTATGAGGTTCCATCGGCTTCTGCACAGATTATTTGGGTTACACTTTCTATTTCTCCTAGTACTTTGTCTGATCTCTCCCATCAAAAGAATTTCCAGATGTTGGAATGGGTATTACTCTGGTCAAAGATTTGGAATGGGTTTGCTTCTGCAAAGACACATATTTTTTTAATACAAAAGTATTAAAAAGCTCCGGGCCTCAACTAAGAAACTACCTGGCGTATCTTCCATCTTGCCAGGGACTTTACATCTAGAAATAAATCCTGGCAACTTCATCTTTTGCCGTGTTTTAGCCTGTTGGTACAGCTCTGACGAAGTGGGATTTTTCCCTAAAAATATTAGCTACTTTTTGTTATTTTTCTAGTATCCTAAAGGTATCACCTATTCTACTTTTTTATTTGGTTTTTGTAATGGGCTATATGGCTCCTCAGCTTGTTACTTCAATTGGAAATACTTTTTAATAGAAATATATGGAAATTAGAAATAACAGCTGCAGTAGAACAAGACATGGTCCTTATTTTCCATCTGAGTATTCCTATAGTTATCCACCACTGCCAACATGATATAATGTTGGAAATTCTTGGAAGCCCTGGATTGCTTTCTCCGGTTAGCAGTCTGATTCTCGTGGAATGGCTGTTCCTGCATAAAATCAACCCTCACTTCTCTCTTAGAAAGTATAACCCTTCAGACACTATGCATGGGCAAATGATTAGACGTAAACACAATCAGGACAAAGAGGTTGTGGAAAATGTGTATTAAGAGCGTAACAAGCAAGAGTGTGCCTTGTGTAAGAAAAAAAACCACATGATTAAACTGAGTATTTTTGAATAGTGGTTTAAATCTTGATTTAAATGCAGACTTAAATTATTTTGATTAAAATCAAATCCACACTGAGTAAAACAAAGCGTTTGCATCAGCATTTGCTATCCTGGGATCAGTTTGCACTTAAGTGAGCGGTCTGCCACTTTTGGATAATCTCTTTTTCTTGCCCACTTTTACTGTATATTATTGTTAATTTATTTGAGCTTTTACTTATACTTGTTTGTGGAGAGACATGGAGAGAGGGTGTACTCCATTGACATCTGGCTACTCACAAGCGTTTTGATTTAGGAGTGACTAGTTGACAGGCTTTTGGTCAGCAGAGGGTTTTCTCCTTTATCCATGGTCTGGAATTTTCTAGCAGGAGATGCTAGGCAGCACCTTTCCCTATTGCTTTTCTGGTATTTTTTATTCAGACAGCAAGGGACTTCTACCGGGTTAGTGCTTCTCTCTCCTCCCCCAATTATTAAAACATTGATTTAAATTTAATTGTGACACTGGGTTTCATTTGCTATTAAATTTTCTTTGTTTATATGGAAACATGTTGGAACTCCCAGCAGTTCTAGCCGCCATAACCAATTGTAAAGAGTGCCTGGAATTGTAATCTGGAAATTGTAATGCTTAAAGCCCTCTCTGGGCAGTTGACAATTTAATTATGCATCAATCCCCCCCTCTGCGCACCACAAGCTGGGTACTCGATATACTGACCGCATGCAAGAATGGGACCATGGAAAAATGAAAGGCTGACTCAACCTTGTGCTAGCTATCTGAGCCCCTCAGGATCAAACTTAGGTCATGAGCAGAGTCTTGATTGCATTCTAAAGTATAATCATCGCACCACGAGGCAACATCTGTAGAACTACACTTCCCCACCCTTGCTCTGTGTAAATGAGATTAAGCTATCAGGATTTGGATTTTAGCTTATTCGTTCTTTTTGATTTTTTAAAACTGAGTTCCAATTTTACACTGTATGCTGACACTTCAATTTCTGTGGAAGAATTTTTCAAAATTAGAACTGAAAAGTGACTGAGTCGTCTCTGGCATGTTGAACACCTAGTTCAAAAAGGAATTACATCTTCTCCTAAGAGCTGTTTTAGTACTGCTCATATTTTGAAAAATCTAACATTTATAAAATACTAACGTCATTGAGGAGAAATTTGGGAATTAGGGCAAATAGTTTTCAGGAACCAAAATACAGTAATCCAGGCATGTCCACACTTCAGCCCTCCAGATGTTTTGGACCACAACTCCCACAGTCCTTTGTCATTGGCAGTCTAAGCTTAGAATTCTGGGAGTTGTGGTCCAAAACATCAGGAGGGCCAAAGTCCGGACATGCCTGCAATAATTGGTATCTTCTTATCCTCTCCCCTTCAGTTACACATTGAAATAATTATTCAATTTCCTTCTACTTAATGGGAAATGTTATTGGGCACAACACTTGCGATATGACCACAGCATTTGATATTGAATACATTTGCTACAGGGATAAATAACATTTTCCAGACTGCAGCCCCCATTTGGACCAGCCAGGTTGACAATGGTTATTAGGGCTATGAAAAGTTTAGTGTCAGACATCAGAAGGTCATGAATAATAGAGTTAACTTACACAGCAAAATCCAATTATTTATTCAGGTAGGATAAGAGTCTTCTTAGGTAAATGCTGACTGAAAAGGTTCCCATTTATTCATTGTGTTTGCTGTATTTGGGACCAACAGTTAGATTCAGGCTTTGGAAGGAAATTACTGGCTGCCATGCTTAATTGAATTGCTGGATAAATAATTTAAGGTTTTGGTGTGGAGCCAGACGTTGGGAGGTTGATTCCTCATTATGTCTCCTTGAGAAGGCTGGACTTGTTGATAGCATTTCAGAGTCTTGAGTGAATAATGTATGCCAGGGACAAGGCGAGAAAGATGTGCTATTTATTATTCTGGAGCTCCACGTAGGTTTGGATGTCATTCCTGTTCTTTCAGGGAGGCTGTCCCATTGGGAAACTGGGAGCATTGTTTTTACCACAGTGAATCATAGGGACAGTAGAAATCCATCTCAAGAGTGAGAGAAGCAGTCCTATGTTTGACATGTGTTGCAAGAAAAATTGGAATAGAGATACCAGTGGGTTCACCAGGTGGCCATTTTATCAAGTTCTCCACATGCACCTTCTGAATCAGACACTGAAAGTAAAACGACATCAGGGAAGAGCCATCTTAATCGTGATGTGTCTGCATAGTTCTTAAGGTGATCTGTCTTGCAACCTGTGCTGGAGATGTGGGGTTGAAAATATTAACAAAGCCATATTTTTCCTGCTAATAATAGTAATAATAATAATAATAATATAATAATCACCGACGTCATTAAGAACATCCCTGCTCTGACACTGATGTAGTAGCTGTTACAATTGACCTATCAAAGTATATTTTGTTATCTTTACATAATTACAAACATTTCAATAAAATAATTTACAAATAAAGCTTTGAATTATAATAATACTTAGAGTAGTGGATTTTTTTTCCTTCTGGAAAACTCATGACAGTGTCCTGTGCTACTTTTCATATATCAGTCAGATACAGTACTTTTTTCTGGAATACTGTAGCCAGCTTGAATGATATTCTCAAAGTACCTTAAAGCAGAATACTGTACACTTATTCAGCGGCAATCATGTTCCAGAATTTTATTTTTATTTTTAAGAAACAGTAGTTGGCATAGAACATCGCTGCTTGTATTTTTTCCTATGGTAATGTTTATTTTGTTGGTGGTTTCAATTTGGATTTTAAAAAATGACAATATTTATTGAGGACATGATATAAATCTATAAATAAATATGTGAAATATGTATGACATCTCTTTTCGAACATTGATTCGTTGCATTTACACTTAAAGCTCACCACCACCCCCTCTGTAAATTGGGAATACCTTTGATGAACACCCAAAAGCTGTAATGCTCAGAGGCTCAGTGTGCTTTTGGCTGAACACTCAAAAGCTGTAATGCTCAGAGGCTCAGTGTGCTGTTTTCATTCTTGCGCCTGCTGAAAAACGAATTGTGTTCTTCTGTCTGTTTCTTGAATCCAAGCCAGTTATTGCATAATTACCACCGCGAGTGATCTCATTTGTTTAACTGCTCACACAAGTAATCGCTTTTGCCTGAGCAGTGAAGTTCTGAGGGGACAGACGTGGGGAAAGATTACAGTTAATGTGTTCTACAGACACAACCCATTAAATGATAGTCATCACCTGCTTTTGACTTGTAAAGAAAGCACTACTCCATTCCATTCCATTTCTTTTTCATTCTCTCTCTCTCTCTCTCTCTCTCTCTCTCTCCCCCCTTCAACTGTTTTACAATGGGTGAGCATATTGTAGTTAAAAGAGACTTAGCTTTCAGGGGCACTTAGTTTAAAGAGTTGAAAACAGGCTTGCTAATTTGCTTACTACCTGTAACCCTCAGATGTTTTTTAAAACTGGAGGAATTCATTCTTCTAATGATGGGATATCTTTAATGGGTAGTGTCGCTTGGGATATGTTACTAGTTCCAAAACCCTCTGTGGTAAACTAATGCTCAAGTTCTTCAGTTCAGATATTTCCAACAAACCAGCTTCATGGGTCAACAGAGGTACTTTTGCCTGGATATACTTTTATTTGGCAATTAGAAGACATATCAAAAAGCTCCTGTTATGTGTCATCAAGATGCCTCTGACATGTAATGGTGATATTTGTTTTTCCACTTTTTCTGCTGCCTTCAACTTTTCAAGGCATTATTGTCTTATCTAGCAAGTCTTGTTTTCTCGTCATGTATCCCAAGAACAGCAGCCTCAACTTGGTCTTTCCTTCTTTTTTTCCTCCTCCTGTTCCTTGCAAAACTGCTTTTTCAGTTTTGCGTTTTCATATTCATTTTCATATATTTTCATATGTTCATATCAGTTTAAACATACATTTGTTTTTTTTAAATGGATTCTGGTTCGAAATTGTAATGAATAGAAAGGATGTCTCATAGCTTAAATTTGCAAAAGTAAGGAAAGGTTGCTCAGAGAAATGGCAAATGATTGCTGGTGATTTTAAGGCTGCAGTTGGCAACATAAGGAACATGTGAGAGGTGTATTTCAGGGAATAGCCCTATCTTGTAACTTAGCCTGCAACTAAGCCTTCATTTATGAAATGCTCACTACCTGATTTCTTTAAAGATACTGCATTTAGTCCCTTTCTATATAAAAGAAATGCTCACTACCTGATTTGAAATGTTCACTACCTGATTTCTTTAAAGATACTGCATTTAGTCCCTTTCTATCTAAAAGAAAAAGGGTCTTAAGCATTTAACACTGTCCGGTAGTTATATAATGCGTGTGGAGGAAAATAGGAATACAGTGGTACCTCTGCTTAAGAGTGGCCTGACTTAAGAGCAGAAAACTGTTGGCGTTTTAACCGCTTCCTTACAAATTTTAGATGTGGTCTGCTCTTACAAAAAAAAATGTTTTTTAATTTTTCCGATTTTAAAAATTTACCACATATACACGAGTATATTTTTGAGTGATTTTAAAAAAATATTCACTCAAAAATTATTTTTAAAAATATCCATTCAAAATTTACTTACCTTGGAACTCCAAAGTAGCAGGGGTACCTTCAGAAAGCGATTTTAGGGAACCCCCTGAAATTTGGAAACGTGGGGGTAAGGGGGCTGAGTTACGAAGCTCCAAAGGGGGTGCTCCTAGGGAAAAAAACCTTCTACTTAGGGAACCCTCTGAAATCTGGAAAGATTTAGGGTTAAGGGGATTTAGTTATGAAGCTCTAAAGGGGCTGGTGGTAGTATTGACTACTGTGCAGGGATTGTGGAAGCAAACAGTGAGTGTATTCTATGGTGTTAACTCCCTAATTTCCTCCACACTCCCGGTGCACTTTGCCAGTTACTACCCCCAGCCCCTTTGGGGCTCAGACGGTATAGAGTATATACTCGAGTATAATGAAAAAAAATGCCCTTGGCTTATACTCGAGTCAATACGTTTTCCCAGTTTTTTGGGATAAAGTTAGGCCTACGGCTTATACTCGTTTTTTAAATTTTTTTTTAGCTAAGGCTCATTTACTTAAGAGTTGTTTGATTTAAGAGCATGCATTCAGAACAGATTAAATTTGTAAGTAGAGGTACCACTGTAGTTGACACTGTCCTTCATCAGCAAAACAGCAGAGGGCATAAGGTTTCTCATGGATAGCATGTCTGTTTTCATGGCTCCTTTTAGAACTAACTTGCCATGTCTGCCCTTCTAAGGATCCTGCTTCTCTGTTTTCATTTTGTCCTCTTAATCTGACGTAAGCCAATTTCATTTGGTGGGATGCCGAAATCTTGCTTGCAATTTAACACTTAATTTTCCCCTCCCTTTTTTGTTATATTCTAACTGCCTGGTACTGGCAGCCTTGTGGTGCAGTGGTTAAATTGCTGTATTACAGCCAAAACTGTAGGTTCAACTCATCGTTCTAGCATTCCGAGGTTGGTAAAATGAGTACCCAGCTTGCTTGGGGGGTTGGGGGCAATGCGTAGCCTGCATAAATAGATTTTATACTTGTGCAGAGTGTGCTTTAAACAATATGGGGGTGGCAGAACACTTTTGGTATATGAACAGCACACTTTGCTTTTTGTTTTATTTCTATATTTGTATCCAGGAATTCAACACAAATTGCACGTCACTCCATGTCATTCATAGATATAAATTCTGGTGCAAGTGTGGTAGTTCTTATGGATGATATTTAGATAATTCACAAATGTAGTTTGACTGCTCACCTCATTAAAAATGTAGTATCAATTGGTATTTGATCACACAAGACAGTTAAAGTACAACTTTCACTATCTTAGAAAGGTGTGAGTACTGGAAACTGGATGGGTTAAAATGGAAACTATATTTCCACCAGTGTGGTGGCAAACCTTCAGCACTCCAGATGTTTTGTACAACAACTCCCATAGTCCTATGTCATTGGCTATGTAGGCTTGGAATTCTGTGAATGGTGGTCCAAAACATCTGGAGTGCCAAAGGTTCACCACCACTGCTATGTATTTATTTATCTGTAGTGGTGGAATGTGAGACAAAGGGTGAAGTTGCACTCAGACATCTGGTTGGCTACACTGTGATCAGGATGATGGGTGGGATGGCTGGTTGACTAGCTGGCTATTTACTTATTTATTTATTTAACTTGTACGCTATTCTGGACAGCTTTCAAGAAGGTAACATAAATACACAGACAGAATTGAAATAATAAACTTACAAAGGGAAGAAACACATCCTAAAACTCCTCAGTCTAACAGACATTACAAATTGCAAGATGGTAAAACCATGGGGTTGCCACAAAATTGCTTCATAATTAAGATTCAACAGGGGTGATGTTTTCAAAAGCCTGATTTTAGTTTGCTTCTTGAAACTCGGGATTTTAGGGGTCCACCTCCACCTCCACAGGAAGGGAGTTCCAAAATGCAAAGACCCCCTACTAAGGATGTGTGGGTTGTAGCTGACGAGTTCCAGACCTCCTTTAAAGTGCTCCCTTCTGTGTGATGTCCGATGGAAACTTGGATCTGATCCAACATGGTCCTCAAGTTCTTATTTTTTGTGTACTCTTTGTCTCCTCCAAAGGGATATGATATTGGATAGTGAGAACCTACTGTAAAATGGGGAGGATAATGGTGACCTCCTCCTCCTCCTCCTCCTCAGCCTACAGAACTGGAAGGGACCAATATGGGTCATCTAGTCCAGCCTCTTTCAAAGAGGTACATCAGGGAATTCTCAGCCTCTGGCTTGGCAGCTAGATACCTAAATCGCCGAGTCTAAGCATTCTTGCACTTACTCTCATCCCACCCATCCCATTAGGGAAATACGGCAGTCACAATACCCATGAGAGATTTTCCTCATGGTAAGGGACCACAGGCTTGAGTTGGACTGAAAAGTCAGTGGCTATTTGGGTGTATTCCTTACTTCACTACTTTCCCAAGGTCTCTACAACACGTATAGGTGTTTAAAAAAGAGAGAATGACCTTGTGTCTGCGTCAGGTCTTTGAGAACTTGTGAGAGATGAAAATCTCTTCATAGCGCTTAGCATCTCCAAAGTATGTGACTAATATAAATGAATATTGGAGGGCAATATTGGTAGCATTGATAATATTCAGCATTTTTACCAGCTGCAAATTTCTTTCTGTGCTTTCGGAATCCTTTACAGTAGACCTGTAAGGTGGGCTACCAGTGTCTGTTGCAGTTGTGATGACTTCAGGAAGAAGACTGAAATTGCCCAATGCCTTAAGGTGGTAGATATTCATGAGAGTGTTTGTTTTTGAAGGAGTGCTTCCAAGCTTATAGTCTTCATATAACTGTGGCGCTCAGGTCTGGTTCTGCTCCACAATTCTTGTGAAGTTTCTCTTAAGAGGAGGGGAATGGCAATCAACTAAGTGACTCAGGGAGGTTTAATTTTGGAGATAGATTATATTGCTGCACATGAAAGACTGCCAGGGAAGATGTTCATCCTTCTTTAATGAATTCGTAAAGGCACCTGACTCTCTTTTTAAAGATATTAAAGCTATTCTCTGAAGGCTTTCACTCTTGAGACCAGAGTACTTATTAAAGCAAAAAAGCAAAAGCAAAGTGTGCTGCTTATATACCACCCCATGGCACTTAAAGCACTTTATGGGTAGTTTACAAGTAACTATGCAGGCTGTAGATTGCCCCACCACACCAAGCTGGATACTCATTGTGGAATGATGGAAGGCTGAGTGAACCTTGAGCCTGCTACCTGGAATTGAACCCCAGGGCCTGAGCACAGTTTCAGCTGCAGTACAGTTGTTCAACCGCTGCACAACAAAGCTCTTGTTTCTCTATTGTTGAGTGGACCGGAACGGGCTAAAAATTTCCCTCCCAGGTGCCTTCTGTAATCAATCAACCCCAGTTAATCAATGCAGGAACCTGGAGATTACTTAAGCCCACGTGGATCCTTTTTTTCAGTCTTCCAGCCTGTCTGCTCGGTTGCTTTCTGTTATCAAAATAACCAACAAGGCACCATCACTTGAATAATAATTAAAGGCATTTATTTAACTAATAGCAATTACACAGGAATATGGCTCTTACTTCAAAATAATAAAGCATGGTTCCTTCTCTAACCTGAATAATGCTACGAGGCAAAACCGTCGCTATCTAATTCCTAACCAACATTGTTAAGTATTAGTCCATCTTGCAGCCATAAAATCTAAACGAAAAAAGTCCCGTCATCTTTCTCACAGACTGGTCACCGCATGGGAAAACAGTCACATGTTGCGTCTTGGACCAATCACCTTTCACTTGCCTCTGGCTAGAATGTTTACTTAGCCATTGTTACTATACATTCACTTGCGTTAAGCTTCACTACCAAACCAAAACTGCGCTTTAATGTTGGCATTGTTGACTTTTGGCCTAAGGAAAGGCTTCCCTACTTCTAAAATCTGTTACATTGAGTGTTGTTAGGTGGAGCTGTTCTGGTAGCTGTTTAGAAGTTACTTCTTCTGCAGCAGCCTGCTTCCACCAATTGACACCCCCACCCTCATGAGGTTCTTTCTTATTTTTCCATTTTAGAAGCACCACAGTATAATTAATGTGCCAGATAATTTTCACAAAATAAGGCCACATCAGGAGCATTTCAGGCAGCTAGTACCAAATCTTTTACAGTACACATTGACGGTTATAGAGTTACAGTGGCATGGGTGTGAGTTCCCCATTCTTCTCTACAGTCACAAAACACACTGTAGTATTAAGAATAAGAAAATCACGTACTCTATAAAGCAGGATGGATTCAGCTTAAATTGATTTAAATTTTAAAATATATTATTATTTCTCTTTCTGTTGTAATGTAAATCAGTTTGAATTTTTTAAAAAAAAATCATTTATTTTTATCTACCCTGCTATAAAGTCTTCAGAGTCCGCTGCCTTTGTTTTTCGCTTGAAGAAACTTACTTCAGAGGTTGCTTCTTCTCACCTGATGTCTCTACAAATGTGAGAACAGAATTAGTGGATGTGAATAAAAGAAACTAAACCTGATACTCGAAATTCTGATTCTCTGCCTTTTAATTAGTAGGTACAATATACCGTATTTTTTCACTCTATAAGACAAACCTGACCATAAGACACACCTAGTTTTTAGAGGAGGAAAGCAAGAAAAAATGTTTAGCCTAAGGTTTCATGGCCAAGGAATCCTGGCTGCAAAAGGGGAGACTTGCAAACAATGTGATTAGAACTGTGGAATACAAGCTGCAAAATGGGAGGCTTGCAAAAGAGGTGATTGGAACTGTAGAATGCAAGCTGCAAAAGGGAGGTTTGCAAAGGAGGTGATTATGACTGGAGAAATCCAGGCTTCAGAAGGGGAGGGCAGAGACTCTGTGGAGGGGACCTCTTTGCAAATCAGGTGATTTTTGACTCAGGAATCTTGGCTGCAGAAAGGGAGGGATGGGAAGAGGCTCCCTGGAGGAAGTCTCTTTGTGAACAAGGTGATTGGAACTGGGGAATCCTGGTTGCAGCAGGGGGTGGGAAAGGATCTGTGGAAGCCTCTTTGCAAGCGAGGTGATTAAAACAGTGGAATCCAGGCTGCCTCAGGGGACAGGATGGGCTCCGTACAGGTAACTTCTCTCGAAAGGAAAATCTGAGCTATAGAGGTAGCGAGGACTACTGTATCCCCATCTATAAGACGCACAGACATTTTCCCTTGCTTCTGTTGGTGGGGAAAGTGTGTCTTATAGAACGAAAAATATGGTACTATATCATTTATTATTAGTAGTACTGTATTAGTATTGCTACAGATACAGCTGTTCTTATGCTTGCAAGGTTTCGGCCAATTTCATAGGAACATTAGAATGCTAAACCCTTGGTTTATTTTGTTCAGCACTGTTTAGAATGACTGGCCTCAGTTCTCCAAAAAGGTTTCAGACAGGTGTCTCTCCCACCTCTGTGGGGAGGTAGTTCAGATTAAGTCTGAAAAATCTTCTGTGCAAAGCATGTGCTGTGCTGAGATATCATCCTATAAGTGAATTGAGAGACCCTTTCCTGGCCACCAATTTTTGAACTGTTGCCATCTGGCAGGAGATACAGGACTCTTAGGTCAAGGACAAATAGACTAAAGAACAGTTTTTATCACAGAGCGATATCCAAGTTAAATGCGACAGTTTTAGCACCATCTTAATCAGTTTTTAAGTAGTGTTTTAAATTTTGTAAGCAATTTTAAGAGTTTTTAATATTTTGCATGGTGTTTTATATGTGTTATGTGTTTTATGTGTTTTGTATGCTTAGAGTGTGTAGTGGAACAGCACTCTAATTTCGTTGTGCATATCTTGCATATGCATAATGACAATAAAACTCTATTGTATTCTAAAATTGAATTGCAATCTACAAAGATTGTGCCCCTTGCATCATATCTTAGGAAAGTTCCTGTTCAGACTGCATCTTTCCACCAGCATGGCCCTGACAGCTTTTCTGTGCTATGCTTTTAAAGTGCTCCATTGCTTTCCAATGATGACTTGTTGCATGATAATATAATGGGTTAGTGTGCCTTCCACATTTCTGCATTCTTCCTATCCCTTTCTGTATAGCTGTGTTTATAAAAACCTTTCTCCCCCTCCTTTATTAACCCATTGCTGGTGTGGTTGATGTTATGTACCATCAAGTAGCTTCTGAAGTTTAGCAGTCCTCATAGCATTTTCAAGTAGCGGTGTGTTGAAGGAGTGCCTTGATCTTGCCACCCTTCCATGACCTTCCTTGACTGAGTGGGGATTTGAACCAGATCTCCTACTGGTTTGCCTTTCTGTGTACTAGACCCTGCTGGCTTTCTGCGACAAGGCTGTGATCCATGCAAGTGTGTGCCAAATAAAATGTGTTAGTGTATAAGCCATGAAAATACCTGTTATTTTAGTTATCGTGGACTAACGTAGCTACGTCCTTGACTATTGCTTGATATCACTTGGGAGCCTTCTTCATACATGTTTTCAAGCCTGAGTTGTGTAATGTACCTGAAACTCAAATCTCATTATTTAAGATTCCGTGAAACTAGAGTATGTAAAATATCTACACCTATTTTTGAAAAAAAAAAGTGTAAGATAAAAGGCTTCCACAGATAAATTTTGAAAAAGTGACTTCCTGTCCAAGTGATAAAAACTTTGTATTTATTTGCTTTTTAAAAAATGGCTGGTATTTCACAAGTGGATACTGCACTACTTGCTTGCTCCCAGTTATTTCTGAATCTTGAATATCTGGTGGAATAAAGTCTAGTAGATTCCACACAAAATAGCAGTCTCATGGATTCATCCCATCTCCTTGTAAGATGACCACATAATAAGTTATAAAAGTGTCGTTTCTGCCAGTGAAAAGAGAATTGGGAATTCATTGGGTGAAGTTGACAAAATAGCATTGGTATATCATAGATAACTTGACAAGGAGTGTTGAATATATTGTACATGATGTATCTACTATCAGTCTCTTGTTACCTTCGGCTGCAGAAGGGTACATCCTGCTGATACCTTGTCACTAATGAACCACTACCTTGGGTTGTTAAATAATTATTAGACATCAAAGAGGAAAATAATTCTTAGAAAGTAATGTTAATGCTCATTTCAAGAAGTCATTGCTTGTGATTGGCTCCTTCTCCCCCTGTATGTAGAAATATTTTTCTTCTTTCAAGATAATGTGCACTTTTTCTGCACTATACAACATAGATTTTCTCAATGTTTTACTGAAGTTTTAGCTAAATAAAAAGGCCCTGTCATTACACAACAGAATTGCACAATTTGTTACCTTGTGAATATGACTTGCCCCATTCACCTTTGTTGCACGCCAAGCACATCTGAAACTACTTAGTATGTTTTTTTAGGTTTGCTGACCAGTTGGGCAGATTTAATGTGAATGTGAAGATAGGAAAAAATACTATTCTTGAGAAACAAATAAATATTTTACTGTATGAGAAGTCATTTTATTTAGCAGTTCCTTTTGATTGTGGCAGGTGTTGCTTCTGAACAGTCTGACGTAAGATTTGTTCTCATGTTGCATTCACACATAACAACAGGATGATTTCCTAGCAATATTTGAAGGGCAGTCTGTCATGGAGTTGTGTTGTTTTAGTAATATTTTATATCTGTATTCTGTATTTTATTTCTTTATACAGTGGTACCTCTACTTACGAGTGACGGCATAAGAGCAATTCGATTTAAGGGCGAAAACCATTGGTGTTTTAACTGCTGCCTTACAAATTTTAGATGCGACATGCTCTTCTTACAATTTTTTTATTTGTTCAGTTTCATTTATTTCATTTTAAATAGGGCTGCTCTACTTAAGAGCATGCATTCGGAACGGATTAAACTCGTAAGTAGAGGTACCACTGTATATTGTTTTGCGAAGCAATACAGTCCACCAAGGTAACCTAGGAGCTTGCTTCCCTTGCCAGGTGATAAGAAACCTTTTTTTTCTGGTTCAGAATATAAGTCCTGTCTTCATTCTCCTTATATTCTTGACTTAACGCCCTGTGTTAAAGTCTAGGAAAAAGTCCCCTTATTCCACTTTGGCTCGCTGTGGCAGCAAGCCCGACACTGGCAGTGAAACTGCTGGTATCTTTTATTTTCTCTGGAAGAATAGAGGGGTTTGATGATTTGGTGAAGTACGATATGTCAGCTACTGAATTGTGTACAATGACATGACACTAAATGTATCCTGTACCACTACTTTTATCAGGTTTGTCAAGGTATTACAAGAACAGCTAATAAATGTCAGTCCTGCTCAGTGTGTTTTCCATCTCGCATTGAGGTTTTTCTCAGCTTATCTCATTCATATTCAACTTGTAACTTAATAATTCTGTCCTTGGAGATTCGGTCTTTTACAAGAGAGTATGCTTTTGCCATGGGAAGTGACAGTTCAGGAAGGAGCAAGGTGTCTAAACACGTAGTGGAGCCTAAATTGTAGTGCTGCTGACTCGCTTCTCCTTTGCCGTCCAGCCGCCTTGGTAAACTTAATGTTGCAGAAGCCGGTAATGAATCTTAATGAGCTTGAGTTGTGATTGTACAATGTTTGCCATAAAGGGACGGTAGGCCTTTCCTTTAAGTGGCCTGTGTGTAAGGTTGGCTCACGGACAGAGAAGAAGGGCCTCTTGAGCCAGAGGACTCTCCCCGGTGGATCATGAGAGCCTGAAATAAATTGCTAGCCCCATCTTGGATCAGTGGCATTTACAGACGTCCTGATTGAACCATTCAGCAGTGTATGCTGTGGGTCTGCTCTACCTGGGATTAGCTATTGGGCTTGGCCAAGGGCTGTCACCCTCTCCTGCTGTTGATCCCTAGTTGATACTGAGAGGAAAGGCTTTCCTGTTTGTGGAGTTAGTAGCATGTCATGGCTAAGCCATTCCTGTTTTTACTGCCTTGTGTGTGATTGAAGGGTAAAAAGACTTGCCTTTCAGAGACCTTCTTTAGAAGGAAACAGGTCTTTTGGAGCTGAATGTGTGCATGTATCTGTATGTGGTTTAGTAGGACTGACTAACCAGGAATCGGGGAAGATATGATATTAGATTTGTGTATTCATGATCACAGCTACTTCTGTCATGCTTTGACTTACCATGCCAGTGTCCTGGCTGTATATTTTCGACATCTGAGCAAATTATGATAAGTTGGAAATTGTACATAAGCCATACTTGTTGCTGCATTACCATTTGTATATCACCACCAGTTTTCTGTATACCTGGGAAACAGCGTATCCCTTTAAAACATTTCTGTAGATTGGTTCTGTTATTCCAAATCAATTATGTTACTTGACTCCCTAATATTTCCTTATAAACTTTTGTTACATTAGGTTGCTTTTGCAACAATAGAATGAAACAACAACTGAAATCCTACCAACAATATCATTTATTGTATTATGGATGGATTGGAGCCTAGCAAAATTAGAGAATACATGATATATATTTTAAAACAGGATGAATAAAAATCAATGATTTTTTTTAAAAAAAAAACAAATTGGTTTAAACAATGATTTAAATTAAAAACTTGATTTTTAAAATTTAAATGGTCAAAAAATCCAGTCATTTGATTGAAATTGTGATCCACCCTGATTTAGAAAGCTTTTTGAAGAGAGAGTGTGTGAATTAGGCTAAAAATACATAATCTAAATTTTGAATTATTGACCTGGATTTTCTTGACTACCCATCTACATCCCAATCTTATTATCTCAGTATTTTTTTCTCCTGTGACACAGTGCTTGTAGACATGTATTGATGTATATATAAGCATTGAAGATAGGTTTAAGGTTGGTGCAAAGTGACTCCGTGTTCTGTCTTTTAATCCAGACTTCTGAAAAGTGTCTTAATTAATGCAAGGGGTAATTAATGCAAGGGGTGGGGGAAGCACATGTTAAATGAATTCGAAAAGATTAGATTGGAATTGCCTGAAATTCTATTAAGCCACACTGCATGGACGTGCTGGGAATATAAATACAATTAACTGTAAATTTGTACAAACTGATTTGTTGCATTATCTTGCTAATCTAACATACGGTACTTTTTGTGTCCATATTGCAGACGGCAACTCCAAACTAACATGGCAGTCAGACTGTGTGATGTGGCTTCTCTGCTTAGAAGTGGTTCGTGGGCAGCAGAGCCTTGGACTGGGGTCTGTGGGATTTTTCTTAAATTCTGTAGGCTGTTTTTAACTTGTTACAGTAGTGCTGAGGCCATACCAAACACCTTAAATTAATATTTGGATTAACTTTGTATATTCTCATCTACATTTTGATATAGGAGTTAGACTGTATCCCTGGTTTTTGGGAGAAGGATTCAGGGCACTTTTTAAACTTGTAAACTTGCCATCTGATTTTCATCACAGTAACTCGAGTGAACTGTTTGCTCTAGTACTGTATTAAAGCAGTTTTGGTATGGTCTGAATGCTGAATTAACAATAACTTTGGAATTTACATTATGTATTTTTTTGGTTACTGAAGAAATTACAGAATCCTATTCAAGTCTTGGCCGGAAAAGATGTAAAAATAGAGGAGCTGGTGGAAAACCTGATTTGCATCAGGTGAACAGCAACTTTGCTTTTTAAAAATATTCTGTCAGTGTGGTAGGTGCTACTTGTTTGAAATATTAGGACTATTAGCATAGCTTTTCTTTTCTCAGAGTAGCAGATGGCTCTGTAGCTGAGACACTATAATTTCATTCTACACAGATTTCTGCAGCTGTTCATTTGAACAGGATTTCATTTTAGGATTTCATTCCTGCCAATTCAAGCATAAATATAAATATAAAAATAAATATGCAGCTATGTGAAGATGGCTAGTTGTCCTTTCAAAAAATAATTGATTATTGACCACTTTATATATGTTTCTGGAAAGCTTTGGTCTGAATCTGGTGGTGTTTCCCACATGTCAGACATGTTAGGAGCATTTGTGTAGCAAGCTATTTTAAGTTCCTCTTGGTCAGCTTTTTAATGGAAGATTTAGGATTGGTTTGCTACCTTAGGAAGAGGTAAGCATATGTTGGATGAAGAGAAAGGATTGTTCATTAACGTAAACATTGTGTCTCTTAAAATACACTTAAGAAATTTCTCTTCTCTCCCCCCCCCATCCCAGTTTTCTCCTGGGTCATCTGCCATTCACTCGCTTCCCTTTCTCAAGAGGAGTAATTGTAATCGTACAAATGCCAGTGCTGACTTACTCCCATTTCCATCAAGAATAATAAGCTAGTCTTTTTAAACTTTCAAAGATAGGTGGAAAGCATATCTTATTTTAAAAAAAGCCTAACTGCTAAGTTTGAAACTCAGGTTGCCCCATGAGCTTTAGCGTAGGTAGCAGCTGTATTAGCACAATAAGGTGCGTTGATCTTTTTTTGAGATCTGGATTGTGTTCTATATTGGTAAATTTGATGAAGATTAAGATTTCATTTCTTAATCTGGAAGTTGTAATAAGTAGCTAGCAGATTGTTCATGTAGCTATGCCTAGCATTTGTCATGTAGCATACCTGAAATTGGGATGGCTGTTCTTAGAATGGACCTTTGTTTAAAATGTGCCAAGTTTTGCTTTGTTTTGCTTAAGTGTTCCTGATGAGAAACCCGAGATTTTGGACAAATAATATTATAGATTAGTTCAGATAAACCAGGCATATCCAAACTTCGGCCCTCCAGATGTTTTGGAACACAATATTGGAAATACAGGCTTGGAATTCTGGGAGTTGTGGTCCAAAACATCAGGAGGGCCAAAGTTTGGGCATGCCTGAGTTAAACCATACGTGGAAATATATCTTTATGGTCTATGTTGAGGGCACTGGGAATAGCAATAGTTATCAAAATGCATTATAATTGGTGGTAAACTTTCCTAGAATCACCAAGAAAAGAAAGATTACATGTCATACCAGAGTTTACACATTGTTTATTAATTATAGATTGCAAATCTTTTGGATCAGAAAAATTGTATTTTGCCAGCAATATGAACAAATGCGGCCAAACTTCTTCAATGATATAAAGTAACCAAAACAGTACATAGTAATAAATGATGCCTTTAATGAATTCTACATTATTGTTGCTGTTAATTTAACTTGTGTAGTTTTTTTTTTGAAACTTGAAAAGACTGTTTCTATCATTGAAGATTTATCTGAGTGTAATATTTACTTTGATAAATCTTGCACTTTACTGAAATAATTGAGAAGTGGATTTGAAGATATTTCAGTTCTTGCTGTCAGCAGTTGTTACTGGGGTTCTCCCCCACCCCAGCTCTGACTTAGAAAATCTCTAACTGGAATGTTCATTCATTTAAAACTTCTCAGTGGTCTTTATTGCTAGAGAATTAAAAGTGATTTGATTGAATTATAAAAGCATTATAATGGCCCTGACAATTGGGTATTCGTGCATAGTGACAAAGCTGTAAATTCTTAGCTAGTTTCGGTAATAGATTCTGAAATATGATTTCTGACAGTTCCCATTTTCTCTGTTTTTAGCAGGTAATTGCTGCCATGGAAACACAACTGTCTAATGGGCCAACTTGCAATAATACAGCCAATGGTCCTACCATAAACAACAACTGTTCATCACCAGTGGATTCTGGAAACACAGAGGACAGCAAAACCAATTTAATAGTCAACTATCTTCCTCAGAACATGACACAAGAAGAGCTGAAAAGCCTTTTCGGCAGCATCGGCGAGATAGAATCCTGCAAACTCGTAAGAGATAAAATAACAGGTACGGTATGTACGCATTGTAAGGGTTTTGCATATGTTCGTGTAACAGAAGGGTTCTTAGTAGAACAGTTTGAATAAACATTACATCTGAGTTAACAAAGGAAAAAAAACATGGGGTACATTTGGAAGATGGGTTAGCATTTCATCCAATCTATAATTTAAAAAAATATCAATAATTTTTGGGATGCTTTTGGTGACTTTGGGAGACGATTGGAGAGAGAGCATGCCTGTTCATCCCGCTCTTAAAAATTCTTTGTGTTCAGCAAGGTAGACTTAAATCACACAGGGAAAAAGTGTAATTTAGTTGTGTTTTTGTTTTTTAATGAAAAAGTGCACTCTTGCATGCCACAACCCTAATACATATTTTCCACCATCTCCTTGCCCGTATTGTCTGTACTTCCAGTAATTCTCAGTTCACCATTGGCAATGCGACTGTCTGAGAGTTTTGACTTCAAGAGAGAGAGAGAGAGAATGTTTGACTTTGTTTGCACCAAGTTCCAGAGAGGCAGTTGCTAGGGTTTCCACCCTAAATGAATAAGCATCATTCAAGGGAATGGTGGAAAACAATCCTGGAGATTTTGTGGGCGTCTCCAACAAGTACAAGCAATACATCATGTTGAGAAAATGAAAATCTAGAAGTAACTGAGAGGTTACAGGTAAAAGGTAACAGATAAACTTAAAGTTATCCAAACCTCTTAATAAGGTAAAGGTGGTATGTAGACATGAGCACTTTGTCTCAAAAGGGTACTGGTCCCGAAACAAAACACACCAGCATAGCTGGTCCTCGGAACACAGTCCCACCCTCCAGAACAAAATCAACCAATGCCTTATCTTGCTTTACCTCGTGCTAGGTGAGATTCCAATCAGAAAGAAGCCTCTGATGTGTCATCTTTCCCTCTCCCTGGCTCTGGCCAATCAGACAGGGAGGTGGGATTATGCATGTCCTTGCACAGCTCCTGATTGGCCAGCACCAGGGAGAGGAAAAGATGACACATCCGAGGCTGCTTCCTGGTTGGAATTTGGCCTAGCACGAGGTAAAGTAAGGTAAGACAGTGTTTGATTTTGTTCTGGAGGGTGGGACTGCATTTCGAGCGCCCACTGTGCTGGTGTGTTTACTTTCGGAGCCAGTCTCCTTCCGAAACAAAACACCCACGTCTAGTGGTTCAAAACTTCGGCCAGATATGGTTTGTCTGATGAAGCCATACTGTCAGCAGAGCAAAGCAGTTTCGATTCCATGTGAAGTAGAGGTGGGAACGGTTTCCGCATGAGACATAAATGGAGAATTCCTACCATTCTGCTGGCCAAAGACAAGTTTGCCCCCTGCAGACCTGTCAGTTTCCTTAGATTAGGCCTACAGGCTCTGTTAAAGCTTGCAACAGAGAAACGTTAAGCAAGCCCTTTGAGGAGGAGAGAATGAGAGAAGTTTAGCCTTGAAGGTGGGGGGAACACTTGGGAGAGAGAGGATAGCACTTTTAAATACTGAAAGGCTGTCATACAGAGGAGGGGCAGGACCAGATTTAGGCTGACTTTCACCAAAAAACTTCTTAACTGTTAGAGCAGTAGGACAATGGAACCAATTACTTTAGGAGGTCATGAGTGCTCCCGACGGTGGAGGTATTCAATAGAAAATTAGACACCCATCTCTCAGATATACTTTGATTTGGATTCCTGCATCAAGCAGGGGGTTGGTCTCAGTGGTCTTAGGGGTTCCTTCCAAATCAATTATTCTCTGTTTCTAAGTTTGCAGTTTTCTATTTAGAATATTACTTCCAATTAGAAAGAAGCCTCTGATGGAAGCAAAATAGAATAGGCTAAATTACAGCCAAATTGGCAGTAATTGAATGGAGAAGATGGAACAGCCATTGAGGTTCAGTCTCATGGAAAAGCTTCTTTATGTGGTACACAATTCTTCCCAAACAGGCAAAGGTTCTTTATAAGATATGGGTGTCTCTCCCCCGCACAACCCCGGGGCTTTTCCTTCTGCCAGAAGAAGTGGTGAGAACTGTCACCCTTGACATCTTTAAGAAAGGATTAGACAAGTTCATGGAGAACAAGGGTATCAATGCGCTAAGGACAACCTCCAGGTTGGAGAGATAGGCAGGATATTTTTCAATGCCATTTGCAGGGAATTGTCAGCAGGTGAAGACATCTGCTTGGGAATACCCTGAAGTAAATGATGAGCCGCTGTGTGAGACAGAATGCTGGACTGGATGGGCTGTGGCCATTTTATGTTCCTTCCTCACACACCCACAGCGGGATTTTGGAGTTTGTTTTGCGTCATGCATGCAGGACAGACCCACACATAGTGGGGCCCTTGCAAGTAGGTCCTTACAGTGTTTTTGACTGCAACTACAAAATTTGGTTGTAAAGTCTACTCATAGCAACAAAGTACAAGGTTTGACAATGACTTTATTGCATAAAAATACAAATGACAAGGTTTTGGGTTTCCTATGTCTACTCAAGTTTTCAAGTAGAACTAAAGACAGGACTTATGAGCATTTTTAGTTCTTAATATTATCGCTCTTAATCTCTGGACAATGCAAAATATGCAGTGTGGACAGTTCTTTGTCTCTGTTGTGCTAAATTTTCTAAGAATAGAGTCTCCTCAGATTCAATCACAGTGTATTCCTAGACGTATTTACTGGGAGCAAGCTTCACTGGCCAAAATTGTAGCTTATGCAGCAAGTTGAAGAGTTGCTGGTGGGTGAGTCTCAGTTGCGTGCTTGGTCATGGGTTGTCGTCTGCCCCACTGGCTTATCAGTCAGCACCAGCTAGCTTCAATAGAAATTTGGCTTCAGAGTTCACTGGGCCTCATTATTCACTGGGCGTCTAGAGCAGTGCATGTCCTTTGTATAATATCTGTTCTAGTCCTTATATAATGCATTCAATCCTCCACAATGTTAAAGTGCTGGAAATGGTTTTCCTTAAAAAGGTTGTGCCTAGGGATGGGCATTTCATTTTGGAAAGACCCACACGAGCCTAGGTGGTGCTTGGAACCCTCTGATACACACCCAGCCAATGTCTTACCTTTGTCTGGGCTCACGCGGGATTGAACTTCAACCAGGACTCAGGCTGTGGTGTTGGGAGGCGAATGATGCCTGTCCCTGCACAGCTCCTGATTGGCCAGGACCACAGAGTAAGCAAAGATGATTGGAATTTAACCCCACGTGAGCCCCGAGAAAGGTAAGATATTGGTTGAGTATGTATCAGAGGGTTCCAAGCACCACTTGGGCTCGCAAGGGTCATTTTAAAACCTACTAGCTCAGAAACGAAATGCCCATCCCTCGTCGTGCCTCTTTTCTTGTCCAAGTAAACAAACCTTGAGTAAGAAAACAAGTGTATCAGTAGTTTTGAAAGAATAGCTTAGTTCTTGCTTTACTTTCATGTAGTTCTTGTTTTACTTCCATGCAAGCTTTACCTGTTATAAACTCACAAGAGTTGGCTTTTCATGTGAACAGCGTAACACAATGGCAGGAGTTCACTGGTTTCGAACACAGCAAATTCCATAGCCCTCCAAGCATTTACTAAGATCCTGCTGAGCGGAAAGGCCTGCTACACTTGCAACACAGGATTGCACCAGTTGTATAAACATTGGTATTTCATAAACGGACAGCAGGTTCTGTTTTCTCCATAGAAATTACTCTTTGTGCCACAGCGGCACTTGGCCAAGTTCAATAGGAAGCGGCCGTTGAGTGCAACCTTTGCTTTGAAGGCAGGGCATACAACCTCTTGGAGTCTAGAGCCCTGTCTGAGGTCAACTGGGGGCTGCATGTCAACACATGGACACACCTTTTAGTCCCCTAAATCCCCCTTCCCTATCTGCTGAGATAAAGGGATAAAAGAGGTGGGATGAAATGAAAACCTTTCTCCGAAACCAGAAGTCTCCTCCAAGTCAGCGGATTTCTCAGGTCTCTTGGAGGCAAGAGAACAATACAGTATTTCCAGTTTTTGATTGCCACAAACCTTGCTGCTGTTATTAAATTTGAAACTAATTATTTCATTGCCCAACTCCATTGTGCTGCATCAAATATTAATAAAAGGGTTTCCTACGTGAAAGCGGTTTTATTGATATGTGGGGAGATTTTATTGAACTGGTGTTTAAAAAGTGAAGGTTTTTTGTGCCTTCACAAGAAACACAGCCATTTTGGAGGGAAAACAGGGATCCATAATGAAGGGAAGGGAAATTGCTTATATCTCCAGATGGTCCTGGTGTGACTGAGTGCGTGTACACTTTTTGTTTATATTGAGGCTATTTTGTGTGTGTGTGTGTGTGTGTGTGTTAAGATGTGTTAAGATGTTCTTTGTAGTTACATTTTGGGTTTTTTGTTTCTTTAGTTTTTAAAATCTTTTAATTCAAAAAAGAAGAATATTTTTTCTTCTTGAGGGTGTGGGGGGGTTTCCTTCAGTTTTGGTGCCCATGAGCTGTTCAACTCTGTTATAAAAAAAAAAATTTAAGTTTGTTTCCAGAGTTTCAGAACTCCTATAATTAGACTGTCTTGAGGGGCGATGTGGTTTTTTGCTTGGTTACTGAGTTCTGCATTTGTGTTGCCCTCTTCTTGGCAGCTACCTAATACCGCATTTTGACTTGTCCTTTCATTGTTCCTGTTGATCACCGTGCTTTAAAAAAAGGGCTACCACATTGACATTTGGGTCTTGACAGCCTTCCAGTGCTTTCAGGCCTAAAAGTCAAGGAGGAAGCTTAGATGCTGTAGATGCCTTGTCATTCTCTAGATTTATGGTCATGGCTGGAAGTTGGCTTGAATAACTAGCAGCATGAAAAGTTTTAGATCCTTGTTTGGTATAGTGAACATAGTGGCAGACTACAAATCCCTGTTTAGTCATGGAAATCTCTCCCACCCGCCTTGTATATGTGAGTGTGTGTGTGCGTGCGTATAAAATCACTCCACTTAGTTTGAAAACCCTAGTAAGATCTCTCTAGGTTGATTTTGTTTTATCACAACACATAACACAAATGCAAGGTATTAGTTGCTTAAGAGATTTTAAGGCAAGGTTTGACCTAATGTCCTTGATTGCTACCAGAAGTGTGTATGCCTTACTTTATTTTTATTTTACCTTTGCTTTGATATGAATGTTTCAAGGTAGCTAGCAAGTGGAGAGTTGCGGTTTTGGTAGATTTAGGCATCACAAATGCCTCAGAGTGTAAAAATCACACCAGCAGAAACTGTTAAAAGGGTTACTTATCTGGTGTGTCTCTCCCTTTTTTTAAAACAGTTTGTCTTCATGGAGTGAAACTAGATGTGAAACTAGACAAGTAAGAAGGATTTTGTAATTGTTGTAGATCACAAGCGGAATAAGTGCCAGCGGTGTGATGTAGCTACAAAAAAAGCCCAGTGTTATTTTTGGTTGCATTAACAGGCAGAATTTCCAGATCTCGTGAATTACTAGCCCTTCTCCGTTCAGCACTGGTCAGACCTCATATTGAGTACAGTGTCTAGAGGTGGTGACTGTTCCAATGCTGGAGGCATTCAAGACAAAACTAGACAACTTAGACCAGTGATGGTGAACCTTTTAGAGACCGAGTGCCCAAACTGTGATTCAGAACCCACTTTTTTTTGCAAAGTGCCAATACAGCAATTTATCCTGAATGCAGGTGGTTGTGAAGATGATGTCAGGTGCCCACAGAAAGGGCTCCGAGTGCCACCTTGGCACCCATGCAATAGGTTCTCCAACACTGACTTAGACAGTCATATATACTTTGATTTAGATTCCTGCATTGAGCACAAGGTTGGACTCGATTGCCTTTTGGTCCTTCCAGCTCTATCTTCCTATGATTTGATGTGGTGCAGGTAGCAGTCTTAGGGATGGACATAATCAGAATGCTAGGCAGTGAAAGTCATTGTCACTCTTTTATTTTTTTTTTAAATCCTTCAACTGCAATGCAGTTGCACAAACAAGAGGTGATGGGAGACATGGTTGGATCCTCACCTGGATTTCAGGAAAAATAAATTCTACTTGTAGTTACCCTGAAGTCATTTTTCTTAATAAGAAAAGCATTTATAGGTGAGGACTAGATTTATCCAGACTGGATAAAAGTCAGTGATTTTTAAAAACTCAATTGGATATCAATTGTGTTTTATTTATTTTTTAAAAATAAATAAAAATCAAATCTTTAATTTGAGTCATGATTTAAATTGACCCTGCAATACAGCCAGAAGTTCTGATATCATTTTTTTTCATCTCTCCTCACCAGACAAAGAACGGGGAGAGGCTCCTGTTCTTCTCCAATCTTTCTCCACAGATATTACGCATGCAAAATTATTCCTTCCCTTTCCTCTACAGGACTTATCTGCTAAAGAACAGAAGACAGTTAGATTGGCCAGTCCCCAGGATGCCAAAATTTGGAGGATGGTTTGGTGGACCTCTATGTATACAACAATTATGGGGGTGGAGTGGGTTTGGGGGAATAAAATCAGAAATGGGTGGGGGCAGCTGCATCTCTCTGGATCCTGCCGTGGAATAGTCTACTCACGTGGGTGGGAGGGCATAAAGAGATTCTTCCTTCTCAAGCAATGGAATAAGAATAATAGCATGATAGTGAACAGCTGCTCTTTTAATGCCAAGGCAGTATTTTGCTTAGGTGGTCAGAAGTTTCCAACCCATGAGATGTTTACAAATGATTTAGCACTATTATAAATCTTGTTTTTAGGTTTTAAGAAAATCTTGTTTATTCACTGTAACCTGTTCTTTGATTCTTTGGTACAACATACTTGGTTGCAGATTTTTTCCCCTGTTTTTGTGATCACTGGTTGTTGCACTTGTTGTTTCCTATTTGCACTGGTTGTTTCCTATTTCACTTGAATTCAAGCTTAAGATCTTAAATGCAGTGGGTAACACTTTTACCCACAACATTCCTGTGGAACCATTAGCACTGTAGTGATTTAAGATGTTTTATTTTCTCGTTGGAATGGATTTGAGTCTAGAAACCTGATATAAACAATGAAATTACATCCAGCACCCTTCTTTGTATTACAAACTTACTGAGGTTTAGTTATCTAATGTGGGATTTCCTGATACAAATCATCTTGGATGTTCTTTTTTCTCTAGATAACTAGTTGTGGGAATAGTTTTCTTTGGTCTGCATTCAGTTAACTCCAGACTCTCATTGCAGCCAACTGAAAGCTTCTAGATGAAATTGAAATAATGGCAGTGGCATAAGAGGGCTCTTCATTGCTTTGCAGTAATTTTATTCTACCAATACAATATTTCTGCACTGAAAATTGTAATATCCAAGGAATACATTTTGCTTGTTAAATGTCTGTAATCTTCCGTTCTGATCTAAAATGCATTTTCCTTGGCAAGTTAGAACCTTGTGGGATAGGAATATTGGCCAAATCTGTGAGACTTAGTTGCATATTTATATTTATATGCAACTTTATTCAGAATTATCATTGTAAATCATGAAATGCCTGGACAGATTCAACTGATGCACTGAAGCTTAATTTTGGGCAGCTCTTGAGGTTACAAACATTACGGGTTGCTGTAAAAATTCTTGTCAGGTTCCAAGACTGGGAGTGATGATGAAACAATGATGAAATGCCACCTTTTCCCTCTGGAAAAATCTTCCTGTATCTTTTTAAGTTGTCAAGATCAGGAACGCTTTAGTTCTTAGGGAAAGTAGATTCCTGATAGGCACAGTTGTGTAATTTGGGTGCAGTTCTTTGGAAAGCTGAGTAAAAACTAAAAGGGCTTGTGTAGACAATTCTCAAACTATTCTCCTACAGAAATTTGTTTGGACACTTGGACCTGAGCTGAGAAGGTAGTTTCGTTTCCTAAACCATAATTATTAGAATCAAAAGCTAAAACAGATCCAATTTGCAAACATTTTGGTTTAGATTTATCCAAGTTTTCCTTCATGATTATAGATGTTTTTGCATAACCCCTTCAGTGAGTAAGACAGCCATCTCAGGAATGATGCACAGTGGCTTAAGTGTAGAAAGCCACAGTTAGAGGTAGGCCTATTTGAATCAATGGACCTTCCAGAGGAGTTGACTGAACACATCCCCACTAATTCAGTGGGGCTGCTGAATAGTTGCAACTGTGATAAGCAACAGGATGTGAACTTCCTCTTGCTCTAGACCAGGACTGCCCCGTCTCTGCTGTCTTTCTGGAAGCAGGCAAAGAGACTTCCTCTTCAGGCAAGCTTTCCCTGAATGAGGGACTTCCTACTATGTGACTTTGTATGGATTACAGTCACCCTGCCATTTCGCGGTTCAGGTACTGCGGTCCCACTATATTGTGGGATCGCAGTACCTGCACCTCGGGGCGGTGGGTGGTGGGGAGCGAGCGGGTCACTCCCTGCCGCCCAACCAGGCTCCCCCGAGAAGCCTCGGAGTGGCGTGGGGGGCAGCGGGGAGCGATCGGGTCGCTCCGTGCTGCTCAACCAGGCTCCCCAGAGAAGCCTCGTGGCAGCATGGGGGGGGCAGCGGGGAGCGATCGGGTCGCTCCACGCCACCCAACCAGGCTCCCCCGAGAAGCCTCGGGGCCGCGCGGGCGAGCGGGCAGCGGAGGTAAGATGCCGCAACACCGCCTGCACGCGCCACCCCAAGACTTCTCGGACAGGTGCGCAATCGTGCCTCCAGTCCCCACCCCACCCGCTTCCGCATATCACAGATTTTCATGCATTGCGGATGGGGTGGGTCCCTAACCCCCGCAATCAGTGGGGGGTTACTGTACCATACGCGATTGCATTGACTGATTTCCTAAGAACACCAGTGTTTTCCATGTTACTTTCCACCCCTTTTTCTTTTCTTTTGTGTGCTCTTTGTAGCTCTACAGTTACCTTTTAAAGTTCTAAGATTCCTCTTTTTAATTCCTTGTTCTTAACTTGAATATGTCTTAAATGTTCCGGGCTGTATATTGCCTCTCATTATTGTAAGCCACCTTGGATCCTTTTCCAAGGAGAAAGGTGGGGTAAAATATTCAAAATAAAATAAAATAAATACACTTTATTAGTCAATTATACATCAACATATTTGTATTAAATGTTTTATTGTTTTTAATTGTTCATTGACATTTTAATGTTTTAATTGTTTTAGCTGTTCATTTTAATTGTAAGCCGCCCAGAGATGGAATGAATGAATGAATGAATGAATGAATATAAAATTGTGCATTAACACTGCTATGTGCAACTTACACGACAAATATAATGTCACAAAGATGAGAGAAGCAGTTTAAAATAGTTAACAAGAAAAAATACCTAACATAAAGCTAAAATAAAATATTTAATCCATTCTTGGTCATATAGTACAGAATGAAAGGGACTTTTGGAATGAACTGGTGCATCTTTTGTGTGCAGGCTCTCTCTCTTTCCCCATAACTTACTAGTTTCTGCTTAGTAATTTGGAGGTACTGGCTCAGTCGGAGTCTGAAGCTCTGGACCATTCCTGCAAAGCCCTGTGTTCCTGATGCTGCTTCCTCTCAGCAAGTGATATTGGGGGTGGGATGTGCAACCATGGAAAAAGCTGGGCTGAATGTTCCAACCACACACATGACAATCAGAGTTGGAGATGGGATGAGGCAGTTCAAAGACAGCTTTTCTTGATTGACGTGGACCTTTATCTCTGGAGGGATCATAAGCTGTTGATAGCAGCTACTTTTGTTTTCTGCCATACTCCTCTACCACCACCTGAAGAAAAAAGAAAACAAATGTCCTCCAACCCCATATCAAAATGTCCTTTTCTGCTACCTTTGGTTCCTTGCTGAGAGTCTTGGCATGATCTGAATTAAAAAGAAAGGAAATAATCGAACATGGTAACTTGTATTTAAGGAGTATTTCCTGGCACAATACCACAATCTGCTCATTTGCTGTTCATTTGACCACAGCTTAATGTTTGGACCCTGACTGGGCAGAACATGTGCTCTTGACGCTGATTATATAGATCACCAGACTGCAGGAGGTGGTGCAGGAGCCGAGTCCCTACGTTATCTGCAGCTTTCTGGGGCATGGAATGCTGGTGTTTGTATGATGGGTCCACGTTCCACTAAAGGGCCAGAACATAATTGACTCCATTGGGCATTGTGACCGGTTATCTAGCATCAAAAACTCACCATTGCCTTAGGTCAGTGGTGGTGAACCTTTGGCACTCCAGATGTTTTGGACCACAACTCCCACAGTCCTTTGTCATTGCCAATCTAGGCTCAGAATTCTGGGAATTGCGGTCCAAAACAGCTGGAGTGCCAAAGGTTCGCCACCACGGCCTTAGGTGATTTGTAGTGATGTTGGAACTGAGTGTGATGTTGTAAAGGACTAGGACTATGAAGACCAGAGTTCGAATCCCCACTTGGCCATGGAAACTCACTGGGAGACTGGGACTGGTAAAACCACTCTTTAGATATCTCACCATAACTTGAAAGCCCTATAAATCACTCTGACCCGCCACCGCATAACTAGCTAAAGTGATATTGAAAACAGTAGTTGTTTTCTCCATCTCAGTAGCTCTCCTCAGCCACTGTACTTTGAAGTGCCATTGCTTCACAGCTCACTGCATATTCATCTTGACAATATTTGATGGTCTGGCAGGGGCTTCATTTCTGAGGTGAAGCTGAATATTGTCCTGTACTGTTACTCTTCAGGCAACACTATCCCTGTTCCTATTGCAAGTCTCTGCTGACACAGCCCTTCAGTACTACATTCCTTTGAAATGAGTTCATGCAGCTTTGGAACCTCAAGTAGTCCTGTAGTGTTTTATGATTCCAGGACTTTTCAGAAGCTGACCCTATCAAAGGATATAGATTTTTGTGGCATCTGCCTTAGAGTGTCAAAACCTTTCTGGATCCTCTGAGTCTTGTAGTAAGCTGTGAGAAAAGATAACCTTTGTGGTATGTCTGTGAAGATTCTCAGTCATCCAGGTGAGTTTATCTGGAAGTTGAGTCATGGCTACTGGACTTCTTTTTGAGAGATAGAAACGTTTCGCTGTTCATCCAAACAGCTTCATCGGTCTGAATACTGCTGGTGCAAATCCTGACTCTTATAGGCAGCTTTGACCTCTAGTCACCCTGGCCTTAATTAGGCTCATCAGATGAACAATGGCCTAAATAGGCTCGTTGGGGAGACAATGGTATCCTTAGCCTTGAGGTGAACCAGGCTTAAGGTGCTGAAACCTATCAAGAAAGGTTCGTTAATGGGTCGTTAGCTATGGCCTTGGTGGTAAAGGCTTTTTGATTTGTCTTGGTAGTGTGGAAAGCACAGCTTGATAAGTAGCAGATAAACTATGCCGGAGGCCACCACCGCGTGGCTTCTGTCACCTGGTTACCAAAGCCTCAGTGTATGTATTATGGATGCTCCTTGGGTTAGGCCACAAGACCTGTATAGCTCTCGTTTCTAATAGTCAAATTATCAAAATATGGTCCCTCTGTTCCCTCCTCCTGATCCAAATTACTTTTTTTCTCTCTGTCCTTTTCCCACATTCCTTCTCCATCCACCTTTACAGTGACTGTGGCTGTCCGTTCAGCTGTTCTGTTGTGGGTCATCTCCATTGTGTGAAAGCTATTAATGCACTCTTCCTTTCGGTTGCTTAGGGGAGAGGGATTGTTTGCCCCGGCTAGGCTCCTGTCAGACATTATGAATAATAAATACTTTTCACATTTGCATGTATAAATATGGCATATAAGAAGACTGAAGGGAAGCTTAGTAAGGGATAAGCAGGATTGCACTGTAGGCAGTAGAACGAATGGACACAAAGATCTGTCGTAAGTGAGATGCCCCACTTAGGGTGTGGGAAAATCTGAACAGCTCCCGTTCTGAAAAAGGGAAGCTCCAGATCATTTGTGGTGAGGAGGATATTAAGACAGGGATTGCCTTTGCTGAAATTGTGTTGCATTTTATTCAGTATTCTTCTGTATGTCCTTCTATATTGGTTTTCTTTTCCACCTATTTACCTGGAGCAGATGTCATTGTACCTGCCTTCTAATCCCAAGGAAAATTTAATAGTATTACGTTGGCTGTACTCCATACCTGCAGCCCCCAGCAGAAAACTGCATATAGAGACGGGTCATGTTAAGATTTTATATTTAAGTACTTTTGGAATTCATTTTTGTTCCTTTTAATCTGTCAGTAAAAGGAGACCAAGCTGGGTCTATAGCTCAGTGATTTAGGTATCCAACTGTAGAGCCAGAAGCTGGGGTTCCCGGCAAGGCACTCTAGCTGGGGTCCAAAGCGTTGCGACCCAGCAATACCCATCACCTATGCAGTTTCACAGGGATCCAACAGAGCTTTCACCAGTTGCACCGCAGGCAGGGCGATTGTGGCTGTCAAAGCAGGGAAGCTTTTCCTGCAAGGGTGGTGGGCATTGCTGGCTTGCGCCATTTCGGACCCAGAAAAAGCGCATTGAGAGCAACCACGGCGCCACGACTGCCCTGCCAGTGGCAGACCCGATGAAAGATCTCTTGGATCCGTGTGCCTTAGCATGGCGGTCAAAAAGCGGAACACAGCCAAGCAGGGAAGACTTTTTGCCACTTTGCTGGGTTCCACTTGTTGACAGTCACCTTGTTTCCCCCATTGGGATCAGGTACTGTACCCCAAAGCTTCCCTGTATTGCTGGATTTGGCTTTGGGGTGCCTGATCCATCACTTCTTCCCCCCTGGTAGGCACAGAAGCAGGGGGAACAAAGTGACTGTCAAAAAGGGGCATTGGGATCAGGCACCCAAACCAAAGCTTTGGTACGCCTGATCCCAAAGCCACTTTTCACTGTAATTATGTATGCTACATATTGCCCCACCCCACACCAGCAAGCTTGGTATTCATTTTATCGATTTCCGAAGGATGGAAGTTTTAATGAACCTTGAGCCTGCTACCTGGAATTGAAACTCAAGTCATGAGATCTGAAGATGGTATGGGAACTCAAGCAGGTGCAAGATGCAGTGGGCAGGTTGATTTCATGATTTTTCAGCCCTTGTGGGAATGAGGGGGACATTACCTCAGTATTGCACTGCCTTCTTGCTTGTTTCTGTGCACCATTCATGGTGCTGGTTTTGCAACTTCAGTTCTTGGTGCACCATTCATGGTGCTGGTTTTGCAACTTCATTTCTTGTTGGGAAGGTATTTCAAAAAATACACAACTACCTGCTTCGCTAAGTTCACCCAAGTCTAGTTACTGTGACTGTCCAAAACAAGAAGGGTGTCATGAGGAAATTGACCTCCTTGGTAGTAGCCCCCTTCCTATCTTGAAAGGATTCTCTCATTAATTTTAAAGCTGTAATAAAAGATTACTTTATTTTAGCATAAAATGGTCATGCTGAAATTGAACAATTTTCAGTTTAGAATGTATACATTATAAGGAAGAAAGGCAGACTTTGAAAAATATCTAATGTCGTTATATTCCCAACAATGCTCTTAAGTCATGGTTTGAAATAGGATTGCTTACGAGGGGCATTCCACACTGGGAGTTGTGCCACTGCATGTATACCCATGTAGAGATGTAAAATTTCCAGAAATGTTGAAGCTTGGGAAAAAAACCATTTTTTGCCGGGGGGTGTGTGTGTTAAAAAAATGGATTTTTTTCGGAAAAATTGGAAAAATGCAACATTAGCGCTCACCCCCCCCCACAGCTTGAAAGTCATTTTGTTACTTTAGGAACAAAAATATGACTGGACAAAATTGACACTATATTGACACAATATCAAAGTGCACATCTAAACAAATATTACGAACAGAATTTACTTTTAAAATAATATTTATTTGTAATTGTAAGTAACAAATAGAGTAATAATGTTGACTTCTTGTAATGCTGTCATTACAAGAAGTCAACACAGGTTTCTTAAAAACAAAGTCATGCCAGACTAATTTGATCTCTTTCTTTGATAGAATTACAGGCCTGGTGGATGAGGGGAATGCTGTGGATATTGCTTATCTAGACTTGAGTAAGGCCTTTGATAAGGTTCCCCATGATATTCTTGCTAAGAAGTTAGTAGAAAGTGGGACAGATAGTGCTACTGTTAGGTGGATTCGTAATTGGTTGAAGCCTCTCTTCAGCTTGGAGAGACGTGACCAGTGGGGTACCCCAGGGTTCTGTTCTGGGTCCAGTGCTGTTCAATATCTTTATTAATGACTTGGAGGAAGGAATAGAAAGTATGCTAATTAAATTTGCAGATGATACCAAATTGGGAGGGGTTGCTAATTCCCTAGAGGATAGGATGAAAATTCAAAAAGACCTTGACAGATTAGAGTGCTGGGCCAAAGCTAACGGAATGGATTTCAACAGAGGGAAATGTACGGTGCTACATCTAGGTAAAAAGAATGAATTGCACAGATATAGGATGGGGGATACATGGCTGGAAAATAGCACCTGTGAAAGGGATTTGGGAGTCTTGGTGTACCACAAACTGAACATGAGTCAGCAGTATGATACGGCAGCTAGGAAAGCCAATGCGATTCTTGGTTGCATCAGCAGAACCATAGTGTCTAGATCAAGGGAAGTGATAGTGCCACTCTATTCTGCTCTGGTCAGACCCCACCTGGAGTACTGTGTCCAGTTCTGTGTGCCTCAGTTGAAAAAGGATATTGACAACCTCGAGCTGGTGCAGAAGAGGGCGAACAGGATGGTTGAGGGTCTGGAGGAAATGTCTTATGAGGAATGGCTTAGGGAACTGGGAATGTTTAGCCTTTCAAAAAGAAGGCTGGGGAGGGATATGATAGCTATGTTTAAATATTTGAAAGGATGTCATATTGAAGAGGGAACAGGTTTGTTTTCCATGGCTTCAGAGACTAGGACTCACAGCAATGGTTTCAAACTATAGGAAAAGAGATTCCATTTGAACATTAGGAAGAACTTCATGACGGTTAGAACTGTTTGGCAGTGGAATATGCTGCCACAAAGGGTGGTGGAGTCTCCTTCCTTGGAGGTTTTTAAGCAGAGGCTGGATGGCCATATGCCGGAAATATTGTGATGGGGTTCCTGCATGGCAGGGGGTTGGACTAGATGGCCCTTGAGGTCTCTTCCAACTCTAGGATTCTATGATTCTATGAGCTGTTTACTCGTTTATGTGGAATTTAAAAAAACTCTTCAAAAACAATCTTTAAAAATCCAGAATTAACAGTTATTCATATTTCTTCTCCACAGTATAAAATAAAATAAAATAAAAACCTCATTTTCATAAAAAGATTTGAAGAAGGGAGAAATGTATAGAAGGGAGTGGGACTAAGTTTCAGTGATATTTTTTAGAAATGATTTAGAAAATATTTGAACAGCCTGTCTTAAAATATTTTATTCATGTTAAAAATAAAAAAATGAATCCAATACAGTGGACCCTTGTATAAGAAACAGTTTGTATAACATAAAATCTGCTTAACAGAATCCTCTATGGGGCAAATCCATACAACATAAAAATGGTCGCAATTAGGGATTACTCTGTTTTCAATGCATTCCTATGGAAAATTTGTATAAAGGAAAATTTGCTTCACATAATTTCATTTGGAACGAATTAATTCTTTTATACAGGGTACCACTGTATATGGAATCATTGTCTCATAGTAATGCGTAGGGCTTTTTAAAAAGAGCCATATGCATTTTAACAATTAAAAAATCTAGTTTAAATATTAAAATATATATTTTAAATGTAAAATTGGTCTTCTAGTCTTTTTAAAAATCATTTATTTCAATCGACTTTGGTTTTAACGCTCTTCTAAACCAACTACCTCTCTAGCTACTTCTGTTTTATTTACAGAACATAGTATTCTTGATTTTGAGATTGAGCCAGATGAGCTCAAATTTCTTATGTACATGCACTTGTCCTTTTGCTGTTTATTTCTTCTATAGATCTATAATTTTTTCTTTATGCAGTTTGGGGGCTTTTTGTTCTTGTTTGGTGTGGAGTGTGATTTTAGAGAAAAAAAGCTTTCTGCCCCTAATACTATCCTTTACCCCATGGATTACATTTGTCTGCATCCTTTCCAACCTATTGCTACATCTGTAGTCTGCAAGGTACACCCTTTCTAGACATCTGTTTTTGTGGTATTGAATTAACCTTCTCTACAGCCCTAAGCACATCCAATCTCACCTGATTTCGGAAGCTAATCAGGGTCAGCCCTGGTCAGTACTTGGATGGGAGACCACCAGGGAATACCAGGTGCTGTAGGCGCCTGGAGAAGTGGCAAGCCACTCCAGTATTTCCTGCCAAGAAAACTCCATGGACATGGGGTCACGGAGATTCAGTCATGACTGTAACGACACAACACACACACATACACACAGGTCCTTTGTATTGGTCCCTCATCTTTGAGTAGTGTCCTTTTTGAGAGTCAAGTGCGGGATTTTGTGGGTGTGACTTTGACAGTTCTACAGTCCTGTATATATTAAACTTGATACCATAATGGCAACTATGCCTGACGTGTAACTCAATCTTTCTCTTTGGATGTAATTAGATTTGGTTTTGCTTGGACTCTCCGTCTTTAAAAAGTGGGACAGCTTCACCGGTTTTTTTTTTAAAGCTAGCTCAACCTAAGCATTATACATGATTGATGGCAGATTGCATTAATATTAATCAAGGGTCAAAATCTCCACCTTAAGTCAAAAAGATGTTGACAGCTCTTCAAGGAATAACTGTATTCTTTAGAGCAGCAATATTAACTAGAGGAAAAGTGAAGACATTATTCTAATTGGCTCTGAATTATTTTGTCTTTCATAACTAATATCAGCATCTGGTTATTTTTCCGTTTTTAAACACAGTAAATGTACACTTTAGGCTGCCAGAAATTTTCCCTTTCAGCCTCCAGATCTGGTACTTTTTAATTAGGAAATCTCAGATGTTTTGTTCTTTTGTTCATGTTGCTTTTCTGTAGCTTGTCCATGATGTTCCATTTCAATTAACTTTTTACTAAACACTCCAACTTATTTTTTAAAAATATTTAGTTTAATAACTAGACTATATAGAGTGCTACAGATACAGTCCTGAAGTGCTCATGTGCCAAAATCAGTTGTAAACATTTAAATCATAAAAGAGACCTTTCAGGGAAGGTTTCCCTGTCCAACACGTTGATAGGTAGATACTGTATTTATATTTGTATGCTGCCCGTTCATTCAGAAAGTTCAAAGCAGTTTACAATACAAATGCAAAAACATTAATAGTTAGAAGAACAACAACAACAAAAATATTAGAGATCATGCATAACTTGCAACATTTCAGTAGGACAGTGGTATCCACAGGGAATCATTTTCAAGCCCCATCCCCACATACACACCCCACAGAGGGTAAAAAAATGAGAAAGCATTGATGCATGGTCTCTGATTCTCTGGGTGTAGTGGCCAGTTCTAGTAAATATACTCTGGAAATTCATATAATAGGTATTTCTGATTGTTTTTATTTAGTATTTTCAGTCAGAGGATCCCATGCATAGGGATATCCTTCGATATATCCAGGAAATAATAAGAACAATGTTTGGACAAACAGAGACCACTTGATAATGGGGTGGCTAAAAAGTTCTTTAAACAAATAAATAAACAAATAAAACGCAGTTAAAGAAGGAATCATCTAGTATTCAAAGCCTGCTGAATCTCAGTAGAGAGATCGCTTTGTGTGGTTGGTCCTCTTCTTCAGTATTGTCTGCAAGCAAACAAGATTTCCTGTGCCATAGGAAGTACTATAGCAGTTCTTCAGAGTCTTGCGGGTTTGTTGGGGTTTAGAAGGAGTGCTCCCTCAGGTGGTGAAATAGGTGTAATCATTCTGGTTGCCCTCCTCTGCACTTTTTTCATTTCTATAGTATCCTTCTGGAGGTATGGTGACCAGAACTGTACACAGTACTCCAGATGGGGCTTCATCATAGATTTATAGAGAGACAAATTGACACTTGTTGACTTGTTTTCTATAACCTTCCTAATGATCCAAAGCAATGAGTTTGCTTTTTACACTGCTGTGGCACACTGGGTTGACACCTTCATTGAGCTGTCCACCAGGACACCAAAGGTCCCTTTCCTGGTTTGTTACAGAGAGTTCAGAGCCCATCGGTTTATAAATGTAATTTTTGCCCCAATATGCATCACTCTGCACTTACTAATGTTGAAGCTCATTTGACACTGGTTTGCCTAGTCCCCCAATGCAAGAGATCCATCTGGAGCTCCTCACAATCTCTCTCAGTTTTTACTACCCTGTATAATTTAGTGTCGTTGGCAAATTTGACTACCTTGCTATTTACTCCTACTTCTATATTGTTTATGAAGCAGTTGAAAAGCAGGGGTTCCAGTACTAAACCTTGGGGGACCCCACTCTTTACCTCCCTCCACTTGGAGAAGTGTCAATTTAGTGCTATCCTCTGTTTCCTGTCCCTTAGAAAGTTGGTGATCCAGGACAAGACCTGTCCCTTGATTCCATGACTGGCAAGGTTATTCAAGAGCCTTTTGTGCAGGACTTTGTCAAAAGTCTTCTGAAAGTCCAGATAAACAATGACAACTGGATCTCCCTTATCCACATGCCTGTTGGCACTCAAAAAAATCCAACAGATTAGTTAGTGATGCATGATTTGCCCTTGCAGAAGCCATGTTGGCTCTTTACCAGCACCTTCTCTTCTATGTGCCTAGAAATTTTATCTTTTAGGATGGTTTCCATCACTTTACTTGGGACACATGTCAAACTGATGAGTCTGTAATTTCCTGGGTCACCTCTGGATCCTTTTTTAAAGATTGGTATTACATTCACTATCTTCCAGTCATCAGGAACACCTGATTTGAGGGAAATATTATATATATATATATTTGGCTAGGACATCAGCAATTTCATTTTTACGTTCCTTGAGAACTCATGGATGTATGCCATCTGGTCCTAGTAATTTATTAGCATTTAGTTTAACAAGACATGCAAGGACCTCATTCCTGGTTATTTCTATCTGGCTTAATTTTTCAGTTTCTCTCCCTGTGAAGATAGACTTTGTTTTGGGCATGCGGTCTGTGTCTTTAGTGAATACAGAAGCAAAGATTACATTGATTCTCTCTGCAATCTCTGTTTCCTCTTTAGTAATCCCTGGCCTTCCATTGTCGTCTAATGGTCCAATGACCTTCCTAGTTGGGTTCTTACTTCTAATGTACTTAAATAACTTCTTGTTATTACTTTGAGTGTTTTTAGCTACACACTCCTCCAAGTCTTGCTTTGCTTTCTTTGCCTTGCATTTGTTCTGCTAGAATTTATGTTTCTGCCTGTTGTCCTCTTTTGGACAAGCCTCCCATTTTCTAAATGAGCTTTTCTTGCTTTTGGTCACTACTTCCCGAACACCTCCAGTAAGCCACGTTGGAGTTCTCTTGGACTTGCTAGTGCCCCTTTTCCCTTTGGGGATGCATTCCAATTGGGGCTGTGTTATTGTTTTTGTGAACAGCTTCCATGCCTCTTGGGCTGTTTGGATCCTCTCAATTTTCCCTTTCAACTCCTTTTTTACTAGGAAGGTGGCTAGCTTTTACTAGTTCCTTCCTGTACAGGAAGGAACTAGTAAATTTCGTTTTTGAAAATTTAAGGTCTCTGTGTTAGATTTTATCCGTGATTGTCACTCTCTGATTAAGTTAAAAGTAATTGTGTTGTGGTCACTGTTCCCTATTGGATCAGTCACATTAACATTTTGCACCAGATCCTGTGTATTACTCAGGATCAAGTCAAGGATTCTTATACCTCTAGTTTGGTTTTCAATCACCTGTTCTAAGGAACAATCATTTAGCATATCTAGGACCTTTATCTCTTTATCACGTGCTGAACAACAGTTCACCCAGTTTACGTGAGGGTATTTGAAGTACCCCATTATAACCAGGTTTCCCTTCTTGGATTCCTCCTTTATAACATTCTCCAACTGCCAGTCCCCCTCAGAGGCTTGAGTCGGTAGCCAATAGCATATGCCTCCTGTTAGGCCATCCTTGTGGCCTGCTGTTCTTACCCACATTCTAAGGTGACTCCAAAGCACTTAGATATTCCAGTTTGTACGATTTTATCACTTCTTTGACATACAAGGCTAAACCATATCCCGTTTGTACGGTTTGTAGCCTGGAATAACTGTATCCCATTGGTTATCATCCGTCCACCAGGTTTCAGTGATGCCAATAATATCAATATTTTTATCTATTGCTAAGTATTCCAGCTCCCCTATTTTGTTCTGGAGGCTTCTGGAATTTGCATACAAGCATTTATAGATGCTTTTTCTGATGCAGCATTTTGATTCCAGTTGCATCATTAGATTGCCTCTTGCATCCTTCTGCTGGAATGCCGGTGACTAGCTCCTGACTCTGCTCAGTAATTTTTGCATCCTCCTCACTACTCAAGTAGACACTTTCCCGAACTGGATGCTGCCCAGCTCTGGTCAGCTTCCCTGACAGTTATCAGTTTAAAAGCTGCTCTGATGTGGTTCCGGTTCCAACCAGGAAGCAGCCTTGGATGCATAATCTTGCTCTGGCCAGTCAGACAGGGAGGTAGGATGATGCATGTCCTTGCACAACTGCTGATTGGCTAGCGCCAGGAGGGGAAAGATGATGCATCAGAGGCTGCTTCCTGGTTGGAATTTCACAGAGCACAAACTACATCAAGGTAAGACGGTGGTTGATTTTGTTCCGGAGGGTGGGACTGGGTTCTGAGCTCCAGCTGTGCAGGCATGTTTCGTTATCTCTAATATGCATAATTTTAAAGTTGTTCGAGCTGCTGTGATTTACCTTTTTTACTTCTATAAAGGCTGGTTAGAAATAAATGATGTTTAAAATCAGTTGATTTAAATTGTGATTGTGATTTAAGAATCCTTATTTTAAAATTTAAATTATAAAAAATCTGATTTTTAAAATTTTGATCATGACTTAAATCAGTTTGATTGAAATCAAAGCGCTGCTACATTTGCAGATTTTCATGCAGATTGGAGAAAGCACAGGGGTTTGTTCATGGTTGCTGTTTGGTGCAAGATAGGATGCCTCTTTGCCCTCCCCATCCTTAGCACTCCAGAAGTGAGCTTTCTCTTTATTTATTTATTTATCTATTTATTTATTTATTGGATTTTTATTCCGCCCATCTGGCAGCGAGGTCACTCTGGGCAGTTTACAACAATTAACACATTCAAACAATTTATATAATAAAACCATAAAATAGTAACTGTAAGAGTGAGAAGGAGATTGTTGGATCTTCCGCTATGGAAAGTGAAACCCCTTGGAAAGAAAGAATGGAGAAGGAAGAAGGAATCCCAGGGGAATTATTCTTTAGAGCTATGGATATAGGAAGCACCGAGGCTCCTAAAAGAATAGAAGGGAAAGATGTAAAAGAAAAGATCAAAGAGAGTTATATGGCGGTAGTGAAAGGGGTAAAGCTGTGGGAAGATATATATTCAGAATTACAAGGCTTTAATGTGGAAAAGAAAGATTCAGAAACACAGATTGAGGAAGACGAATTGAGAGCTAGAAGGGAGAGACAGATAGGTATACAGGTAGGAGTAGGGATGAAAGAGAATATACCGGTGGAGGTGCAAACAGATAAGGAGAAAGGAAAAGAGATGAAGTCACAGGAGATACAGGTGGGAGAGTTTGAGCATAAACATGTTGTAGGTCGGGCATGGCACGTTGGAGTGCAAGTAAAATTAGATCTAGAGAAGATGACTGATTCCGTGGGAATTCAAGTAGAGGAAAATTACAAGAGATTAGTATTAGAAAGCAAAGAGGTCCAAACAGAGTGGCGCGAGGGAATGGAGAGTAGAGGGAGGGGTGAAGGAGGAGTTGCGCGAGGACAGGGGGCAGTTAGAAAGATAACGATCTTTCAGGAACGGGGGACTCAGACGGAGGGAGAGTCAAAAGTGACGGAGGTAACGAATTTAATCTCCTCACTCCCTCTGGGGATAACGGCAGCCAATATAAGAGGGAATCTCCCTCATCGAGGGTATCGAAGAGCCCCGTTAGATCCTAACCCCCCAGGATGGATACCTGGGTGGGGATGGGAGCACCCGCTGCGAGCACTCCCACCGAAGACAAAACCTGCTCCTGGGGGAATCTTGAAAAGAATGTGAGTTATTCTAATAAAGTTAAACATAATCCCTTTGTTAATTATCAAGAGGATTGGTTCAACGGTTTAAATCCAAGTTCAAGTTTACCCATGTTGACGCCTTATCGAAATGTAACTCAAGAATGTGGAACAAACAAACAAACTCAGGGATGTAATAATAAAAGTTTATTTGAAGTTCTTTCTAATCCAAGTCTCCCGGTTTCATCTTTGAGTGAACCTTTAATAGAACTTTCCGAACCCGCACAGTAACACAATAAAAATAAAAATAATACTAAAGTGACATTATATCTATATCTATATCTATATCTATAGATAGATAGATAGATAGATAGATAGATAGATAGATAGATAGATA
>JAHTLZ010000237.1:21580594-21599510 GCA_023846285.1 Phrynocephalus versicolor
ATAGATAGATAGATAGATAGATAGATAGATAGATAGATAGATAGATATAGATATAGATATAGATATATAGATATATAGATATATAATTGGCAGGCTAATCAGTTAAAATCAAGATTTAATGGGTGAACACTGAATTGCAATTAGATTGCAAAATAAATTGCAATTTATTTTATTTTATTTGTTTATTTGGTTTATATGTTGCCTATCTGGGTAGTCTGGGCAAATTGCAACAAAGACAAAAGAATAACTGACAACATTCAATTGTACAAAAATGCATTAAATCGATGAAGATGATATAACTTAAATTTAAAATTGTAGCTCAACAGAACACTAATACTCCCCCTCCCCCAAACACATTGCTATTTCCTAGTTTTGCGCGAATGGTACAGAATGTTGAATATATATTTCCAGGAAAGAATGCTGATATATATGATTGGCTGGTAACCAGCTAACATCATGGATTTTAATCAGGTTGGCCATTGAATGCATGTGACCTCTAGACAGTTTTTCTGACTACAGGAGCTCTCTGGAGGAAAGAAAAATATAGGGGATCCAGAAGGAAAACAAGGGAGCTGTTTTTGTTTGTTTCTTCTTTTTTCCTTAGCTGTATTTGTGTCCCTCCTCTATCAGACAGATACAGAATCTTTGTTCAAAAGGCTATTTTATAAGAAAGAACCATGTAACTTCAAAGAGCCAGGGCCCAAGTTTTCAGTGTCCTCCCTCACATAGTCCTTTTTTTCTAACACGTGTCATTTTTTTAAAATTGTGACTGTGCTACTACAGATAACTATGGACCAAGAGCAGAGTGGAAAAGATAGCTAACATTCTGCGAAGTTACACAACTTGATTCAGAGAAATCCTCTAATTTTAATTTTCTGCTTCACAGCATAGGAGCATAAATAAAGCTTTATACAAATAAACCCTTTCGCCTTCCATTTGTTTAATAGTAGCAAAGGTTGTTGGATTTTTCGCTGTTTTGTTGTTGGTTGGAGTTTTTTTCAAGGGGAATGTTTTGCTTTTAGCAGTGCAGTTGTTTAGAACTCAGGCGCACCTGGCTGTTTGTACAGTTGATAGTAATTTTCTCTGGTCGCTGGTTAGCTTAAGAGCATTATGATTATGGAGAAAGGCACAATAACAATCTCTGTTATTAAACCAACATTTTGTTAGCTCAAGCATGAGGCCCTCACATACCTGGCTGTTGCAATCCTGTATACAGTAGTATAGACTTGACCATTTTTTCTTCTCTCAATGGTTTAAGTGGAAGTTACAGTAAGTGATACGTAGTTCCAAGTTTGTGAAATGCAGTAGTAAGTTACAACCACAACAGGCCCACCAAATTTGTTGTGATTTATTTTCAGCCACTTTACATGAATGGCTGATTTTTGACGAGATGGCAGAAACTCCTGATTGTAGTAACCACACACTCACCACTTCATGAGCTTCCTGTCTGATAAAATGAACATTAAAATGTTAAGGCTCAGAACAGTATGGCTGGTTTATTTTTTACAGTCTCAGAGACATACTGACATTGAAGAGCCTATTTACCGGTGTCATGATAATGATGCATCATTGCATTTACAGTGGTACCTTGTATAAAGGAATTAGTTTGTTCCAAATGAAATTATGTTAAGCAAATTTTCCTTTATACAAATTTCCCATAGGACTGCATAATGGAGTAATCTCATTTTTATGTTGTACAAATTTGCCCCATAGGTGATTCTGTAAAGCTCCGGAATTTTTTATGTTGTACAAATTTTATGTTATACAAACCCTTTGTTATACAAGGGTCCAATGTATTCACTTTTCCAAGGAGAGGGTTACTACAAAATCTAATTTTGGGTTTGTGTTTTAATTTTAATTAAGAAATAAACTCGTCCAGCATGTATGTCTGCTTGGATAGTATGCAATATTTGTTGCTGATGGTTTGGATATGCACTAAGTTCTGTATTCTGGATATTGGTGGGTTATTTTGTTGTTTTTGTTTTCTTTTCTGAAAAAGATTTTATAAACTCATGGGAGATGCTTGCATTCTTGGCACATAAAATATCAACAGTGAAAGGTCTGGTGAGCAAGATATGTGACAAATACATTTTAAAATATTTGGCAGTTTCTGGTCACATTTTTAAATTGTTCCAGATTAGTCGGTGTAGACATTTTTTGTGACAGGTTGGTTTCAGTCCTGTGAAAGTGATTAGAGATTTCTATTTTAAATGGGTTACTTGCATACACCCCTAGAAGGAGCAATGTCAGAGTCAGTATAGCTAGTGATTCTAGGAGGTTCAAAGAGTGAGGCTTGATTCTACAAAAACATGAGTAGTTTCATGTGAGGACATGAGCATTTTCATTAAAATACAAAACTGCTGCAGATTTAATGTATGAATTAACAGCCACTTGTTAACACCAGTACTCAGCTAACATTCCTTACATTACTGATTCTTGGGACTGTGGAAGAGAAATAGTATTCCATGTACCTTCTGTGGTAGGTGGATAGGACCTATCCAGGGCTGGTAGAAAAGGGGCAAAACCTTGTTAGATCTGGGTTAAGAAAAGGCGTGGATTTATGGATTACGCTTCAGCAACTTTTGCTGAGACCAGAGCTTTGTGCAAACTGTGTCTGATCACTGAGGGTGTATAGTTGTGAAAGAAACATTGTAAATGCTGGGTTGATGAGTTGATTATCCTGCCATCTCCTTCAGGGTTTCAGCATTGAGTCTAAAGAAAGTTGCTGCTTGGGTACAGGCATTACACACAAGCAACCCTGATTTCCAGGGCTGCATGTCAAGTCTACAAATAAAGAATCTCTCTTTTTCAGCCTCAGTGCTGAAACACTGAAGAATGCAGTGTAAGGGCAGCACTCCATTTTAAGGGTGCTCACAGCAGCATCATTTATAATGCTGCAAGTGCTGGTAAACACTGAGGCTGAAATGCATTTTTATTTTACTTGTTTGTTTTATTTCTATACTGCCTTTCTCCCAATAGGGGGACGTGAGGCTACTCAGGAGATTAAAGGGAATTGAATAAAAAACATAATAAGTGACATGAATGATATGCTAATTAAAATACAATTAAATGATTTAAAAAGTAAGTAAAAAATAAAACTGTCTCAACTCGTAAGAAAGTATTCAAACATGATGATTTAAAAGCCTGCCTGAAGAGATGGATCTTCGCTGTCCCTGGATGGATAAAGGGAGATGGGGAGACAACATGATCTTCCAAGGGAGAGCCTTGCACAGTCTGGGAGCCGCCACAGAGAAGTCCTTCTGGGGTGTCCTCCTCATCAGTGTCTATGTTGGCAATGGGGCCTCCTCTTATTATCTTAAATTCTGGGAGGGCTCAAATGGAACAGTACAGTCTTCCAGGTAGCTGAGACCCAAGCTATTCCTGAGTCAAATCATTGGGCAAGATTCTGTTGAATAAAATGGCATGAACTGCATTAAGACACCAGATATATTTAAATTAATTTAAAGCTGCTTCTGCCCTGTTTCAGGCTCCAAGTTTCCCTAGTCTTCCAGGGAACATTGGGACAGTCAGGGAGAAGGAAGGCTTTAAAAGATAAGAATTGCTTCCAGATCACAGCTGTTGGTCCTGATTCCAACAGCAGCTGTTTTTGACTTCTTTAAATCCACACTCCCCACCCCCACAGCCCCAAGGTTGTGGTCCCCACCCCCACCCTGGCCTAGGGAGATGCGGGAAATTATTCTCCTGCAAACTTAGAAACACTACCTGAAACTGGGGCAGATAAGGAAGAAGCTCGTGAATTCTTTAAATCTGCTCAAGCTTCTTTTGGGAGATTCAGTTTTTGAAAAACCTGAGTGAGTTGAAATATTCTGAGAAGATTTTTTTAAATTGTCTAAAATAGTCAGCACGATGAACTAAGCAGCCTTGTGGATGTGCTTTAACAGTTTACTGTGATTGGGTGAAGGGAGGGAGGTGGCTAACAACTGTTGCAGTGCATTGAAAGGGGCTGGGGGGTTCCTCTGATAACCTCTTTCAAAATTTAAAAAAGGAAATGAATCAATCATGAGACCATAGAGAATCCTGAGCTGTGCTTCTCTATAGAAGGCTTGCCACCCAATGTCAATGATATATGATAGATAACTTGTGTGTATTTCTCAGATGTGACATACTGTGGAAATACAGCTTTTGAGTGGCAGCCACAAAGGTCACATAATGCACAAACTAGGTTGTTTTTCCCTTCTTCCCCATCCTTAAATGACTGTAAAGTTAAATAAAGATAGAGATGTCTTAGAAGTCTGATCTGAAATCCCTGCCCCAGTTGGAAGGGTTGCAAACGTGGCCCATTGAAGCTAGACTGTCACATTCCTCGATTTCATAGGTTTAAGCTGTTTCAATTTAACACAGCACCTCAGTGAGAAATCTTCATCCCTGCCTCATGATTCCTGGCTTACTGATGAGAACAACACACAATGAGTGATTTTTCCTTATCTTACGAGATTCTTCTTTACTTCCGTAAAATGTGGTGCAAGGTTTATATGCATACAGTATACCAAGGACATTTGCTTATTAAAATATGCATAACACATACAAGGCAACTTGTACTTATTAAATTAAACACAAATACTCTCTCCGCTGCTACTGATTTTTTAAAATCCCTGCAAGATTCTGTGCATGTTGCATTATTTATGTTGCATTATTTCTAAATTGATCTCTTCCAGAGTGGCAGACTTGCCACAATAAAATCCCTCATTTAGTAGCATTTAAGTTACAGCTTCTCCATACGTTCCTGGCCTGAGTAGGCTAAAACATAGCTAAAACATTGTGTATTAAATGTTTAATCTTTTCTAATGAACTATGACTTAAATGAACTGTTGCATAAGAAAGTGTTCTTTGCTTCCCCATTCACATCTTTATTCTTCAATTTGACTTGATTCTAAATCTGAAAGTAACATTTGCAAGTGAAATATATTTATAATAGCTCAATTAATTTTTATAATTTTGTGGTATGAGTTTGTATTTTTCCAGGTGTTAGAGAATTTTATAAATGAATATGCATGCATTTCTATTCTGGTATATGTTCATTTAGCATCACCAGTTTATTAGGCATTTAAAATGTGCAACCTCTTTTAAAAATCTGAATCCATAATTTAAACAGACTGTATAGTTGTTTAGTGTAGTTGTTATTGTTGAAAGCTACAGTAAATACAGAAAACAGTCATTTCCCTATGGCAATGATAGCGAACCTTTTAGGGCGTTTATACACGACCCCTAAACTCCGGGGCAAATGGCTCCCAGCTCCGGAGCTTAAAAATGTTTCCCCACCAGCTCTGGAGTTTACAGGAAATTAAGTGTGACCACTCCCACTTTAGCGCGTCCCAGCGCACCTTTCAAGTACCTGCTCTCTGAAGGTGGAAATTGCTTGATGCGGTGTAACGATAGTGAGTGCAGGGCTCTCCTCGGTTCTATTTGTTGTTGTTTTGGCTCCCGCCCCTTTAAGAGCTACTTAAGAGACTGGAATGCTGCTGCGGCAAGAGCGAGAGGCAGAACGGAGGTGAGCCACGTTCTTTCTTCCTTTTTTTTCTCCCTCCCCTCACGCAGACAGGAGCAAGGAAGTGTGGAGGGGGTGGGAACACAGGAAGAGCGACAAGCCCCTAAGATCTCTGGTCCGAATTTAAGTGGCCAGCGGATCTTAGGGGTCGTGTAAAAGCGCCCTTAGAGACCAAGTGCCCAAAACTGCAACTCAAAACCCACAATTTTTTCACAAAGTGCCAATACAGCAATTTAACCCGAATACAGGAGGCTGTGAAGGGACAATGTCAGCTGCTCACAGAAATGGCTCCGAGTGCCACCGTTGGCATCCTTGCCATAGGTTCACCAACACTGCCCTATGGTAAACAACTGTGTCAGCAAATATTAAAAACCTGAAGGCAATATTTTAATTGTTTTTTATTGTAACCTGTAACTGTCCTTTTTCCACTACCATCTTTTGAAGAGCATTCTAAAGCCCCATGCTTGCTTCATCTGTTCTGATTTTTGTAATTAAAATGGAGAATTGTGGTTGCTTTTATGATGCATTACAGCACACATTTGCCTTTTTCTTTCTAAGGGCCATGAGTCAGAAGCAAATTAAAATAAAGCTTTGTGGTCAGTTTAGCTCCAGACATAATAGGAAATGGGGAATGATGCATATCTCAGGCTGCTTTTACGTGACCCCTAAAATCCGAGGCAAAGGGCTCCCAGATGCGGAGCTTAAAATTGTTTTCCCACCAGCTGCAGACTTTAAAAAAATAAGTATGACGACGCCCACCTAAGCGCGCCCTAGCACATTTTACAAGTACAGCCATACCTTGTATAAAGGAATTAATTCGTTCCAAATGAAATTATGTTAAGCGAATTTTCCTTTATACAAATTCCCATAGGAATGCATTGAAAATGGAGTAATCCCATTTTTATGTTGTACGGATATTCCCCATAGGTGATTATGTTAAGCAAATTTCCCCTAGATCCAGAATTTTTACGTTGTACAGATTTTATGTTATACAAGCTGTTTGTTATACAAGGGTCCACTGTACCTGGTCTCCGGAGGTAAAAAAATTTCCAGTGCCGATTATAAAGCTGTGGATGCTGGGCTCTCCTCGCCTTCTGTTTGATTTTTTTGTCCCCGCTGCCCCTTTAACAGCCTGGAATCCCTACGGGGCTGCTCCGATGGCAGGCGGAGGTGAGCCTGCATTCTTTTTCTCCCTTTTTTTCTCCATCCCCTCACCACAGACAGGAGCAATGGAGTGCAGAAGGGTGGGAACACAGGAAGCAGAACAAAACCCCACGATCTCTGGTCCGAATTTAAGTTGCTAGCAGATTTTAGAGGTTATGTAAAACCGCCCTCAGTTTCATGTTTCACGTATGTGTATGCCTTTTCCCCACCTCAGGTTGTCATCTGGGGTGGAATCCACACAACGGATTCTGCCCATGCAAAGAAAGAAACACCTCATGATCACAGGAGAGAGGGAGTTGGATAAACTTAAAATTTAGGTGTCGCTCCTTTGAGCTTGGTGGGCAGAATCACTCTTCCACATGATTTTGTATTGTCCATTCTGTACAGATCTCTGCAAAAAATATCTAGGCCCATTTTTATTAAAGAAGAGGGACTACAGTATTTGGATTGTGACACACTGAGGTATATTTTGTGAACTGGAGAGTCAACCACAGTGGAGAACATGGTGTGTGTGTGTGTTTGTGTGTGTGTTTTGACATAGGTAGTACAGAGCCACAGATTAAGACATAATGGATTTATAGATACTGTATAGCCAATTCATAGTTTTTTTACATATGCTGGTAAAGACTATTGACTTAAAAACGTATGATTTTCTGCATTCTTGTCAGTCAGCAATTTTTTAACCACGTGGTTTTCTGCTGTGATATCAGCTGTGTTGTTTATGCTGGGGCACAGAAATGGGCATGGACCAGATTGTTTAACCTGACCCAGCTTGCTAGCTTCCAGCAGCTTCTCAGCTAATTTCTCCACTCCCGACTATAGCTCAGGCTTTTCTTCCATGCACGCCCTTTCATCTGAGTGTGCGATCAGCCAGGATGGTAGGGTAGAGAAAACAGTTGATGTCTGGACTGGAAGCTAGCAAACTGGGCCAGGTTAGTGGCTGTTTGAGGCTAAAGTGAGGGAAGCAGCAGTACCTGCGCTGCAACCTTTAGAAACCAAGACAAAATGGTTTGTATCCATCTCTACTGGAGAAGCAGTAGTTGTTCTTGGAATACAGTTGTATTATCCAGTGGTTCTCAACCTTTGGTTTCTTAGATGTTTTGGATTTTGGCTCCAGGAAGATTCCATCTCCATGGCCAATGGTCAAGCGGTCTGCATAGAACCACTAAAAGGAATCACTTAAAAGAAAATGTTCTGGTGGGTTTTGAAAGCTCTATGGTTAGTTTGAGTGAGCAAGTTACTTCACATTCCCTTTCCATGAAGGCGACACATCAGACTTCAAAGTTTAAAGGTGTTTATTAATGATGTCTTCATGGTATATGTACTTCTATATTCTGTTCAAATCCTGATACGTAATAATTGTCTTTTACTCATCATACTTGACATTCTGAATGATGCCCCCATTTTTGAGTTGTCAAAGGCTGGTGCTTTTATAATTGCCAACCCTATGAAATACTGACATGAAAGTTTATGCTGCATACATATACCTTGATGAAAGAAAAGAAAACGTTATTAGCAGTGGGTAGAAGGGCTGATTTATGATCCCCTTTTTCATAAAAAGGAAATTAAAAAATTATGAACCTTTCTGTTTGATTTGGTCAATTCATATAATATTTGATGCACCTGATTTTTTGTCTTTTCCAGTAACTGCTTTCCCCATTCATTTGTCTAAGAGACTTTAATAAATCTTTGCATTCCCATCTTTTCTATTTCAAAATTAACAATTCGGTGCATGTTATGAAAATACCGAGTTCACAGTTGCTTCAGCGTTCTAGTGTTATGTTTCCTAGATGAACATCTCTCTAGTTCTTGAAGAGATGACACTTTTTAAAGTTCCTCTATCTGTTGAAGCTAAAATTCTCTACTTTGAAAGATAAGACTTCTTAATGTTCTATCATTACCTGGTGCTACCTTTTAAATTTCATATCTTTAGGTTTGGTCTGTATTTTATTTAGTGTTACCATCTGCTTTATTAGTAATTACTCTTCTAAACCTAAAGGGGAAAGTTGGAACATTTCTGGGTAGGAATTATTGGATGGGTGTCATGGAATCCCTGACCCTAAGACCTTTTATATATCTTTTTGATCAAACTGCTTGTAGGATACATTTCCTGCTATGCCACAGTTAAGTTTTCTTATAGGGGCCTCTATTAAAGATGGATGCTCAAGCTCATTCACATATAGAAAAGAGGATGGCTTGGCTGTGATTTTCCAAGCATAGGATACCGCTTGAACCGTGTTAAAGGGGAGAAAAATAAGTGCTTTGTGGCAGATACAGAAGTAAAATTGCCTGAAATAGTTCTTGAATCTTCACATTGAAATTAAGCCATTAAATACCGTGACATGTTTTTGCAATGACACCCAATTCAAGGTGAAATTTATATAAATCACAATTTAATTTTTTTTAAAAATTCAGATTTTGTTCACAATTTAAATCATAATGAGTTTTTAAAAAAATGTATATGTTTTATAAAAATTTTGCCCCCTTTCACTCCCACTCCCCCCAATAGTGAACTGCCACTTACAGAAACTCAAGATTTCAGCTTTAAATGGCTGGAATCGGGATTTCTCTTCAGCAGACTGCCTGTGGAAATGAACATTGTAGAACAAAAGATGGTGACTGCTTGTTAGCTGTGACTTTCTATTCTTTAATGGTTATCTAGAGGGGAGGAACAGAGAGTTGAGGACTCTGGATGATCAAAACAATGAGTGAGGTTGCATTTCTCTTGAAGTCCTAAATGGTACATGTGAAAATGATTTGAGCTGTTTTAACCCTGTGCATCTCTGCTCATTTTTCTCAAAACATTGTCTGGGAATTTTTTCAGTAGTCCTATGCCTTCAGAGGCATAATCAAGTGAGGTGCATTACAGGGTTTGCTTAGCAATTGCTCCAAGGTTCTGCAGTGACCTTCCTCAGGAAGCTTAACCTTTAAAACAAGTACTCGGTACTTGTGTGAGATTTGGTTGGTTGGTTTTTACCTGATACTTTGGTTGATTTATGTGAATATTTTGTGTTTTAATGGCTTCTTTCTTTTTCTGAAAATAACAGCAATATAGAAAGTATCTATCTAAAATCATTGCCGGGGTGGGTGGGTGGCATTTGTGTTTCATAGAAAGTTCTTGTTCAGGGAACCAAATTATTTGTGAAAAGTGTAATCCAAATTTATGTTATTATATGAATACTGAAATCTGATGTCAGTAGTATAGCTTTAGACATTTTTGCCAAGCAAACAGCCAAAACCAGTTTACTCAGTCTTACAAGGATATAGTCCAGTGAAGTGAAATGCCAAAGGTTTTTGGTTCACACAGTTTTCTGCTCCCACCAATGAAATGTTTGCCTCTTGTTGTTTAGCCAATGTATTTTTTTGCTGGAGTTGTTTTAATCTTAATATTTACAACCAGATGAAGGTTTCATGTCTAAAATAACTTTTTAGATTATCAGAAAATTACTGATTTGATGGTTATATACCGTTAGAAATATATAAATAGATAATCGTGAAATTATTGCAAGGTGAACTATCTCCAGTTTAATAGGTTAATCATTCATATTTGGACAACTGTTCTGTTGTACTTCACTGGAAGGAGAAAAATAATCTTTACCGTAATAATAGCAATTTAAATAGTTTTATTTAACCAAAACAATATTATATAGCATTATGTCTACTTGTATTTGCTTAAACAGCCATATTTGTTAACTGATGTGGTTAAAATATCTTTTAAAAAACTTAGACTGACAGTGTAGATATTCCCAAGCTAGGTCTCTTTTACCGCCTGATGCCATTACAGTACATGTTTTTCTACTCAAGGAAGAGAGTGAGAATGATAACCCTCAGGCTGCTATACACAAAGATCTCAAGATGTGGAGTAGAGTAACTGTGCTCAAAAAGTTTCACTTTCATTTTACTGCTTACCCCTCCCTCCTCAAAATTTACTCCTTGTGCAGATCTATTCCATTCCAAACCACCAGAATGATTAGGGGACTGGAACACCTTACGTACCATCTGAGGCTGCAATAGTTGGGCCTCTTCACTCTTGAACAACGGCGCCTAAGAGGTGACCAGATTGAAGTTCATAAGATCATACACAGTGTGGATAAAGTAGATAAGGAAAAACTGTTTTCTCTATCGCACAACACTAGACCAAGGGGGCACTCCATGAAACTTTTGGGTGCTAGATTTCAAACAAATAAGAGAACGTACTTTTTCACCCAGAGGATCACTAGTATGTGGAACTCCCTGCCAGAAAAAGTGGTGACAGCCGTCAGCCTTGACAGCATTAAGAAAGGATTGGACAAGTTTATGGAGAACAAGGGTATCTATCAGTGGCTTTCATGATGGATGCCTAAGGACAACCTCTGTGTTGGTGAGATAGGATATCTCTCAATACCATTTGCAGGGAATCATAAGCAGGTGAAGAAATCTTCTTGGGCATACCCTGAAGCAAATGGTGAGCCACTGTGTGAGGCAGAATGCTGGACTGGATGGGCTGTGGCCTGTTCCAGCAAAGCTGTTCTTACGTTCTTAACCTTCTATTCATTGAACTTCTTGAAACGTAGCACTTAAGAGGAAAGGGGGGTTGATTTGCAGAGAAACAATGGGATTAAGGTCTTTTCCTCAATTCTGATGTTTATTTTATAACATTTTTGCTATGAAGGAGGCATGTTGTAGTTGCAGACCCAAATGCACAGTTTTGAAAATAGCCGAACCAAACATCTTTGATAATATCTTCCAGATAGAAAAATTGTCCCAAATAATCAGAAACCTCTAGGAGAGCATGACATCGTGAATGGATTAATACAGCCTTATGCTACATAATTAAAACTAATTTCATGATGAATAACCTTTGGACTATAATGTATCTTACCTGGAACACGATGTGTAGAGAGATTTTTTTTTCTCAAAAAGCATTTAAATTTTTAAAAAACTGATTTAACTTTTACAAAATCTGATTTAAATTTTAAAAAAACCATTTTTAAAATAAATCATTGATTTTTATCCACCCTGATTGTTAATAATAACTGGGTTCTGTCAAGACAGTTCCAACTCATGGTGACCTTTTTCTAAGTAGAAGTTACTCAGAGGTGGTTTGTCATTCCCTTCTTCTGGGGGTTGTCCTGGGCTGGTGCAACTTGTCCATGGTTGCACAGGCTGGGTTTTCTGGGATACACAGTGGGGAAACTGTGTATCCCAGAAAAACTCCCAATTTCTGGCTTCAGGTTAGATACCTAACCCACTGAACTATTCAGCCAGCTATGAAAGCATTGTTACTTGTAGTTGGTTTACTCTCTGCCTGGAGCCACATGTGTACAAGGTAGCCAGAACTGTGCATGACTCTGCTGGGGGCTGTTTCAGCATCACCTGCTGCTGAGGCATGGAAACAACTTCTTTTTTTAGCACCTCTGTGCCTGCTGTCTTGGTCCTGTACACTGGTGGTGAAGTTAAGGAATGGTCTCTAAAAGTGAGACAAGGCTTACCACTTAAATTCACTTTGAAGATGGTCACTTTAGGCTGCCTGAATTGTCCAAATGAGTGCCTGCTGCTGAATATGGTCTGGGTAAATGAAGGGGGAAAGACTGAAATTTAATTAATTCAAGTCAAGTGCTTCTAGAAGGCAAATCTGAGAATTGCAGGCTTGGTCTGCTTTGGGTAGGTTTTCTGTTCTATGAAGAATCAAGTTCACAATTTGAGTGTATTGCCACATTTAAACCTGAAGGCTAGGTTTGGCTAATGCTCAAGAGCACTTTTCCACAGCTACAGCAAATTTATCAATTCCCGGGAGTATGGTATCTGGTTGTGATGACTCCTGCCTTGATATGTCTTGTTTTATCCCACCTGCAGCAGCCTCTCTGTGTATCTCTTCTTGAACAGTTCAGAAACTTGGTGCAGAGCATTGTAGTCAAGTTATTAATTAGGTCTGATTATAGACTGCTTCCATGCTACCGGTATTTTCGCATGGAAACTTTGAAGGGCTGGTTATGAGTGTAGTTAAGAACAAACTGGATATTTGATTATCATCACTGTTTAGAGTTGTCATATATGGTTTGCAGCTTTTTAGCGAGCTTTGACGTACCAATTCTTTCTCAGGTTAATTACTTGGTGAAATATATAGAACAGAAGTAATCATCTCAGCAGCTGGCAATGATGCCAAGAATCAGCATCTTTCTTACATGATTTTGGCACTATAGGCTTTAGTGGAGAATATGGGTAGAAAGCAAAATCTTTCCATGGCATGCTACTTGTCTTATTCTTCCTTGTATTCACCAGTGAATGTTACTCCTGTGGTCTTGATAGATGCTAAAAGACACAGTATTGATTGGTAATGTATAGTGATATTCCTGCACATAGTTTGTACCTTGTGACTGCTTAATCTTATTCACTGTACTATATTCCATATTCAGCTTTGTATTATATTCATCATACTAGCTAGAATCCAGTTGGTGTTTGTAAAAGTTTGGCATAACATGCCACAGCTAATTGAGAAGATGCCAGGCACTTCCAGGTTGCCCAGTTGGACATCTGACCAGGCACTCGACCAAAGGCCTGATATCTCATTAGTTGGCTATGATAGGTATCACAATTATATTAGACATATGTGAATACTAATAGAATTCTCACCGAATGGATGGAAGTTGGATTTAACAGAAACTCCTGAAGATAGGGGAATATGATTTTTGCTTATTCCAATTTGCTCTTTGAGTCTCCTTCTGCTTGCAAAAGGCTCTCCAGCCCTCTGGGGAGAGATCTTTGGGGAAAGGGAAATAAAATAAATAAAATTATTCCAACTTCTGCCACTGATAGTTAAGGCCCAAGTTTGACTTCATATAACTAAATAGCTTGCAAAATAAATTTTATGATATTTGTCCAAGAGGATATAAGTAGTAATCTGATGTATTTACCTTGAGCGTGAATAAAAGACTCATTTTGTTCTGGTTCTCAGAAAGGGGAATGTATGGCTTTCAAGATGTTGTACTGTAATGGCTTGCCATTGGATGCATTGTGTAGGGCTACAGAGTTGCAGTCCATCATCTGGACGACCACATGTTCTGTATGGAAATTAAATCCCCTTAACATTGGGGACCTTGAGCTTTAGATATTATAACCATTGGCTAGAATTCTGTGGTCAATTTCTGCTTGTGTAAGGGAAATCACATAAGTGCTGGTGGCAAATTACTACATGTTAACAAGGTGCAGGTTGTATTCCTGGCCATATACCTGTTTGCTACAAGTATTAATTGGCAATAGGATTTCTACCATCATCTAATTGATTAAAATGCCAAAAAAAGAGCTGGGTTCTTAACATAAAACAGATCAACTGCTTTTAACTAATAAAAGGTTAAGAAAAACTTGTTGACTTCTTTGCTTAATTAATATTTTATCTTTTTCTTTTTTTCTAAACCATCAGGGCAGAGTTTGGGATATGGATTTGTGAACTACATCGACCCTAAGGATGCTGAGAAGGCGATTAATACACTGAATGGATTGAGACTCCAAACCAAAACTATAAAAGTATGTAGAAATTTGACAGTATTCAAGAAGTTATTAGAAGCGGATACAATGAAAACTTGTTTAATGTACTCCTCTAGGTTATCTGATTAATGGTGGTATATTCATAAATTGTGTTTTTTGAATGCTGGGGGTTATGGTACTGGTTCCTACGTAAAAGTCTTTGAAACGTATAAGTACTCGGACTTCTATTTTTATCTTTTCATCTTCATATTGGGCAGTTGTTGGCAGGTGTTTTTAAAAGGGCTGCTTATAATTATGAATTACATGTGGCTTGTTGAGGGCCCCAAATATGGTATGTGCTTTTAATCTTTTCCTGAAAGATGTTCCTGGTGATTGCAGGAAGCCAAATGGGAATCGTCTTAAAGTTTTGATGGATGAAGCTAGTTGTTCTGTGGAAGATGTGATAAGAGTGTTTATCCCCATCATATGTTTTATCCCCTGTAGATTATAGGAGACCTGAGGGTTACAATTAATATATATTATTTGTCACAGACTAGTGGGAATCCTTTTAGTCAACACTAAAATTGACCTGAAGTCACTTCCATTTTTGGGCTGGGGGAAAACACCTCACCCCAAGACAGAATACAGCTACCTCATGCAAAGCACACCAGGATTTAAAAAGAAAAAAAGGAAAAAAAACCACCAAGCATGTGGGAGTGCTTGGGTATTTAACTTGCAGGTCCAGGAATACAGCATTCAGCTTCAGGGCTACGTTTTCCTCACCTGGTTGAAAGTTTTAAGAGTAAGGAGGATAAATGGAATGCAGGCTGCGTCTTCAGCGTCTTATGATGACTTCAGCAGTCGTTCCACTGTAGGTTAATGATCCCATTGATTTTCGGATGGGGAGTCCCCCCACACACCTATTAATAGTGACTTACAGAGATGGTCACTTATACCACAGTTTGGTGCTTTGGCTCAATGGGCCCACAGGTGTTGCGCAGGCAGCCTGCCATTTCCGATGGTTGCCCCTTTCAGGAGCAGCTCTATGGGCTTCCCTGCGCCATCTGCTCTTATTAGTGGGCCCCTATGAGAGGAGGCAGACTGCAGTATCTGGGGCACCCCATGTGGCCCCGAACCACTGTGAAGCAAGTCCCTATCTCTTGTGAAAGCAAAGGAACTGAGCTGTAGTCATCCCGCCTCACTTAGCTTAAGGCATCCTGCCGAGCAAGCGCTGTGTGCTTAATCACGGTGTGAATGAAGGCCAGAGGAGGAGGGTGTGGTACTACCAACATGTTTGGGTAGGTTAACATAGTGTGTATACAAGAGCCAAAGCAAATCTCCACCCGTGGATTCTTCTGCCTTAATGAAAATTAGCTACCTAAAGCTACTAAATGTAATCAGTGCTTCGAAGGTCTGTAAATATGAGACAAAATTGGGATTATTATGTGAATATATCAAATGCTTATAGAACAGAATATTATCTAAACCTTATAGAAAAGGATGTATCTAATGCTTATAATCTAGCAACCTATTTGCCATTATAGCAGTTGGAGGGAAATTAAAGCAGAATATTTATATAATTCTTTACATCTCTTTTAGTCACCTGTTGAAAATTCTGTGTCTTTCAATATATGTACAAGATAGATTTAGTTCCCCAAAGGGCAAAGTATTATATTTATAATATTTCTTGCTTGCATATAAAATTCCATCATGCTAAACTTTTGAATTGACTATCAATGTGTTTGGGTATAATTATCACCTGTCAAAAATACTTCAAATTGAATCTGTAGGTTTACATCCCACTCTGTAATATTTAAATTGCGAAGGATGTAACATAATGAGTTTTGCAGGTTTTCACTTCTTTTGCTCTAAAGGTCATCTAGTTTTGTGTGGAAGAACTGTTCCATTAACCAAAAAAAAAAAAAAAAAGATTACTGTCATGGTTTTTTAATACAAGCAAGAAACAACAGATTTCTCTTATTTCAGCACCCAAAATTAAGGAATTAAATTTGGGGGCACGACTCTCCCCAATTCTTGCATTTCCACAAAGTTGAAGAGATCACCTGCTATTAGATTTGGAAAGGAACTTTCCTCTTTGGCAGTGTGACCTACTTTACTTAACATGGAGTTTTATTTTGAATTGAAATTAAAGATTTGAGCAAGGGGGGAAAAGGAAGGGCGCACAACAAACTTAGAAATGTCATTTTGTAAGATAGTCTGTATCATTGAATTGGTAGCTTGCAGGAGCTTTTATTTCAAAACAAATATAGCTATGGAGCATCTCTCTCCTGAGCTTTCCACATTTATTGTGAATATATGAATATGTTTTCACAGTGGGATGAATGTTTGAAATAACAATTGGCATGATCCTGTGCATCGTGCTTTGCTAGAAAATGCACTGTCTCCTTTTAGTGTACATATATTTGAAAAAACGACAACGTATCAGTGGGAAGCAATCTTGGGTAGATGACAGTTTTTAATGGTGATCTTTTCCATTAACCGTTAGTGTCAAGAGAACTGTGAAATATGTATGCGCTGTACAAAAATCCCTTTAGAACATCTGAAGGAAATGAACTGTGAAGGTGAGGAAGAAGCAGCCCTCACAACCTCTGTGTTTTGTTCCTCCCATATTAAAGAACATTGATCCTAGTGAGCGGCAAAAAGGAGATCCTATTTGGAGGTTTAATTAAAGCCAGCGAATTTTATTGATGCTATCAATCAGCAGAGATTGAGGGAAAGGGCTTGGTGCCAAACCATTTAGTGCTCTTGACAGGGTAATTAAATACCAGAGGACTGTACTCTCCAGATAAAGTGAAGTGCTTCTGAGATGTGAGGCAGAATAACAATTTGTGTTGGGACAAAAGAAAGGTGTTTTCTCTTTTCAAAATGTCTGTGGGGGCTTAAAATTGTAATGAGAATTACGTTTTAGTCGTTTTATTCATCTGGCTTGTACATGTTCATTAAGGTGCTGTGAGATCTGGTATGAACAATATGCTAGAAATACATCTAATGAGCGAATCTGTTCTGTCAGAGAATGAACTGTACAATGATTTTAAAGACAACTTGGGTTCTTCTTTTCCTCATACTGAACCAAGTTAATTATGTGCCATCAAGTGAATTTTGACTTACTGGAACCCTTTCCAGGGTTTCTTTGGTAAAGAGTACAATACTCAAAAACAACCTATTCATTTTTTTTCTTGGGGTGCTTTGGGACTGTGCAGCAGGGCTCAGTGCTCATTGTGGAGGCCCAGTGGAGAATTAAACTGCCTACTTTTGGTTACACAGCCAAGTATCCAACTCACTGAGCTATCAAGGTGGCATTAAATTCCTTTCTCTCTAGCCCTGTTTGACATTTTCGAATACCATACTTTCTTACTTCAATTAAAGTAAAGCAACATAATAGCCTGAACTTCATAACCTGGGAAACCTAGGTTATAATTTGAGCTATATGTATTACCTATATTGTCCCGCCAAATAAGGACAAGATTCATGCATCTGAATAGCTACAGTTTACTAGTGCTATTTTCGGTAGTAAACCAGAGTTGCTCATATGAATAAATGTTTATCTTGATGGTTCTCATCTCCACTTTGTTCAGTGCCAGCCTGAATAAAGTAACAGCTTGCCTATGTTAGATCCTGCCCATTTAAAGAAAAGATGGGAAATACTGCGAGTGTAGAAGAAATTGATGTGGTTTGAATTTTAATATGAGCTTACCCAGTTCTTGAACTAAAATGTAGACCAAATTGTAGCTATATGTCAATATCTGCACTCATAGCACAGTGGTTAAATGCCTGTACTAAAATTGTGCTCTGGGATTCAATCCCAGTTAGCAGGCTCATGGTTGACTTACCCTTCCATCCTTCCAAGGTCGATAAAATGTACCCAGCTTTCTGGGCGTGGGTGGGCAATGCGTAGCCTGCATAATTGAATTGTAAACCACCCAGAGAGTGCTTGAAGTGCTATGGGGCGGTATATAAGCAGAACACTTTGCTTTTTTTGCTTTGCTTTGTTTGCTTGTAGTGTGGATATCTTAATTCCTCTTCATTACCTCTGTGAATCACACTTGTGGGTGTTTTTGCACCTGTGTGAAATGTTGGAAATTCTAGAGCTCAAGGAAAAAAGACCATCAGGGCAGTCCCTCCCCACTGCTCATGTCAGTGCACCTAAAGCTTATCCCGCAGTTCCCTTTAGCAACCACTGAGAGAATGTCTCTAGAGCAGTTTATACCTAAAACCTACAATTTGTTTGTTGGGACTATCCTCCCCTCTTCCTCCATTCTCACTAGTTTTTGTAAGTTCCTCTTAATTTTTTAAAACTTCCCTTAGAGTTTCTCCATCTTTGTCATACATCTCTGTTCTCAGAAGCTTCCCCATTTTTAAGGTCCTGACAGGCCTTTTCAAGTGATTTGTTTTATTGCACAAGCCAACAAAATTCCATTCACCAATGGACATTCTAAGTGTTTATGTTGCCTCATTGAGGCATGCCAAACACAAGGCTGCCAGCACTGTCATAAGTTCGAAAAGTTCCTATTAAGAATTGACAATAATAAATTCTACCTTTGGGAGAAGTCATGGCAGGCTGCAAGGCTTCTGTCCCAGCAAGCTTCTTCCATCTCGCCAATATTGATTTCTAAGACACACCCCTTCCAGAATCAAGAAAAATAAATCTAAGACATGAGCAGAAAATCCACTACATTGATGCATTGCTAGATTCTACAGCTATGGAGGCTTAGTCACCATAAGACAGAATGAACAAGTTAAGAGCCTCGTGGCACAGTGGTTAAATGCCTGTACTGCAGGTAA
>JAHTLZ010000237.1:21608102-21643133 GCA_023846285.1 Phrynocephalus versicolor
ACTCCCAAATCTTTCCAGATTTCAAGGGGTTCCCTAAAATCCCCCACACATACCCTGACCTGTCAAAAAGCCCTAGCTGGTAGGTGGGGGATTTTAGGGAACCCCTTGAAATCTGGAAAGATTTGGGAGTAAGTGGGCTTAGTTATGAAGCTCTAAAGGGGGTGGGTGGTAAATTGTCAATGTGTGTTGGGAGCATGGAGGCAATTAGGGAGTTCATAGAATAGGGTAAACTCCTTGATTCGCTTCCACACTCCAAGCACACTTTGCCAGTTAACTACCCCAAGCCCCTTTAGAGCTTCATACCCAAGTCCCTCTACCCCCCAAATATTTTCAGATTTCAGGGGGTTCCCTAAGATCGCTTCAGGAAGTTACCCCTGCTACTTTGGAGCCCTAAAGTAAGTGAATTTTTATAGCAGTTTTTTAAAAATAATTTTCAAAAATTGCTTACCTTGGGGCACCAAAATAGCAGGGGTACCTTCAGAAAGCAATTTTAGGGAATCCACTGAAATTTGGAAACATTTGGGGTAATGGGACTGAGTTATGAAGCTCCAAAGGGGGTGCCCCTTAGGAAAAAACTAATTGAAATCATATGCAAATTGGAGGCAGCGCTATTGCTTGCCCAATCAGCTTCCAATTCCAATTAGAATGTTTTTCCTAAGGGTACCCCCTTTGGAGCTTCATAACTCAGCTCCCTGAACCCCAAACCTTTCCAAATTTCATGGGGTAGTCTAGAATCGCTTTCTGAAGGTACCCCTGTCATTTCCTCTAGAACAAATTGTTTCATTCTAGAGGGGGGAATTGTGTTTTGTTTCATTTGTAACAAAATGCTGCTTCCCTGTTTTGTTTTATTTATTTTTGTTTCATTAGCTAACGATATGATGAAACAGTGCTTCATTTTTCATTAGGTGCCCATCGCTAATGTTTACAGAACAACATAGGAGAGGGGTATGCAAATCATTCCAGGTCAGTTCATGCTTCACTTGCTGGTTTTGCTCCAGATGCAGATTTTATAAGTGTTTCTGAAACTATAGTATACATGTTGAGAGAATGTGAAAATATTAAACACAACTTTTAAAATATTAGATTCTGTTGTTTTTCCTGTTTGGGTGAAAAATGTAACACATTTAACATCAATGTGCTAATGTTCTGAACTGTGTACAGTTGTGTGAATGTGCGAGGAAGGTGATGATTAGGGTAGGATATAGGTCACAGTGATCTACGTTGCATATGGTGGTGGGGAGAAGGGGGGAAAGCTGAGCAACTTTTGTTTATATTTTCAAGCAAAGTCTCCGTACTGATCTGCTAAAGAAAAGCAAATGAAAAATGATCAAAGGATCATAGGCTCTCTGTAAATCAATGACTCGCAACTATGGAAACCCACACGTTGTTCCCTAAAACCTTGCTGATTAGCTGTGCTGGCCATGGGTTTGAGGAGTTGCAATGCAGATACACTTGGAAGTACCAGTGTTGGGAATCAGTTGTATTACAGTAGTTCCCAGTGGCAGGGTGTGTAGCTGCCATCCCTTTTGGGGGAAGGAGAAGTGGGAGCATGCAAACACTCCATAAATAGCAATTATAGCAAGTATTTAAATTTTCTTAGCATTACTTTTAAGACATTAAATAATGGGTGTTATTTCTTCTATTTGGCGAGAAAAGTAACACATTTTTCATCAGCACCTTAATTTCTAACATGTTAATTCTGAGCGCTGTCTGTACAGGAGCATATGAAGTTAGGTAATACCAAGTCGAGAATTGGTTTGTCCAGACATGTACTATCCAGACTGGTAGCAACTCCTCAGAATGTAAGTCAGAATAATTTCTTAGCTCAGGATTGTAATTTCTTGTAAAGAAATAAAAACCCTTTGAAAATGTTCCTGGCTGGTACAAGGGAGACCTACCTCCCTTCTTTTCGCTCCCCCCCCCCCGCCTCTGCTTTGGAGGCTGCCTGAGACAGAACATTCCAGACAATCACCCACAATCCAACAGGGAGAGAGAGAGAGAGAGTCACTATGGGCTCACTTGTGATCATGTGACCTGCTTCAGTGGTTGTATTGCAAGGCAGTCTTGTTGAGCAAGGCAAAATTTAGAAGAACTGTTTGCTTGTCTTTCAAAACTTACTTAAACAAAGGTACTCTTAAACTAAGGATCTCTTAAATACCTTAAACCAAGCTATTACTGTAGTCAAAAGGACAGAAAACATCTGTGTAGTGATAATGCAGTACCTTAATTGTTCTACTGCAACAAAAGACAACAGGGTGATACTAGAAGTTCACAGAGGATTTTTCTTGTTTGTTTTTCAATTTAAACTTTAAAAAAAGTTCAGAATTTACAACTTAGGGAGTTTTAATTTTTTAAAAATTAAAGACCTGGGGAATTGTTTGAATATGATAAAACCACCACCACCACCACCCTCTCTTTTCTCACTTTGGGTCAGGTCATCACCTTGTTTTGCTTTCAGATAGAAATGTTTTCTTTTTTTCTTTTTCTTTTCTTTTTTACCACTGCTGCAGTACCACTTATGCTTCGAGCTCCTGTAAGTAAAAGTGGGAAGTATTGGTGAGAATAGGTTTTGTGCTACCTTTTCTTCATAGTTCTTCTTCAACACCTTCTCCATGAGGTAAAAAAGAAGAAAAACAGAAAAAAAAGAGAAACCTTTCTCCTCCCTCAATCCCTTTCCCCACCATTTTATGTCATATTCAGGGCTGTTCAAGCACTGCTCCTCCTGCCCCAACAAGGTCACTCTCAGTGGTTCTTCTGTTCAGAAGATTCCCATCAGACCAACACCTGCTCAGCCTTAAACCAGCCCTAAAACAGCACTTGCACTGTCTCCACTCTTTTTTGTGGGAAAATTCTTTAAAACCTCCCATGGACTCAACACCAATGGGTAATCCACAGACAGAAATGCCATACACATCAGCACCAAGCTTCCAGCATCAAAATCTGAGTCTACTTCGAGACCCACATCAGCCTTGACATGAAAGCCAAGCTCAAAGACATTGAAACTGGACCAAAAAAAAAAGAGAGTCCGTGTCCACCACTGTGGAGGTGTGGCTCTTACCCTCACGGCCTTCAGTTGCCTCAAGCCTGGCTTCTCCCCCTACAGGGAGCTGAGACTACAAAACAGTCATCTTAGATTTGCTGTCAGCTGATGAGGATGCCCCTCTCATTCAACATGGGAGTGTGCGCTCCCCTCAATTCAGTCATTCTCCTGATTGGGAAGAGACCTTGGCCAAGGTCGCTGCAGTCAGCACAAGAGAGCCCCTACTCACTGGGAAACTTGATCTCAGGGTTGGGGGTTAAATTTGGATTCAACAGCAGTGGAGCCAACTCAACAAGAACCCCCATAAGGCTTGGCATACTTATGCTTCAGGCCAACCTCAACCAGAACCTGCCTACCATCCAGAACCCCCAGATCCCCAGCATCATGATTGGGATCAAAAGCATGTCGGCTATATGAACACCCTGTTTACTATGAGGCTAAGTGTTCACATAAACACTTTCTCCATCAATAGCGGGATGCAAAACAGAAAGCATTGTTATTATCAATCGAGCTCTTCACCATCTCATTCTCATCCTCAGTACTAGGGGGCAGCAAAAACTTACCTGTCCTATATGTTGAATGAGGCTAAACGTCGAACTTGATGCCTCCTAGACATCGATGGAAGTGAACCCAAGTAGCTGGCTACCCACAAGCTCTGGCTAAAAAGCCATGATATCATGTTTCAACATCAACACAGGCGGTAACCGATAACACAACCACCATGTACTGCATCAACAAACAGGGCAGAACCCACTCTCAGCGTCTTCTGCAGCTCACGATCCGCTTCTGGGATTGGTGCATCTTCAACAACATCCACCCGATTGCAATGCACTTCCCTGGGGACGAGAATTCCGACGCCGACGACCTCAGGCGACGTCTTCAGGCGACCCACGAGTGGGAACTACATCCCAAGACTTTCAGCCTCCTTTGCAACAAATGGGGCTTTCCTTGTGTGGACCTGTTCGCCTCCCACTCCAATGCCAAATGCCAGGATTATTGCTCCAAGGCGGGGAGGGGACGTCACTCGTTAGGGGATGCACTCCTTCTGTGGTGCATCCCCTCCCGTGGTGCATCCTCTATGCCTTCCCTCCTGTTACTCTGATACACAAGGTAGTCATAAAGATCTTTCAGGAGAAGGCAAACGTAATACTGATACTGTAGCACTGTGGTGGCCCCAACAGCCCTGGTTTGCGTCTCTCTTGCAAATGTCCTCAGAGTACCTGCATCTTGCCCCATTTCCAGGATTTCTCTCACTGGACAAGGGCCAAGTTCTCCACCCAGATCTCGATCACCTCCAGCTCACAGCGTGGAGGATTCTTTGCTGATTGACTCTATTATTGCTTCTTGCTGCAAACCCTCCACTAACAAACTATATTTTTATAAGTGGAGGAGATTTTCATTGTTTGCTGCAGATAAGGGGTTTGACCCAGTAAATCCCTCTCTTACCTGGGTCCTGCAATACCTCCTTCACTTGAAGCGTTCAGGGCTTACCTCGGCTTCTCTATGGGTCCATCTCTCAGCGATTGTGGCTCACCAGTCGCAGTTTTCAGAAGCAGCAGCCTTCTTCAGACACCCTAGAATGAATCGGTTTCTCAAGGGCCTCAGGAACACTTTCCCTGACAGGAAACCGATTCCACCTCAGTGGTCCCTGTCATTGGTCCTTCGTGACTACCCTCCTGCCAGTGAGTACTGCTTTCAATCACCCATCTGTGTGGCTTCACGAAGGCCACGATGGAGAAGAACCAGTTACTTACCTGTAAAGGTGGTTCTTCGAGTGGACCTTCGTGAAGCCACACAGCACCCGCCCGCCTCCCCTCAGACCGTCACGCCCTGACTGGTACAACCATTACCTGTCATCCTGGCGGTCAAGAGGAACTGAGGCGTTTAGGCGGGAACACCCACGCACATGCGCAGGGTGCGGGGGCGGAGACTAACGAACTTTCCTATTGCTAGGGAAGTCTGACCTTTGGCGCAGGGGCGCGTGGGAAACCCATCTGTGTGGCTTCACGAAGGTCCACTCGAAGAACCACCTTTACAGGTAAGTAACTGGTTCTAAACAAATAGGAAGCTGGTTAAAAAAAAGTTAAAGATGCAAGACAAGATTTGGAACCGGCTCATTTAACCATTTCAACAATCTTGAAAGATCAAGACAGAGTTAAAGAGGCAGTAAAAACATAGGATCTGAAAGCCATAATACCTGTGCAGTGACAAGGTTTCATCCATGAAATAGAAAAATTATGGGTAATTAGTTACCAAAAAGAAACCACACACACAAAAATAAGCCTTTTAATAATTCAAGCCAAGGTACCCAGTATCTTCCAAAACGCTGAACACTCAGGAAGGGGTAGAATCCATGGAAACATTTATGGCAAGCCATGGATGGTTTCAATGTTTTTGTCAAATATACAATAATTGGGGTATTAGTGGTGAGGCAGCAAGTGTGGATATAGAAGCAGTGGCGGGGGGGGGGGGGAACGTGGACCAATTTGATAAAATTATTGGGGAAGGCTGCTACTGCCCAGAACAGAACTACATTGTAGCTGAACCCCGGCCCCTCCCCCCGGGGGGGGGAGAGATACCCCAAAGGTCCTACATGCACAAAGAAGCTCAAACAATGCTCGGTTTCAAACCTTTTAAGTACAGGATCACTTTGTCGCTTGGAAGAAACATTGTGGGGTTCACCTTAAAGTCTTTTGTCATCTATCTCTCTGACAACCCACTGAAGCATGTTAATGAGCACACCAAACTGGTTTACTATTGTTCACATACAAAGGTATGGGAGATGCAAGCTTTGAGGATTGGTTCATCAGATGCTTCATATCAGCAGTGAAGCATTATTGTCTGGAAAATGCCATTCCCTTAAAAATTATCCTCCTGCTTGATAATGCTCAAGGCCACCCATTGCTTCTTGATGATCTACTTCTGAATGTACATGTACAGTGACCCCTTGCCTATTGCGGGGGTTAGGGACCCAACCTGACCCACGATAATTGAAAATCCACGATATGCAGATGCAGGTCGGGTCAGGCCTGGGGCGCCTACCTGGGGGCTCTTGTACTTACCCTCAGCCTGACGCTGCCCCAAACAGGCCTGCGAGGGCCTTCCCGGACCTTTGGGGGCCTCCAGAAGGCTCGGGAGGGCCCTCACAGGCCTGTTTGGGGCAGCGCCAGTCCTGGGGTAAGTAATGGAGGCCTGAAACAGGCCTTTCCCCCCTTGCCCGAGGCCTTTTTTCATATACTGCGGTCCCACGATATAGTGAGACCACAGTATATGAACCGTAAATGGGTGGGTGACCACTGTAGTCTGCCAAAATCACAACTACTGTTCTGCAGCAGTGGACTAGGGGGTTATAACTACATTCAGTGCATACTGTTTGCACACAATGTCTTTCAAAGCTATAGCAGCAACAGAAAATGATGAAGAAACCCTCCATGTTTTTTTGGAAATCATGCAACATTTTACACAGAATACGGAACATTGAATAGCCATGGAAAGAAATTGTAGAAAAATGTATGCAAGGCATATTGAACATTTATTTGTGAATAATTTTGAAGTGATTGACAAAGACAAGCATATTGGTTTCATACGTAAAACAATTGTGGATCTTGCTAACATGCTTAATTTAGGTGCTGAAGTGGAAGATATTGAAGAATTAGTGGAATATGTCAAGGGAGGGTTAACTGGCGAGATTTAATAGAGGTGGAAGCACAGCAGCATTTACAACATGAGGAGGAGAGAATGGAAGAAGTACAAAAGAAGTTCACTGTAAAAGGATTTGCTGATGTCTTCATGAAAGTGAATGCAACTGTTACAACTAGTACGTACAGACTGAAACGCTGAACAGTTCACAAAAGTGGAATGGCAGATGACGAACTTTTACAATGCTATTGTGAAATTTATGAAGGACAAAAGAAACTCACAAGGCACACTACAACAACAAGGTTCTTCTCAAAAGCAACACACCCAGCACCCTTCTCCCAGAAGTGCTTCCTTATCCAGGCCCTCCACAGCCCCTGATAACACTGATGATGAGCTCAATCCATGACAAAACTTGGAAGGGTTCAATGACGAAAATATTAATCAGAATGTCTTTTTAATGAATGAAGTTGTAATTTTAATGGACTTTTGGCATGTCAATTTCATACGCAAGTAATTTTTGCTGATTATATTTTTATGTTCAGCTACATGATAGAGATGCCATTTAAAATGCTTGCTTGACTTGCAGTCTGTTCCGTTGCATGTGAAATTTACTGCTGGAATCAAATGCAGAACTCTTCTGTTACCTCCAGAATGACTTGAGTGGCAGAAGGAGATTGCTGGTAATTAAAGAGTTCCTCCTTTGTGCTTGAAGGAGCTCTTGAGGCTTGCCCAGCTGGTCTGCGGGCAAGTTGTAGGTGAACCAAATGAGCCCTGACAGGGTAGTCAACTGAGACCATACAGTGAAGAAGAAACTATTGAATTTCCTTCTGCTGGTGATGCCATTGCCCTTATACAGTCATCATTTATGCTACAAGATTTTGATCATTGTTTGTATGCTGTGCCCCACTTTCGCTAGTGATAAAATAATAGGTATCTGGTATAGCAAATTGTCCAACTCTTCAATTCTTAAGCAAGGGATGAAGAAAGGAGAGGAGGGGGTATGAGAGGGGAACGATTTAGCAACAATTATAATCAGATAAAGCAGTTTTGTAGATGGTGAAATCTTGAGAACCTTTTCTCCCTTATGTGTCCATCTTGTTTTCTCCCCGTAGCCCATTTTGAATGTTATATAATGGAAAAGTATAATTTGCCATAATTTTTTGTTACTACATGAGCAACATCAATTGCTGTTCCTAGTTCTGGATACTTGTGCTTACCTACTTTAATTGTGGTGTTTCTATGTGGGGTAGCAAAATAATTAGCTTAACATCCAGACCAGTTTGAGAATAGAACCAAATCTGAAAGGCAACGTTCCTTCTCATTTTACAGTATTTCTATATTGTAGCCACTGAATATAAAACATGCACTTCCATGCTTGTTCTGAACTTTGTGGGTATTTGGAATTACTCGCTTATTTCTCAAGCCAATAGCTTTTTGAAAGGCACTAAAATGAGGGCTGTGGAGTCGGTAGATAAATGTTCCGACTCCGACTCCTAAGTTTTTTGTACTTCCGACTCCGACTCCAGGTACCCAAAATTTACTCCGACTCCGACTCCACAGCCCTGCTCAGGGGCTGTTGAGTCAGTAGATAAATGTTCCGACTCCGACTCCAAAGTTTTTTGTACTTCCGACTCTGACTCCGACTCCAGGTACCCAAAATTTACTCCGACTCCGACTCCGACTCCACAGCCCTGACTAAAATAGAGACAACCGATGGATGGTACATTACCTGAGGATTTTTTTTCCTGAGATGTGTGCTGGAAAATAAGCCACCAAGAATTGTGGTACTAGAGGAACCCCATAAAACAAACACTCAGAAAGTAGCATAGATGCTGTGGTTTCACAGCATTTTGTGGATAATTTTGTTCCTTAAATGTAATAGCTGTCATGTACTATTTTACAGTTTAGTCATGTCTACAATTCATTGGCCGAAATATTTTAGATATGAATTGATGTAAGTCAAGAAATCTCTGCATACCTTATCTGTTGCATGCCTAGACAAGTGTCTTGGTATGCAACAAATAATTTTTAAGCAATAACTTAACAGCAGTTTGCTTCCAAAAATTACACCGTTTGCATAACTGTATATCAGGATTTCAGCTTTTGCTTTTAGGAAGCAGCAAGGAAACCTGTCACAATTAACAGTATTTCACAATATGAAGGTGTTTGTGTTTTCACACAATGTGTTCAAGTTTTTGGAGCTAAATGTGTAACTGACGAGCAGTCTCAGTCAAAGGTGCTGTTCATCTGTGTATTCAGCTAGGAAATAATCTTATATAAATATTGGTTTCAGGTTCAGAAAATGCATTTAAACCTCTTATGTCAAAAAAAGTTAAAAAAAGCAGTTAAATTGGCAATTCAATAGTATTTGTCATTTTAAAACATTCTGGAAGGAATGTCAAGCTGAACTAAATTGTTATAATTCAGCTGCAGAATAGCATCTTCCCGGGATGGAATTATTAGCTTCCTGTGCAGAATGGCATCATTCCTACACCAGATTCACCCCAAAGGGTGCCAAGCTGTACAGGATTCAGCAGTTTCCAGCTCAGAACAAGAGATGCCCCCCTCTCCATGATGTGTACGAGTGAATAAGGCTTGTTATGAAGTCTGTAGGCAGTGAGGCCCAGATATCTATCTCAGAGTAGGAGCATTTTGTGTACTTTGAGGAGTATGAAGATTGTGTGTACTTTGTTGTAGTGCAAATGAAGAAATCCACTCCACTTATATACAGTGTCTACACCTATGAAAGCAGTATGATTCCACCTTAATATGCTGGTGGCATTGTCCTTTCAGTGGAAGTTCAACTTGAATCATAATCCCTTTGGACGGGCTTAAGCGTCAGAATCTGTTCCACTTTTTGAAAAGAGTTGTGTACCTTATAGGGATAGGCAATTTGTTTCAGAACCTGCTGGTTCCGAAATGACTGGCATGATCCCATGTGGTGTTCAGAAGCCTCTTGACACACAAGCAGCCAATTACTTGTCTTGTTCTGTGTCATCTTTACTCCTCCGTGGTGCTGACCACTCAGGAGCTGTGCAGGGACAGGCATCATCCTGCCTCCCTGTCTGATTGACCAGCACAATGGAGGAGCAAAGATTATGTTGGAGCCTGTTTCCTTGTTGGAGCTCAGCTCCGTGCGGTCACAGAACAAGGTAAGTGATTGACTGCTTGTGTGATGGAGGCTTTTGAACACCACATGGGTTCGCACAGGTCTGGTTCCAAAATGAATTGCCCATCCCTAGTACCTCAGAAGGGCAGTAGCATGACATTCCTATAAATTGCCAGGCACCATTGAATTTTGAATTACAGTAACCCCATGTCTATCACAGGGGTTATGGACCGACCCGACCCGCAGTCATTGAAAATCCATGATATGTGGATGCAGGTTGGCTCGGGCCTGCATCCTCATGTCTTTGCTGAGTAAAGATTTTAAACATCACATGCCACTGCCCTGCACCCCGGGGTGCAGGGGAGCGGCGAGCAATGTTTACAATGTCTTTAAGCAGCAGAGCCAAGCGCTTGGCTCCATTGCTTAAAGACATTTTAAACATTGTGCGCCGCTTCTCCTGACCCCCCAGGGGAGCAGCGAGCAATGTTCAAAATGTCTTTAAGCAAAGGAGCCAAGCACTTGGCCCCGTTGCTTAAATGCATTTTAAACATCGTGTGCCACTTCTCGCACCACCACCCCGGGGGGTGCAGGGCAGTGGCACATGATATCTCCAGGGAGGCAAGCCTCAGGCTCCATATGATTGGTGCTGGGGTGGGGGAGAAAATCCTTTTGTTTCCCCACCCCAGCGCCAGTCATCTGGAGCCCAGGGCTTGGGGAAGGGTGGAGGTTTAAAAAGCCTGGGTTTTTAAAACCTTTCCCCCCTCTCCCTCAAGCCCCGGGTTCCAGCTGATTGGCGCTGGGGTGGGGGAGAAAAACCTTTCAGGTTCCACTGTACTGCAGTACATTATATAGCAGGACCACAGTATATGAACCACAAAAGGGCGGGGGACCACTTTATTTATTTCCAACATACTACTTCTCCTTTTCCTTGTGTCTGCCATTATATGATTCAGTGGGATGCAACTGTGATTGCCATGTCAATATACAAAGGTATGTCCCATGAGTATTAAGCGGGTGTGCTAATCCCTGCAGTAAACATCTACACTCTAGCTTTGAAGAGCATTCTGCCTTTCAGAACCCTTTATAACATTTTTTGATTTGCTTTCCTTAGCACTCTTTAGGTCCCCAGCCGCCCCTCAAGACTCCCAAAATCAGAAAAATGATGGGATGAACTTGCTCAGAAAGTCCCTTTAATATAAGTGGTTTTAGGAAGCATGGGGAAGGACCGATATATCTATATTTTGAAGGGTAAGCAGCAGGACTTTGGCCCATAGGTTACAAAATATTTTTGGAAGAAAAAATGAAATTTGTTTTGCCACTATAGGGTTTGAAGGGGCTTTTAAAGTTAACCCCCCCTCACATATTTTATTTAAATAAATTTTGTCATTTAATAGACAAATATTGTAGTAACCTTTACAACATATAACCTTCCTCTCTTACTTTAGTGTTGTAAGGTCACGCAAAGAGTTCTTAGATCCAATTATGTCTATGTTCCCTGGCCCCCCAGAGGAATACACAAGCTTTTTACTTCGTGACAATTTCGAATGGGTCACCCTACAAGTTGCAGATTTTTTAGTAGCTGTAATTAATAAGAAATGAGAGTGTATCCCCTTTTTGGCCTTTTACCTATTGTTTTACTTGACAATGTTTTACCATCACTGTTTTGGTTGTGTTCTATTTTCTTTGTTTTAATGCCAATAAAGGTATATGTAAAGTAAAGGATCTAAAATTAGAACAAGAACTGTTAAAATAAAGATAAATAATATACATACCCCACAAGTTAAAACCACTTATCATAATGGAGCATTTTATGTGATCTTGCAACCCAGACTCGAAATTTTGCCATTTTCTCTGTGATTATCTGATTTGTTCTATATACAACATATAACCAATACATTTCAATTATTTTAAGAGGCAAATTGATTTGTTTGTCCTCTTCTCCACCTTATTAAAAAGAAAAGTCCTTAACATGTGCGGTGATTTCAAATGTTTTAGACCCTAATCTTGTAAATTTTGGGGAATTGTAACACTCGTAAGACAGAGCCTCATGGTGCAGTGGTTAAACTTCTGTACTGCAGCTAAAAACTGTACTCATGACTCAGGGTGTAATTCCAGGTAACCAGCTCAAGGTTCACTCAGCCTTCCATCTTTCCCAGGTTGATACAATGAATATTACAGCTTGGTAGTTGGTGGGGCCAGCGAAGTGTATTTATTTATTTATTTATTTATTTATTTATTTATTTATTTATTTATTTATTTATTTATTTATTTCACTTATAAACCGCCCGATTTTCCCAAAGGGAACTCTGGGCGGTGTACATAAATATCACCCCACAATAACTACCCAGATACAGTCCAAAAAACATAGCAATCCCCAACAGAATAAACAGAATAAACAAAAGCAAAGCAAATACAATCAGCGTTCAATCCAATACAATAAAACTACTAAAAGATGCTAAAAAAAAAAAGAAGAAAAGTGGCAAGTAAAAATAGCAGGCGCCTCAACCAAGAGAACAAGTCCAGGTAATATCCGGCAGACGACTAAAAACTGTACTCTTAGCCTGCATAATTAAATTGTACACTAATCCCCTGCCTATTGCTGGGGTTAGGGACCCATCCAGACCTGCGATAATGGAAAATCCACAATATGCAGATACTGGGCCGGGTCAGGAATGGGGGGCCTCTCTGGGAGAACTCCTACACTAACCCAAGGCCCGGTGCCGCCCTGAACAGGCCTCTGACAGGCCTGGGAAGCCCGTTGGAGGCCCATTCAGGGCAGCGTCAGGTCTGGGGTAAGTGTAGGAGGCCTCAAACAGGCCCATGCAGCTCACCCCAGGGGGCCTTGCCTTTAATATACTGCAATCCTGCAATATACCAGGACCGCAGTATATGAACCGCGAAATGCCGGGGGACCACTGTAACCACTGTGTTTTAAGCACTATGGGGCAGTATATAAGCAGCAGTTTACTATATTTATTAGGGATTGTTGTGGTACCTTCTTTTTTCTTGAGCCTTTCAGAAATGCTAATTTGTCAGGAAGGCCTGGCATGTTTCTCTGCTAAACTGGCTTTGGCTTGCCTAAGAAGGAAAAATAATGGTTGCATAACCAATGAATGAATGAATGATCTGCACTTCTTTTCTGTTTCCTTGAATTTGGTGTGTTGTGACTGGAACAGTACATACAGTGAAGCCCAGCAAGTTCCAGGAAATGGGAAAACAACTACACATCTTATGACTTGAACAAATGTTTTCGGAACTATTGCCTTCCTCTATCAAAATGATCCTCCACTCCCATAATCTAAGACTTCATGGTTAAAGCTTATAGAAACCTGCATATATCCCAAGCCTATTTTATATCATGGTTTGGAGAGCATTGTCTGGGTAGAAGATAATCCTATGATCCCTACAATTGCTGCCTTAAAACAGGATATATCTGTAATAATACAATGTGGAAACAAACAAAAAAAACCTAGCATTTTTAAACAATACAATGACCCATTTACTGTATATTGTGGTTTATTACTTTGAGAGTGATTCCTTCTGTAACCAGAACTGTGTCAGACTTGCCTCAATGGAGAATGTATTACTATGTTTCCCAAAATCTTAGATTTTCAAAGAGAAACAAACTTTCACTTAAAAGCAAAACGTAGCAGATGAAGCTATACCCCAATAAAGCATAGAGATTTCATCCACAAATCAGCCTCTTACATGGAATATGCATTCCAATGAACTTTTTTTCTACCAAACTCTGAATAAGCTGACATTGTGGCATTATCCAACTAGCCACTTAACTCCTTATATCAACAGTGTTGTGGAAGACTAAAATGAGACACAAATTTGAATAATGTCAACCTCCACAAAAGATTTGCAGCACAGTTCTGTCCATAGTTGCAAAATATCTACTAGTCCAGTCTGATTGATTTGCAATTGAGGAAATGAATTTTCATTGGTTAGGATCCTGTTAACTTACACGAACACTTAAGGGCAATTGTCTCCACCATTTCAGGACATCCTTTATACTCCGTAATTCCCATTATGTAACTTAGTATATGATTGGCAGCCCAGACACTGCACAAAAAGACATGCATGCATGCTTGCTTTTATGTGTACCATTTCAGGGTTGTTTGTTTGTTTTGCTTTTTGTTTTTGTTTTGTTTGTTTGGTCTTAGCAAAGGAAATGTGTCCATTGTGTTTAGAAAACTCAGCTCTTGTGTTTACCTATGGTGGGAGTTAAGATATAAAAATAATGCGCTGATGTGAATGTTTTGAGTAATAGCATTTGATCTGCAGCCTGAATTTCTTTGCGTGTAAGCGTAGTTTCTCTCTGGAATTTTTGCTGCGTATTTGAATGTGAAAACAGACATCCGTTGGGGAAGGAAAGTCTTTCTTTTCTGAAGAATTGGCACCAAGGACCTTTTAAGCCACAGCATAAATGACAAAGTGAGTTGTCAACCGCAGTATTAAACATCACACTCATTGTAAAAAGCATACCAGCTTCTCTAAGCTGATTCTGTCAAAACTCAGAAGAAACCCCTCCCACTCACAGGGGAGATAGAGTTGTTATTTAAACTTTTAAAAGTTAGATTTTGGTGTGCTGTCAGGTTTCCTTCCCAGGAAACACATTCCAGATTTTCCCCACCGATAAACCAGCCCTACCTGATGGAAGAGAGGTAGAAAATAGACTTGCTCTCACACACAAATGCCCTTGTGTGCATAGATCACAGAATTGCATAAGAGAAAATTTCAAAAGTGGCTGGAGTTAGTAGGGAATATTGCAGCATCAATGGACAGTGGCCGTAATAATAACCCCCACTAAAGCATATTCTCTAACATGTTTTTTAAGGGAAAAGAAAGACAGAAATTAGTCTTTTTGCTTTCACTATCTAGTAACTAGAGAAACCAAGCCATCATTTAGGGAGGGGGGAGACCAGCAGTCTCCAGCACAGTGGGGACTGAGTATGCCAAGTGCACGCAGCAATGTTACAACATGCTTGACATATCCATTTAGGCCTGAATTTGGAAGTCAAGGATAATTCACTCTGGATATTACTTGAATGGGAGAAGAGCAAAGGGAATAGCAAAGATCTCCACATGCAGCTAGAAAAGGATACGCCTTAAAACCCATTGTTCCCAGTCAGAAGTGTCAGTACTGGACTAGACGGACTAGTGGTTAGATCCAGTGGAAGGCAGCTTCCTCTGCTCCTTACTGAGGTGAAGAAAAGCCTGAAATGTGTGTGGAAAAGGCAGCGGAATCAATTAGTTGAGAAAAGGAGACTAAAAGAAGAGTCACAGATTTTTTTTTAAGTCACCTATCTTTCAATTATTGTTTCAGCTCAATTAATGTGGCATTTATATCCATGCCATTTGTACCCCGCTGCATGCACAGAAGAAAATCTAATAAATAGCCAAGATAAAGCTACTGAAGTACCCTGCATTTGGTCAAAAATAGCCTTAATTACCTTAACATTTTAGTTTGTTGTTACTTTGTATTTAATTTTATATTTCATGTATGTAGCATCCATAATCTTAAATTGTGCAATGCTCTGATATGAATCAAGAAACAAACAAAGATGACTATGGGTAGACTTGGGGCATTTGCCTTTGTATCCTTAGAATATGGCTGTCAGCATCACAGGTTCCGAGGTGGCCTAGTGCCCCCCTCCCCAAATGACTGCTCGCACAGTCGCCGCCGCCGCCGCTGCCGCAGTTGCTGCAGCAGCTGCCCGCCCAGCTTTTCCCCACCTCCTTACGCAGCCAATCATTCGTCAGCAGAGCAGGGAGATTTTCTGCCCTGCCCCCACAAGCAACATGGTCTGCTGCAGAGGGAGGTGGGGAAGAGCCAGCCAGGCGGCTGCTCCAATTGGTACAGCAAGGCTGATGATGGCCACTCCTCATCCAGTGGCTCGTTCATAGGGATGTGGAGGGTACAGGACTGCTACGAGGGGGCTCAAGTCTTAACCTTGGTCAGTCTCCTGCTGCCAGTGAATGGAGAGTTTTCAAGGCACTCCCCCTCTCCTCTTTTCAGCAACATAAACTATTCTTTCTTTTGCCAATTCGTTCACTACAGTTATAGCCCATACAGTGGACTTTTGTATAACAAACGGTTTGTATGACATACAGTCTGTACAACATAAAAAATTCCGGAGATAGGGGAAAGTTGCTTAACAGAATCACCTATGGGGCAAACCCGTACAACATAAAAATGGTTGCGATTAGGGATTACTCCGTTTTCAATGCATTCCTATGGGAAATTTGTATAAAAGAAAATTTGCTTAACATAATTTCATTTGGAATGAATTCCTTCATACAAGGTACCACTGTGTTTACATTTCCTGCACACTTAAATAAAAACCACCACGTACATGGGTCTCCCCCCCCCACTTGATCCTCATAATAGACCAGGTGGAAAGAGAGTGACTAGCCCCAAGTCGTCTGGTGGATTCCAGGAGGAATATGGACTTAAGTGCAAAGGCTTTCACATCTTAACCCAACACTTGAACCTCTGCACGACACTGAGTTTTGCTGGGGGCCATGGCTTGTAAAGAATGAGTATTGCAACATTCTGTGTTGGAGCTCCACGTATCCCTCAGGTTGCATTTCATATGCCATCCTCACAACCACCTTGCACTGAGGAGTCACGACTGTCTGAAGGTCACCAATAAGCTTTGCTGAATGAGAGTTCAAAGGCAGAAGTCCCCACAGTCTTCATCAAGGACTTTGTCACATGTGTTAAGCCATGGCTCCAGAATATTCTCTTGGTGTTCAGCGAGTCAGAATGTTCCCAGTAGCATAGAGCTCTTCATTCCCACCGTGAATTTGTTGCTTTTGATGTGTGTGTGTGGTGTCGTTACAGTCATGACTGACTCTACGTGACTCCATGTCCATGGAGTTTTCTTGGCAGGAGGACTGGAGTGGCTTGCCAGTCTCTACTCCAGGTGCCTACAGCACCTGGTATTCCCTGGTGGTCGCCCATCCAAGTACTAACCAGGGCCGACCCTGCTTAGCTTCCGAAATCAAGCGAGATTGGATGTGCTTAGGGCATCTAGGCCGCTCTGTTGCTTTTGATAGCCAAACCTAAACAAATTTATGGGATGTTGACCTCATTTATTTCACTGTGTACAGTCACACTAGCATTCTTTTCTTCAGTATCATGTGTTGTAGTTGCTGGGTCTTTGGGTTGCTTGTTTGTGTGCCAGGCACAAAGCATGTGGCATTGTAGTTGCCATCTTTTCCCTTTTTTAATGTCGCCCTGTTACCTTTTCAGATAGATTCCCCCAGTGTGGGGTCTTTTGCATACATCCCAAGAGCCACTTGTTCAGCTGAGCTCTGAAAATGATCCAGAGAGCCCCCCTCCTTGCATAGCAGTTTTTCAAAGGGCAAATGGGAAATGGCATTTGTTGCCGCACAAATAGAAAACTTCAAAATGTGATTTGATATTGACTGAAGTCTTAAGACATCTTTAAAAAAAGAAATCCTTATTGCGGAAGCAAAGTTGTGTTCTTAAGTGGGAAATGTCCTTGGTGTATTGTATAAGTATGTTGCATAACAGTGGAAGTGAAATTTTGATGAGGTACAAACTCCTGTCAAGGCAAACCCCAGCCATTTCAGACCTTCTTCCTGTATAAATCTTTCACATTTCAGTGGAGATAACATTAAATAGTGCAAGAGAGAATTTACCTGAATTTAGTTTGAATGGTTTAAAGGAAACTAGATCTAATAACGCTGGCTAAGAAAAACCCTGAAGGGTATGAAGTGAAAAACCGAAGACGTCTTATCTGCAGAAGCGATGCGTATCTGTTAATGTTAAACTGATTAATTCAAAGAAACAGATGGGTTCTCTTAACACTCTGGGATACACTTTGGTGACATCTTCAGAAGGTTTATGCATTTGTGATGGGGAAGGGGAGGAAAGTAAAGAAGAATCATGTCTCTATAACAATGATTCCCAGTGCTGGATAACCCAGGTGTCCTTGGACTGCAGTCTTCATTACCTGCTCTGCAGTTCCATGGTTCTGGGAGTTGCAGTCCAAGAACACCCAGTTTACTCATGATTAAGAACCACTGCTCTAAAACATGGAACGGCTTGGAAAGTTGCTGCTCTCAACCATTTTATCTGTTAGGCAGTAAATAAAATTCTACTGCAGTGGACAGCTAGCTGTACACAAATGTATGTGATGGCAGAGGAGTATGTGTACATGTGGGAGTGTGTGTGTCTTATTCTGCTAACCATAAAGAGAAGTCTTAGTTCAGTTTGTCCATGGTTATGCTTTTGAAGGAAGGCCTCGGGTTTAGCTAAAGTTTCCTGTTTTTCCTCTCTGGCATGTTGAAAAAAAATGTTTTATCCTTTTATTCCATAGGTTTCCTATGCACGGCCAAGTTCAGCTTCCATTAGAGATGCAAATCTGTATGTCAGTGGTCTCCCAAAAACTATGACCCAGAAAGAACTGGAGCAGCTGTTTTCCCAGTATGGCCGTATCATTACGTCTCGTATTCTAGTTGACCAAGTCACTGGTAAGTTAAAAGCTGCACCCCTTTGCACAATTTTTCACCCTTCCAGCCTGGAATCTTGTGAAATATCTTGCCTTCCTGTACAGCATTTTTGCCTCCAGAACATGTTGGAAGTATATGTGGGCCATAAAATGCAATTTTCTGCAGGAATTGTTCATAAATATGCATTGACAAAAATAGATTTTGGAACGTAGTCAGCCAGTCTGAGTCATTTCCACCTTGAAGGTGCAGGTTTGAAGCCTATTTCATGCCTTGTAATAAATTTGCAGCTGCTATAATCTTCATTTCCAGGCAACTGAGTGAAAGTAGCCACTGTGTTCTCAAAAAAAAATGTTAAAAATGTTAATAATCAAGAGTGTGTCTTATTTTGCACAGGAAAGCATTACAGAAAAGTGCTCTGCTGATCCCTTAGACTAAAGCTAGATCAGACGTAAATGGATAATTTCTACCAAGATGTCAAAAAAAGTTGTGTTATCTTGCTGCTGAAGAATATGAACTGTGAGATCCAAAGGAGAACAAATCCCTTGGGTTTAAAAAAGAAAGGAGGTCTGAGAGACATATTGATTTGATGCATAAATACTAGACAGTTATTTTTAATGCATTCTTTAATGCATTCTTACTGAACACTGCGCTCTTATTTGTGTGTGTGTGATTATAATAGAAGCTGAGTGAGACAGACTTTTGTTAGGGCTTGGAATTGTGGCACATCCTTCCTCCTTACCAATGTTAAAAAAATCACTCTTCACTTATTTCAGAATTCTAGGAAACTGTTGAGTAGTTATTATTTTTTTAAAAAAAACTTTAAAAATTTACAGGCAACACAAACCTCATTGAATTTTTTTTTTACTTGGACTGGGCATATTATGAAAAAGTATTCAGTGAATTTGTGTGTGTCTCCCGCACTCACCCACCCGCACACGAAATTAGGCTTGGAATTTCATTTATTAGACAGCCTATATATACTAAGTGGGCAGCAGAAGGAAGGAGGGATAGCCCTGTAGCCCCAGAATATTGGCCAAAGGCCTTATATGCCAGGGAAGGGCCTAGAATCCATAATCATGTGATTGGTTTTCTCTCTCTGATTTGTTTCTGGGACATGCAAGGCAGTCATTGCCATTATTGACTTCCTCAACCCATTGTTCTAGGCCAGTGATGGCGAACCTTTTAGAGACCAAGTGCCCAAACTGCAATTCAAAACCCACTAATTTTTTTGCAAAGTGCCAATACAGTATTTTAACCTGTATACAGGTGGCTATGAAGGGGCAATGTTGGGTGCCCACAGAAAGGGATCTGAGTGCCACCTTTGGCACCCGTGCCATAGGTTCGCCATCACTGTTCTAGGCTGTATTGCACTATCTGAGGCTGTAGACCTAGGTTGATTGCTGGTTGATTGGGGCTAAGAATAAATTCTCCTTTCTATGTGGTTGGGTCTTACACAGTCAAGTTCTTCAACTTTCTTATTCTGATATAGTGTTTGGAGCACTAGAGAGACTGGACTGCCAGGCATTTTGGAATATGTAGTGTTTATGAGACCTGCTCTCTGGGTAGGGAAGGAATCCCCAAAAGAGAATCTGAAGTAGGTTGTAGAACTCAGGATCTGTTGTGGCTGTCACACCTAGGTGAGAAGAGACATTGTGTGATTGCTACATCTTACACTGTGGTATTCTTGACCCCATGGATATTGACGCCAGCAGTTGGGGTGGATGAATTGGCCAACAATATTTATTTATTTATTTATTTATTTTTGTATTTACATCCCGCTTATCTACTACATGTAGTACTCTAAGCGGCTAACAAAGCAATAAATGCAAATCAGGTACAAAAAACATCAAATAAAACGAAATCAACATAAACAATAAAACATCATAAACATATAAAAAACCTCCAGCATCCCAGCATGCGGAGGGACAAATCCTAGCAGATTAGAATTAAACAGATGGCGGGGAGGAAAGAAAAAAAACTAACTAAAACTAACTAAAATCGCCAAAGGCCTCTCGGAACAGAAAAGTTTTTAAAGCTTTCCGAAAGGCCTGCAGGGACTCTGCAGAGCGCACTTCGCTAGGGATGGAATTCCATAAGGAGGGGGCTGCCACTGAGAAGGCCCGGTTCCGAGTAATCGACTTCCAGGCCTCTTGTGGAGTGGCAACCCGCAGCGAGTGCACTCGCACCTGCCGAACAGGACGGGCCGAGGTGGGTCACTGGACGATACGCTCTGTCAGGTAGTCCGGTCCCAAGCCATGGAGGGTTTTATAAACTAAAACCATGACCTTGAATCTAATCCGGGCTGCAACGGGCAACCAGTGCAGGCGGGCCAGAACTGGGGTGATGTGGTCATAACGACGCACACCAGCCACCAGTCTGGCCGCCGCATTCTGTACCCGCTGCAGACGCCGGAGAAGAGTCAAGGGCAACCCCATGTAGAGCGCGTTGCAGTAGTCCAGTCTCGAGATCACCAGTGCTTGGACCACTGTTCTCAGAGAGGCAACATCCAGGTACGGGCGGATCTGGGCAATCTGACGTAGATGGTAATAAGCGGCCCTGGTCACCGACGCCACCTGCGCCTCCATGGTCAGCGCCGGGTCCAGGACCACGCCCAGATTCCGCACCCTCTCCACTGGCTGGAGGGAACCCCCCCCCCAGACAGGGAAGAGGGCCACCGTACCCAGATGGTGAACTCCCAAAGAACATCACCTCCGTCTTCTCGGGGTTGAGCTTAAGCCTGTTCGCCCCGGTCCAAGTCAGTACGGCGTCCAGGCACTCATCAAGGATCCTCACAGCTTCCACTGCAGAGGTGGAGAAGGAGAGATAGAGCTGCGTGTCATCAGCGTACTGATGACAGCAGACTCCAAATCTCCTAATGACCCCAGCCAGCGGCCTTACGTAGATGTTAAACAGCATAGGGGAGAGCGACGACCCCTGTGGAACCCCACGAGGGAGTATCCAAGGAGCCGACAACTCCCCCCCATGCTGAACGTACTGAGGACAGTCCTCCAGGAAGGATCGGAGCCAGCTGCGAGCAGTGCCTCCGATTCCAACCTCGGAGAGCCGATCCAACAGGATACCGTGGTCGACGGTATCAAAGGCCGCTGACAAATCCAGGAGAACCAACAGGGTAGAGCAACCCCTGTCGGCCGCCCGGATTAGGTCATCTTGCAGCGCGACCAAAGCTGTTTCGGTCCCCCGACGAGGCCTGAACCCGGACTGGCAAGGATCGAGGCACTGCCGATCCTCCAGGTACGACTGCAGTCGCACCGCCGCCACCCTCTCGATGACCTTGCCCATAAACGGGACATTAGCAATAGGACGGTAGTTGGCTAAATCGTCCGGGCTAAGGCCTGATTTTTTAAGAATGGGCTTTACCACCGTCTCCTTCAAACAGGAGGGAAAACCCCCCTCGCTGAAGGAGGCGGTGGCGATGACCGAAGCCCATTCGGCCATGGTCCCGCTGGCAGCTTTTATAAGCCAGGCAGGGCAGGGATCGAAAGGAGTGGATGCCGGCCGGCAGCAAGCCATAGCCTTGGAGGCCTCGACAGCAGAAACAGGCCCAAGCGCATCCAACCGAGGCGACGAAGGCGGACCAGCAACTGGGGATGCTGAGACAGGGCCACCACAACCGGAGTCGAAACCGGCCCGGATGGCCTCAATCTTTGATCGAAAGAAGGCTGCGAAATTCTCACTACTGAAATCAGTAGGAGGAGGCCTGGCCAGACTAGGATTGGTGAGGTCCCGAACCACCCGGAAGAGCTCCGCCTGGTGGTTCGAGGCCTCACCAATTCTCAGGGAGAAAAATGATCTTTGGGCCTCCCTGATCGCGATGGAGTAGCGACTAGTCTGGGATACAATGGCAGCCTTATTAATAACCGTCCGGGATCTTCTCCAGCTGCGTTCTAGTCTTCTCCTCACCTGCTTCATTGCTCGGAGCTCTGGCGTGAACCAAGGTGAGGACCGAGCTCGGCACCGGAAAAGACGCTTAGGGGCGATCCGGTCGATGGTATGGGCAGCTGTATCAAACCAATGGTTAGCCACAACCTCGGCCGGCGCGCCAGTCAGTTCTCCAGGAAACGCCCCGAAGACCTCCTGGAACCGAGAAGGGTCCATAAGTCTTCGGGGACGGGCCAAAACAGGAGGCCGGTGGTCCCCGCGAGAGGGGGCCGGAATCGCCAGGGGGAAAGAAAGCAGGTGATGGTCTGACCATGACACAGGCAGGGAGACAATGCCCCCTACCTCCAGACTCGAATTCCCCGACATGGAGGAAAAAACCAGATCCAGGGTGTGGCCGGACCTGTGAGTGGGGCATACAACATGCTGGGACAGACCCATGGAAGCCATGGATTCCATGAACTCCAGAGCTGCGCCGGAAAGTTCACCGCCGGCGTGCAAATTGAAGTCACCCGCCACCAAAAGGCGCGGGGACTTCAACAGCGCCGCCGCGATGAACTCAGACAGCTCCGGCAGGGATTGTGCTGGGTTGCGGGGAGCACGGTAGCCCAGCACAATGCCAAATCTGTCCCGCTGTCCCACCAACAGGTGAAGGCACTCTAGCCCCTGGCTGACCAATGTCGAGGCCCTGCAGACATAAAAAGAGTCCCGATGGACGATTGCGACCCCTCCTCCCTTCTGGCCCTCCAACCTTCCCACACCCTGAACCAGATATCCGGGCGGGCATAGGAGGGAGAGATAAGCCCCCCCCTCCGTACCCACCCAGGTCTCGGTGATGAGAGCCAGGTCAGCCCGCCCATCTTGGATGGAATCAAATATAATGGGGATTTTATTATGGACTGACCTGGCATTCAACAAAATGCAGGAAAGGTTGGAGGCGCTGGAGAAGTGACTCCCGGACACGTGGCAGCTAGCCGAGGGGTCAGAACGCGGGACAGGCACGAGATGCCTGACCCGCGTTCTTCTGATCTGACGAACCCCACGGCTATTAGCGTATCGCCCACGGCCCGTCACAGTTGGTATGTGAGTCCCTGCAAGCATGGCGAGTGGGAAAGGAAAAAAAAAACCAAAAAAAAAAAAAAAAACAAAAACAAAAACCACACAATACAATTAAAAAATACGGTTCAACACAATACAAAACCCGCTAAGCAACGTTCTAACAGACCATTAAATACAAATAACTGTAATACAATATAAATGAAAAATACAAAAATTATAAATAAAAATATAAAATAAAATGCTAATTAGATAGTGCAGATAGTGCAGAATATAGTTGAGAGGACACAGGCATTACAGATCCAGGCATTAAACAGTGTACGTTTTGACGAGCAAGGTTGTTGTTAACTTTGTCCTTATCCATAAATCCTGTTTACATGTGATGGTTGTTCCTCACTTCCCCCCCCCCCCAACTAGGGGGCAGGGGTGCAAGGAGGTTTTAATTTGGCATTTGTGTTCCAGTACAAAACAGTTGTATGTGCAGAGGTTAATTGTATGAGAACAGCAAGTGAATTCTGCTTAATCACACCAAAAGCTTATCTGATCCAGCAGTGTATTTCTCAAGTTATCAGCCAGAATGCCAGTGTGGAGAGAACAGAGCTAATTCCAGAAGGACGATGATCTCCAATCTTGTATTACTCTATTTTAATCTTTCTCTTTGTTACTTAGGTGCTGTTGCTTTTTTGTATTTCAGCACCCCCTGCTTATGTTAATAATGATGACCATTTTGCATTATGAAGCAAGTATTATCTACATAATGCATTTGCATGCTAAATTATTTTGGAGAGCTCATCTTGACACTGTACTGTATTCAGCCCCCATAAAAATTCCAAAGCTTACACAGGTTAGAGAACCACTGGCAGTTGTCAATCAAAGAGCTGATTTAAAAGAGTTATTGTAGATGACCAGTGTGTGCAAGATGCTTGTATATGGATGTCACTGATAGAGCATAGAGTGTCCAGAACTGACTTAAAGTTAGGGTTGGGCATCGTATGGCCCATAGGCCACATCTGGTCTACCTGGGCCATAGCTACTGCCACCATAGTCAAGAGTGCAATGGCCTAAAATACATTTTTCCTACCCCAAGTGCCTCCTTGGATACCAATGTCTATTGTAGAACTGTTGAGCATGATTATCCCCTTTAAAAGCCTGGGGAAATCTTTTTTCCCCTAAACTAGATTTTACTTCCAGATTGGAAAAGAAAAGGGGATTGAGCATGCTTCTCAGAGATCCAGTTCATTGGAAATATATTGAGGGGAAGGCCCCTAGACCAGTGATGGCGAACCTATGGCACGGGTGCCAAAGGTGGCACTTGGAGCCCTTTCTGTGGGCACCCAACATTGCCCCTTCACAGCCACCTGTATACAGGTTAAATTACTGTATTGGCACTTTGCAAAAAAATTAGTGGGTTTTGAATTGCAGTTTGGGCACTCGGTCTGTAAAAGGTTCGCCATCACTGCCCTAGACCCACTCTGGCAACCCGTATGTACGATCTACAAGTGCCCTCTGAATATGCTGGCCATAGAGTCTGGAGAAACGTCAGGAAGAAAAGTTTCCAGAACACGGCCAAACAGCCCAAAAAACTCACAACAACTATAAGTGTTGGTTACTTTAAGGAAAATAAATTCGGTTGCAGAACTAGACAGAGCATACTGTCAAACTAATGCCTTAATATTCTGTAATTAATTCATTAGCAGCAAGTGAATATTGTAAAGTGAATTTGTTGCATTAATTATTAATAATGCACTAGGAACATTGCTTTTTATTTACAGAATTCAATTACAGTACTATTACTGAAAATGGTCAACAAATCACCACTGTTACTCAGAAAGTTCTAAATTATCTTTTGATGCTTGAAAACTAAATTATCTTTTGATGCTTGAAAACTTCTGTAGATTATTTTTTGGTAAAATTACTGTGCTGCTTACTTGGAGTGAACCTACACCTTGACTTTAAAAGTATTGCAGAAATTTCAGAAAACACTATATTTTATAGGCCTCTTGTTTATTCCAAATTCCAAGAGATTTTTTTTCAGCAGAACACTTATCTCTGTTATGTGAGAACTGAAGCAACCAATCAAATTCCTATAAGATGCATGTCTGTTTGCCATTAGAAAAAAAAATTAAAGTTCTTAAAAAAAACATTGTGAGGCTCTTAATTTCAAATTAACATCTGGCAAACGTGGGCACGCTACCTATTTATATTGTAGAGAAACCCACAATAGTATGTGAGGAAGAACACTTATATTTATATTTATGTTTCTAAAATACTGAGGTATATTGAGGTCTGCAAAACCTCTGTAGCTATTTGATTTATGGATTTTCAAAAGTTAGAAGCATCAGATGGGTTGTTCTTATCTTTTTAAACACTCATCCAGTCTCTGCTTGGTGTGTGTGTGTGTGTGTGTGTGTGTGTCCATCCGTCCGTCCATCCGTGCACACTCGTGTTTACCTGTAAAGAGAGAGAAAACTAGATCTGTAGGGGCAGCCACAGAGATATTACATATACATAGAAACTTCAATAGGAGAAAAACACTCCTTGTTCCAGTCTGATGATGGAGGTGAGCAACTTCACTAGTCTAGAAAAGGCCTTGTCCAGGTGACTTGATGTGTTGAGACAGCTGAGTCCCGACTCATCTCTTGCAGCTCTCACTCCCCATTTATTTTGGGCTACTGCTAGATGTAAATGTAGGCAACCTGAATGTGGATGTAAAAGAATGTGGAGCAGATAACGGAAGGAAGTCTGAGATCCTGGAGTCTAACATAGGTATCTGCCTAATACTGAGTCAAGGTCATCTGGTTTAATGTTCTCTACCTTGATTCTCCCAGACCTAATGGAAGAGGCTGCATGCATAGCAGGTGCTTGGAAATGCTTTGGGTGCAGAAGGCCCCTTAGACTGTGTTTCCTTCTGATCCTTAATCTAGGTGGGGCGGTAGCCTTTTAAATTGGTCTTCTGTTCCCACAAAACCCTGGCTACAGCAGTTAGCGATCATAGATTTGGTAGTTAAAAAATATCTGCCCAAGCTTTCCATTCCTGGCTTAGTCATAAGGCCTGCCATTATACTGAGTGCAAATCAGCTCACATTGTACCTCTGTTGTTTTGTTTAATTGTGTTTCTCCTCAGTCTTAACACCAAACCACAAGATAGTATGCTAGACCGGCAGGCACATTGTGGCAGTCAAAATGACTGCTCCTGGTTTCTTTACTTATTACATATTTTCTGTAGAATACATATTTGTGATTTAAAAAAAAAAGACTTAGCTGCCAAAGCTGTTATTATCTTTCATTGCTTCTTTGGAGCTTGTTGGCTTACATACACTGTAGCATTTTCCGTTTTGATTCAGTTTTTGTTTTGATTTAGTTTGATTCTGTTTTGTTTTTGTTTTCAAGGCGGGAATGAACAGGGTAGACATCCTGGAAGTGAGCTCCAAACGAAGGCTGTGTTTTGCTCTGTTTTTCTGACTTCTTTGCAGGTGTTTCAAGGGGCGTGGGCTTCATCCGATTTGACAAGCGGATTGAGGCAGAAGAAGCGATCAAAGGCTTGAATGGGCAGAAGCCACCTGGTGCCACAGAGCCAATCACTGTAAAGTTTGCCAACAATCCCAGCCAAAAAACAAATCAGGCCATCCTTTCCCAGCTGTACCAGTCTCCGAACAGAAGGTACCCGGGGCCTCTCGCTCAGCAGGCTCAACGTTTTAGGTAAGTGGAAGCCTATCTCATTATCCCATGGGTCAACCTTGCAGTCAACAATCTCCTGTTCTGCCACCTCCTCCTTTCCATAAGGAGGCTTATGTCTTCCGCCCATGAGGATATTGTCAGGTCTTCAAGCTTCTTCCATCTAAAGCCATAGCGGTAAATACTTATTTTAAAAGCACTGCCATCTGTGGGCAGCTATAAACAGACGAGAGAGGAAGAGATCCTTTTTAAGCAGCTAATTAGTAACACTTAAACAATGGGGAACGGTTCTTTTTCTAATTTGTTTCATGAGAGTTATTTTTAATCTTCTGGAGTAAGCAGTTTCCTACTAGTTCAGACAACTTTCTCAACCATATGGCAGGATATGCCCGAAACTTTGCCATAGAAGAATTCCGTTCTCTTGGATCTTGGAGTTATTGTTCTGGATCGTAGCACTCATGCTTTGCAGTAGAAAGCGTGCTTTCAGGAATTTTTTTTAAAGCGGTTTGCCGTTTTTTTGTGTGTGGGTCTCTGTTCTTGTGACACTGAGCTTGCAACCATATGTTTTTCTCTGTGATATTTTAGTATACTGAAAAGGACAGATGGTGTGAATTGAAACAAATACTGTGCTAATCTACATTCATTAGCTGCTTAGAGCTTTGCATGAGTTTGGTGATGGTTTATGGGGGGCATTTGTGTTTGTACACTTGCAATATGTATGCTTGTTCTAAACGTGGTGCTGTTTTGCTTTAAGATCTTATGTTCTCCTGCTTTAGAAAGGTTATGTTTTAAAAAACAACAACTGGAAGAAGCTATCAGGGATCAATCAGGAATAGCTGGAAATAGACATGGGATCCAAAGATGGGTTGTATGAATTAGATATAAAAATGCTCAGAACAAAAATAAACCTGAAAAGAAAGCAACATAATGATGTGTTTCAAGCATCTGGCTAGTAGCAGGCTTAACTGCACAATTTAATGTCATCAGCTGGGTTTGCATTTTGTTCCTTAGTTCACCCTCCAAAAAAGCATTCATTCTAAGTGTGAGCCCTTCTCCTGGAGCAGAAAAAAAGGCAGTTGTTTTTATTCAGTATTCAGTGGATCTTCCTAGTCTTTCTGGAGAATTTTTGTTTCATTTTTGTTTTTCAGTTTTATCTTTAAACAACAACAATAATAATTTGTCAAACCGCTGAATATTGAATAAAAGTAGACTTGCCCTTTCTCCATAGGCAGACTGCCTGCTCCAGTACTGAGTGCCGGAGCAGAGGTAGCGCTGCTCAGAAGAGGAATTCCAGAGTGCCCTGTGCCTGAAGTAAGGTCATTGGAGAAATGGCCGCACTGACATGAAAAGAGGTAAATAAACATATGTAGAATACGGCTAGTGCCAGGACTGGAGCACACAAACGTTCGGTGGCCTTTGAAAATCCCTAAGCAGTCTTGATTTAAAACACCCAGTGGTCCAGCTCTCCCCTCTGATGCACCTACTAGCAGATGTTGAATGGCAGGCACTGTGCTAGGAAGGGCTTGCCACTGAATCCCGAAGGCAAACGGAGATCTCTAGTTTTTTATAGGCCTGAATTGGCATGTTTAGTAGAAAACATGAGTAAGAATCCTAAAGCTGCAATCGATTACTGACCTCTACTTCTTCAACTAGTGAAACAAAGCAAGACGACTGTATTCCTAGGTCTCTTTCCGCCTAGAAACAAGAACATTATGTCCACCCTTATTGCATAAAGCATTTTCAGCATTTCTCTGGAGAATGGGAGCAGGATTGTTTTTCTTTTTCTTTTTGTTGTTAGATGAAGCAGAGAGCAAGGTGAAGTGGATCACTGAGCCCTCGTTAACCTTAACAGATTCCAGTGTTCACCATGTTTTCTCCCAAGTGAGATCTTGGTTCAGTCCAAAGTTAAACAAAGCAAAGCCAAAACACTTATATCAGTCAGCGCTGTCCCTCCCTCTCCTCTTTTGCACCCCAGCATGTTGTTAGTCTGTGGAACTCCCTGCCACAGGGTGTGGTGATGGCATCTGGCCTGGATGCCTTCAAAAGGGGATTGGACAGATTCCTGGAGGAAAACTCCATCACAGGTTACAAACCATGAGGGAGATGTGTAATCCCCAGGCTTAAAACCAGGGTACTTCAAGGGCCAGATGCACGGGAGTGGTATCAGGAGACAAATATTTAGTCTTGTGTGCTCCCATAGGCATTTGGAGGGGCCCCTGTGAGATACAGGAAGCTTGACTCGATGGGCCTTTGGCTTGATCCAGCATGGCTCTTCTTATGTTCTTAAGTATATGAGGAGAAGGAGGAGACTTATTTCTTCCTAGGAATTGCAACCACAGCAGCCATGCCTCCCGTGGGTCCCTGAGCATTATGATCTGGCTCTTGCTTGCTCTGTCCACCACGGTGAAAAAGAGAAAAAGGTCAAAACTCATAGTCCTTTCTCTTCCCACCCACTGTGGTTTTTGCTTCTCCTGCCACTTGTCAACTTAAGGGAAGGTCGCTGGGGAAGAGAGAAGGGGGAGATTGTGGGACAAAAGAGTTCAGAAATGGCTCATCTTAGGTGCCACCTGGAGAAGAACTCAAGGGCTTTGAAAGGAAATTTCTCCTTTGAGGCAGGACTGTGCAAGAATCATTTTCTGCATCTGCCACTGGAAAACGTCCAGGCTATAACCCTGAGGTTAGTTTAGCTAACCTATGCAGAGTTTCTCCTTAGTATTGCAGCTTGGATCTGAAGCATTTGTTTAAGGTATTGGATTCCAACCACATAATGCCCTCTGCTGAAAATGGGCCCAGATGCCGCTTCGTACAAGCATGGGTGCCTGTTCACAGAATTGTTCCTTTACTTGTTAGAATGTACACAATTACACAGGTAGTACTTGAGCTCTCATTTGTGGTGCCATATAATTCAGTTCAGTGTCCAAGTTCATAAGTAGCACACCCGCAAGTTGGTGTGTTAGGCCAGAGTGTTAGGCTAGAGCAGAAGAATCAAAGCAGTGCTGTCCATCTTGTCCAGGAGTGATCTGTAACAATGCCCTATTAATGGGTGACTACCCTAGTCTATTGTGTATTTTCCAATACAGAGAACTCTCATAGGGTTTGGAATCTGGAATCTGTCCTTTAATATTTTGTTATCACACCTCAGGAGATATGAGAATTGTGCTTGCTGATTTTAATGTAAACTCTTGTTTCTCAGCATAGTTCTAACCCAGTTGTGGACACAAGATATATCACCTTGCGTTTTACATACTATATGAAATTTTGTTGCTTAGTGTAATAAGACACACAACTGTAGGTCCACTGAATCTGTGGCAATTGGTGAGTCAACTCCTCTGTAAATTCCACTGATTCACATGAGACTGCTCTGGTTGTTACTCAGTACATTAATGTACATTGCGGCTCTAGCACTGAGTCACAACTACAGCAGGCACATTTGAATTAATGTAGGGGGGGTTCGGGGAGAAAGTTGGGATAGAAATGCTTTGAATCAGTCAATCAATTAATTTACAGAGTCGTTGATTCCCCAATCACCACTGATTCAGTCGGCCTACTGTAGTTTGACTTCTAATTTGAACATTTCTATAAAACAAATCGAAGACAATGCAAAACACTTGACTTACTACAGAATTTCGGTGCAGTATGTAAAAAGCAAAGTGATCCTTGTCAAAATGATCTATATTATTTGGCATCCAGTAAATGACTGCAACTCCTTGGATCTGAGGGGCTCATTTCCTTCTTTAAAAAAAAGTCTGCTTTAATAAAGCTAGTTTATTTGGATAAGTAGTTCAGACTAGAGGTAAAGTTCGTAAATATAGATGCCCTAGTTCCTTCAAATAGAGATACTGTATATACTCGAGTATAAGTCGACCCGAGTATAAGCCGAGGCCCCTAATGTAACCCCCCAAAACTGGAAAAACATACTGACTCAAGTATAAGTCGATGACGTTTTTTCATTATACTTGTGTATATACGGTATACCGACTGAGCTCTAAAGGGGCTGGGGGTAGTAATTGACAACATGAGTCCCCTTACCCCCAAATCTTTCCAGATTTCAGGGGGTTCCCTAAAATTCTTCAGGAAAGTACCCCCGCTACTTTGGAATCCCAAGGGAAGTAAATTTTGATTGCATATTTTTAAAAATAATTTATGAGTGCATATTTTTTTTAAAAAATGCACTCAAAAATTAACTTTGGGGCACTAAAGTAGCAGGCGTATCTTAAGAAAGTGATTTTAGGGAACCCCTGAAATTTGGAAACATTGGGAATAAGGGGGCTGAGTGAGGAAGATCCACAGGGGGTGCTCCTAAACCTTTTCATTGGAATAATATGGGAAGATGCAGCAGCCTTATCTCCCACCTGATCAGCTTCGGAGTAGTTTTTTTTCCAAGGGACTTGCCCTCCATCATCCTCCCAAAGCCCTCCGAGCACCTGATTTTACTCCCAAAACCTGGGAAACTTATTGACTTGAGCATAAGTTGAGGGCGTTTTTTTTTCCCAGCCAAAAATAAGGGCTGAACAACTAGACTTATACTCGAATATATACAGTATTTTGTGTATGTCACCGTAATTCAATGTCAGTGCTAACATAAACTGTACGAAGATTCCAGTGTGTGATATTATTATATCTTACCACTCACAAAACTACTTCGGTAAGACTTTGCCGAATTAAGAATATTTACTGTAACATGCATACAAACTGAAACATACACAGAGGACACAGGAAAGTTGGTGGGTGATAAGTTACACCAGATCATGTGAAAATTTGTTTTTTATCTGTGGTGTATATAATCATCCTATGTCTTCCTCTGATCAAACCTGTTCTGCAAGGAAGTCTTAAAAGCATTATGAAACACACAGAGAGAAGAGAAGGGCATGAAGTATTTCATCCTCCTTTGAATGAAGGTCCCTGTGTGGCGTCATTCCTCCCCCCCAGGCCGGCCGCCCACCCTATGAGTGGTCAAATGCCAAATAATATAGATAACTTGGTGGAGTGCCTGTCTTGATTGGAGTGCTGCAGGAGAAGCACCCTGGTGCCACACAGAGCGTTGAGAGGGCTGGCCTGCCAGGGGTGAGGAGATGGCCGCATGTAGCACCTGTGGAGCTGTGCGGGGCTCTTTGCATGAAGGAGGATGGAGGGGGGTTGTGCCCATCTCTAAGAGAAGAGAGAATGTTCACCACGTTCAGCAGTGGAATGAAAAAGTCTCAGTATACTTCCAAAGGATGCAGAAGGTGTTTTAACCAGATACCATAGTATAACCTAGAGAAGCAGCTTCTTCACACACCATTTTCAGTTCTACTTTCAATAAGTGTTCAATTCCCACCCATCCAGCAAGGTTTCCTTTTCATAGTGTTTCACAGTCATATCAGAGAAGCATTACTGCAGTCATGTCCAAAGTCAGGCCCAGGGGTCAAATACAGCCCGTTTTCACATTCCGAACAGCCCGTGGCCTCTTATTCCCACCAGCTCAGCCTGTCACGCATCCCTGCCAGCTGGCCCCTCCCCATACCGGATGGAGGCGTCAGCTTGCAGTTTTACGGATTGCCTGCCTTCCCTGCCTCTGTCAACCCCCCCCTCCCAGGCACCTGCCCAGCCTACCCGCCCCCCAGCTCCATTGCTGCAGCGTCCTCCCCACTTCCTGGCATGTTAGAGACTTGTCCAAAGTCCGGGCCAGGGGCCAAATGCAGCCGAATGGTCAGCCCCCACACATTTTCACCTTGCCAAATCTGGCCCTCCTTGCAAAAAGTTTGGACATCCCTGCATTACTGTGTATCCACCTTAAAATTTACACATCAGAGGTTTAGTAAATGGGAAGGACATTTATCATGCCAGCAATTTATTTTCACTAGAGCAGTTTTTGTAATTAATTTATTCCATAGGCTGATACCATCAAGTGTTCCACATAGTCCCCCATTTGTTTCTCTAGGCGTGTAAGCTACATCATGCATGACTACCTATAAGCATATGAAAATTACGAGACTTTTGTCTAAAATGGAACTTTTCTTATTAGAAGCCATGGGTGCAGGAACTTTGTCAGAAAGCCTGGACGGCCAGTTTCTTTAACAGTGATGAACAGGGAATGATAGCAGCAAATACACATGGAGACCACTTGGCAGCTGGCTTTTTAATGGGGTAGTTTGGTAAATAATATGGAACAAGCATAATAGCTTTTCTTGTACCCAGCAGATGCTTTTGTCTTAAATAAGGGGACCAAAACAGTCTTGGTCCTTGAATCTTTCCTTCCCTGAGGTAGTTGTAATGTGGGAGAAATTAGATTCCCTTCAATTTTACCAAAGTGCCTGGGCTTGAGAAATCTCATCTGTGCCTGGATAATAAAATAAAACTTCAAATCCTGACAACATGTGACTGAGAAGTCAGACATTTTACTTAGCCGGTCACAGGCTTGTAGGCTTATGCTATTTGTTCATTCTTTTACTGTTTGTGATAGGATACCTGAAGATAAGAGTTTATTGATGGCCTTTCTCACCAAAAAGATCACCCAGGCAAAGTAATGCAGCTTTAGCAGTATCATTTAAAAGGAAAAAAATACTTACCTTTCTTGCAAATATGAAGCAAGATTAAATGTATTATTTAAAAATGTTTAAAAACAGATGAGAAATATGCATCAACCCAATGCAAAGCAGATTTTAAAACTTACTCTCCAAGGAAAAAGTGTATATAGGGTATACAGTATGTACAGTATGTATGTACAGGATGTAGGCTGTTGAGAAGATTTCCTTGTCCATGCTAAGGCATTACAATACATGAATGCATTTGCATCATTCTACCTCTGTCGGTTGATCTTAAAATAAATACATTTAGGACTCTGAGAGCAGCTTAAACTAGTGGTCGTAATGCTGGTTGTATTTTCATTCGCCACAGTTGATGTTGGTGCCAAGGTTCTGTTTTAACTAAAAGTTAAACTAAAGGTTCTGTTTTTACTAAAACAGAATGAGAAAGAGAGTGAATATTTCCTACTCAGAAGCCTGAGCAGTACTTCTATCACACTGTTGAAACTGAAAACTCTCTTACTGGCCTAAAGAGTTCATATTTTGGAAGAAGTTAACAAATTTAGGTTCCATTGCTCAGATTACAGTGATACAAAAAAGTGTTAGAAATAAGTGCTTACAGGGTCCTCCCTGCATGGTGACAGATACTATATTTTCCGTCTATAAGATGAACCCATGTATAAGACGAACCCCACATTTCCAACCCAGAATTAGAGTTTTGCAACCACATGGTTCTCTCTTCCGGTTACTTCCGTGTGTAAGATGACCCTCAATTTTTAGTCTTAATGGTTTAAACAGAAATATAGTCATATACATGGAAAAATACTGTAACCATGAGTGTGCATGCATATCACATTCTTAAATAAACATCTAAACATACCTAGGGCTCTAATAGTTAATTGAGGTGTTGGATCTGGATTTAGTCATGCATTTGGAAGACATATGTTGATTTACGTGGCCAGAACCCAACTGAAAAAGTGAGGAAGGCAACATAGGCATTTGCAGTTGTGCATTGAGTCATACAGTGTGGATGTGACAGCAAGTGCCTATTCTGGTTTCTTAAACTGCAGCAATTTGTAGCTGGGAGTTACACTGGCGAGAATTATTCCTAGGGGTGGTAATTAATATGACTTTTGCCAGTGGTACTTCCGACCAGAATTAATTTCATCTGTTGATCTTCTCTTAAGTGCAGCTCGATCTTGAACCAAGCCAAGGTCTAATCATTAAATCTCAAATCTTAAAGAACAAAAATGCCGAAAATGGGTTAAAGAAAACATTGAGAAGAATTAAAGATACAGTATTTTCCATCCCAGAGGGTTTTCTAATAATGGAGGGAAAGAGAGTAGACAAAATGTAGTTCTTCCTATAAAAAGACTTCTGAAAGGATCACAGTATGAAATTGATTCTCTGAACTATTTTAATATGAGTGTTCTGTCACTTTAAGAATTGCTTAATTGTCTTGATAGTGAAGAATTGAAAGTCTTGTTTTATGTCCTCCTGAGGCTGAGCTGCTCTTTTACATAAATACCTAATGGAAATTTAATCAACGGCGGCTTTGTGGGAATCCTTGCACAGTCTCTCTCTCTCTCTCTCTCTCTCTCTCTCTCTCTCTCTCTCTCTCT
>JAHTLZ010000237.1:21644855-21663266 GCA_023846285.1 Phrynocephalus versicolor
GAAAGAAAGAAAGAAAGAAAGAAAGAAAGAAAGAAAGAAAGAAAGAAAGAAAGAAAGAAACTTCTGTTCTAAGCTTGTATGAAAGCAAAGATAGGAATACTGTAATAAATTTTTTAGACTACATTTCCTAGTCATCATGGCCACTGAAGCTGTAGCCCTAACAGAAACAGCCATCCTGACTCTGAGGGCAAGTGCCACTTCCCAATTTAAGAAAGTTTATGCCAGAAATAGCATCTAGTAAGGTGTGTGTGACCACCAGCTTCCCAGACATCACAGTTGTAGTGTTTCTCAGAAATCTGATAGCTGGTACTGTACTAATTTTGAAATCACATATTCTGAAAAGATGGGAAAGGGGCCCATCCAGAACACTAACTCATATTGAGAAGCAGTAGAGGGATTTCCTGGACACAGGTAATCTTACCGTGTTCCAGGACTTTATAGGTGGGCTAGTTAATTAGCAGTAAGAAAACCATGAGGACTCAAATCCAGATGTAGATGTATGTCTATTCCCTTAATCCCTCACCCTATATACAGATGACTGGAGATGATGAAAAGTGAAGGGAAACAACATGTGGGAGGAAGTAAAGTTTCTCCGGCCCTGAGTGACACTCATTGGAGATCAAAAGCTGCATGACTTATACTCAGGAGAATGTGAGGGGATTGTGGAGACTTCAGATATTTTTATTTTTGACAGTGCACTGGTCCTCTTCTTCAGCCACAGTATTGGGTCCAGGTGCATTACTTCGCAATCACTCTGCCATAGCAATTAACATATATTTTGCACACTCAAAAAAAAAAAAATAAGAGCTTTGACCAGGAGCAAAAGAGGAAATGCACACTTGGCAGAAACGCCCATAGATGTTAGGCGAAAAAGGTGTAACGGGTTCAGCATGTTGATGTGGTAGGAATAAGACAGCATTTTAAAACTGTATTGAACTAGCCTTCTAAAGATATTTCTCTTTGTGTGTGTGTTTGTGTGTGTGTGTTTCCCCCTCCTCTGTCTTGGTTAGTAGGTTTTCTCCAATGACCATTGATGGAATGACCAGTTTGGCTGGAATCAATATCCCGGGACACGCGGGGACCGGATGGTGCATTTTTGTGTACAATTTGGCTCCCGATGCAGACGAGAGCATCCTATGGCAAATGTTTGGACCGTTCGGAGCGGTTACCAATGTGAAGGTCATCCGCGACTTCAACACAAACAAGTGCAAAGGTTTTGGATTTGTGACTATGACAAACTATGACGAGGCCGCCATGGCCATCGCTAGCCTGAACGGATACCGTCTCGGAGACAGAGTTTTGCAGGTCTCGTTTAAAACAAACAAAACGCACAAAGCCTAATGAGTTGCCCCCAGCCCAATTTATATTTGAAAACTATTCAACAAAGGCAAGTTAAAAAAAAAAGAAACTTTATACATTAATAAATGTCTTTGTAAGTCAATGTTGAGATGGGAGGGGTGGGGATAACAGACTAGCATCCTAAGAAATATGCGAGATTTTTTATTGCTAGTGTTTGAATTAAAAAAAAACTTCTTAAATATCTTATGTTTGAATATGGACAAAGGTGCAGGGTTTTTACCTGTCACAATGCATTCTATTGCCTTCTTTGAAGAAGGCGGACCTTTTAAAATGTTTGAGCTAAGGGAAGAAATTTCTTTTACACGATTGCCTTGAACCTGTGAGTAGATATTGAGGCTTTGTGTTACAATCCTTGGTTAAATTAGTCTTATGTTGTGTTTGATTTACACTTTAATGCCTTGCTGTTCAGTCTGTTTAAAAAAAGTGTTTTCAAGTTTACATTTTTATTTATAAAGTTTACAAATTATTTATTTTGTAATTATGATTTGGGTTGGGGAAGGGGGGTGGTGCATTATAAAAGCTTATTGTAAGATTAATGGAGAACTTTTCGTAAAGCAGTACCTTGCCAAAGAGATAAGAGCCTCTTTGATGTGGGTTTAAAAAAAAACAAAGCATCTATTTTTATAAAAAAGAGAAAATTTGGAGAAACTTTTTACAGGTCCTGGAACAAATATTTTGACTTGAATACTTTGAGAAATCTCTTCATATGACACCTAGTGAGCTTTTAAAACTTACCAGGAAATTTGCAGTGGTTGGGGGAAAAAACACTTTAGAGAGATTTATGATGTAGAAAATTCTTTAGAGACCTTTGTTATTCAAGAAGTGGAATCACTGGGAAGGCTTCTCTGGTTTTGATTTTGTAATCGTTGGTGCAGTCTCTGAACATCCTGGTTACTATGTGATAGGTGGCTCACATTAACTTGTGATATTGAAACAAAAGTAAAAAAATAAATAACAGTATATAAGAGCAGGCAAGAAATTTAAATTAACTGAGATGGGGGAAAAAATCTGTTCTTCCTATAGAATTCCCTTCAGATAGAGCTCATGGTGTTTAGTGATGTACTTGCAGTATTGTTTGAAGAATTGTTTTGTCTTAAAGAAAAAAAAAGATGTTTGCACATGGTTTGCACACGGGCAGACCAGGAAGAAGCAGTCTTGCGTTGGATATATTTGAAGGTATTTTGGAAGTTACGTTCAAGGCTAACACCTGAGCTTTGTGTAATGTAAATAAGATCTTTAGTTTATGAACCTCTTTTCAGCTAATATATTGAGTTCTCTTCTGGTTTTTATTTCTTTATTTAACATGCCAAGTGATGTTCAAATTTTGAATGTTTTTGTATGTTTTTCTTTCCTTTGTAAATGGCATTAAGATTGTTACTTGAGGTCTGCTTATTCATTTTTGTTGTCCTGGGGACTTGAATTTACAGTGTATCAGATATGTTGCAAATTTTGTCTGTAGATAGTCTAGCTTCAGCTGTTTATGGTGATGCTACATTTTTGTTTATAAATATGTTTGTGGTAAAAAAAATGAGTATAACCATAGGTTTTGAACAAATTCCTTACATTTTTCATACCAAAATCATAAATACCTGTATGCTATTGAAATTTAACTTTGTATGATGCTTAAATCACTTATTTGGGGAAATAATAAAGTCTTTACCATGTATGGAAGAAATTTAAGGTCAAAAAGTACAAATATTTTCTGATTAGCATCTAGCTTATAATAAATTTTTTAAAAGCTGAAGGCTGCAGTGCCTTCACCAGGATGCACTGACAACTATATAGTTACGTCCTGCTTTTTGTATAAACTGAGATGCTCATAACGCTTCCCCTTAGAACAAGCAATGTGCTATGCATAAACATACTTGTACATGATCTTTGCAGTTGCTTTCTGATTCTTTATTTTTTAAACAAAACTGTAGTTATAAATTTTCAGTATAGTACAGTACATAAATACTGTGGGAGAATAAAGTGTGCTAAAGTGATAAGCGACTTGCTCATGCTAGACCCATTCAATGCTAACTCGGACCGATTGGCCTACTGAAAAAGACACTCATCTGCAGGTGTGTTGGGCAACTGTTCTGCACTAACACTTAAAAAGCAAAGAGTTTCATTGTGGTGGTGGCGGTGGCGGTGGTGGTATTTAAACTGTGGCTTCCTTCCTTTGGCTACTCTTTACCACTGTAGCGAAAACAAAACAAAACAAAAATTTAAAGGCATTGGTGAGAAGGCATGACTATTGGGCTTCACTTTACACTGTTTATCAGAGCACTTAATAAAATGTAAGGCTGGTATTTATTTGAAGTTGTACAGTATGACTTAATTCACATCTGTTGGAGTAGAAAAAATATATTCTGTTGAGTATTTAAAAGAGGCTGTACATGTTTTCTTTTGTGTTTGGATCCTTTGTACTTTTTCATGTTCAGTACATCAATAAACAAAAGTTGAAGGGAAAGAACAGTGTGGTGCCAAGATCTTTACCGCTCCTTTTTTGGTTTGTTTTTGAAGGCATTTTTCCAGAGTGCAAGTCCATTATTCTTCCTTACCTATTTTAAATGTAGGTTCAAAGTAGTCTGCTTATATACCGCCCCATACCACTTCAAGTAGTCCCTGGGCGATTTACAGGTTTTAATTACAGTAATGCAAGCTACACATTGCCCCCCCCCCCCGCAGGCAATCTGGGTACTCATTTTACCGACCTCGGAAGGATGGAGGTCAACCTTGAGCCTGCTACCTGGGATTGAACCCCAGGTCGTGAGCACAGTTTTAGCTGCAGTACAGGCATTTAACCACTGCGCCACTGGGCTCAGATTTGGTATCTACTGTCTACTCCAAGAGTTGGATACAGTATCTGTCTCCCACTTACCACGACCCTTCCGGTCCCTAATACTAATTTTTTTTACATGGTAAACCAGTTTATGTAGTCATGTTAACAGTGCACACCCATTTATAAGGACTACTTCCCACTCCTCGAACAATAAACAGCGGTAAATCATAGGAGCACAAGTAACTACTCCCCATTCTAGACTGGACCAACCTCTCTCAGCATCACTTCTCATGTAATATTTGCTGGCAAGAGTTGGAGGGAGTGCTAGTAAAACAGCAGACTCGGATTGCCAAAAGCAAGACCAGACGGCTACCCCACTGTCACAGGAGCCGCTTCTCTGAAGTGGAGTTCTCTTAACAATCTTTCTTTAGCTAGTGCTGAACCAAAGATAGGGAACTTGGGGCCTTCCAGCTCTTAAGCCCTTACATTGAAATCCAACATTTTTTTGTTTGTTTGCCATCCACCAGTAGTGGCAAGACAAAATACAAGAACCTGGTTTTCCTGGACTTAATACAAATGATGGTAGCTAGACCAGTCCCAAATCTTATAAAATTCCAGACTGATGGCCTTATTTAAAAATGTGGACCAACATACATTGCTGCAAGAGTGTGCATGTTTCTGAGGTTCACTGAGGTTCTGAAAATTCCGCCTAATTGAGAATTCTGGAAAACTCTTTTAAGTTTGCAGACTGCTTCAATAAATACCATTGGGCCAATAAAATTAAAAGACACCTGCTTTGTCTTGATACATTGTGGAGATCTTAGAAGAAGTGTTATTGCATGGGATGTGGAGGGAGGGGGAGAGTGGAGCAGATGTACATTATAATTGATCATACGCATCAGAACTTCTTGCCGATGTCCCTGAAATTAACATGCAGGCCCGTTGTACTCAAAAACTGATTTGTGGTTTAGACGATTAGTTTGACAATAGCGACAAATACTCAGTTGTTCTGATAACTCCATTATTTTCTGTGCTCTAAATTGGACGTGGCATAACTTGCCAGTAGGCTTCCCTTTGGTTCTGGAGCCTGTCTGACCTTAGTGGCTCAAGCACACAGAGATCTTGGGAATTTGGGGGATTCTGCACATTCCTACTTTGTCAATTTCCTGATCATTTCCAATCTCTTCCAGTTAAGATTTCATTATGACCTACTTTTAGCTAAGAACTACTGCATCGTATTATAAGTAGCCATACTATTGTATGCTGTTGACTGTGTGAATGTGTGAATGTAAAAGCATGAAGGTAACACAAGATGGGAGGGGGATCTATTTTTCTGAGAATCCCAGTTTTCACAGTGAAAAAAGGTCTTGAGTTTTGTGATTATGAATATTGGGTTAAGTGCTCAGTGAAATTGCAGACACCCCCCCACCTGATCTCTAAAGCTCCAAGGTTGACATTACTAGTTGGTAATAACCATCTCTCAATTCTGATCTCACTATAATATTCACATATGTCAAGTACTGAAAAAGGTAAAATTAAGAACAACAACAACAACAACAACAACAATACAGTGTACAAGACATTACTGTTTAGTCATTGCATTGTTTATATACAGTATATCACAGAAGTGAGTATACCCCCTCACATTTTGTAAATATTCTAGTATATCTTCATGTGACAACACTGAAGAAATGACACTTGGCTACAATATAAAGCAGTGAGTATACAGCTTGTATAACAGTGTAAACATGCTGTTCCCTCAAAATAATGGAACACGCAGCCATTAATGTCTAAACCGCTGGCAACAAAAGTGAGTTCACCACTAAGTGACAATGTCCAAATTGGGCAAAAAGTGTGGCAACCATTATTTTCCAGCACTGCCTTAACCTTCTTGGGCATAGAGTTCACCAGAGCTTCACATGTTGCCGCTGGAGTCCTCTTCCACTCCTCCATGACAGTATCACAGAACTGTTGGGTGTTAGAGACATTGTACACCTCCACCTTCCATTTCAGAATGCCCCATAGATGCTCAATAGGGTTTAAGTCTGGAGACATGCTTGGCCAGTCCATCACCTCAGGTTCTTTAGCAAGGCAATGGTCATTTTGGAGGTGTGTTTGTCAGTGTTGTCATGTTGGAATACCGCCCTTTGTCACAGTCTCTGAAAGGAGTGGATCATGCTGTGTTTCAGTATGTCACTGTACATATTGGCCTTTATGGTTCTCTCAATGAACTGTAGCTCCCCAGTGCCAGCAGCACTCATGCAGCCCCAGACCATGACACTCCCACCACCATGCTTGACTGTAGGCAAGACACATTTGTCTTTGTACTCTTCACCTGGTGGCCATCACACACGCTTGACACCATCTGAACCAAATAAGTCTATCTTGGTCTCATTGGACCACAGGACATGGTTCCAGAAATCCATGTCCTTAGTCTGCTTGTCTGCAGCAAACCGTATGCAGGCTTTCTTGTGCATCATCTTTAGAAGATGCTTCCTTCTGAAATGAAGGAAGCCCTGCAAACGGTTTTGATGCAGTGTGCAGCATATGGTCTGAGCACTAACACACTGACCCCCACCCCACCCCACCCCTTCAACCTCTGCAGCAAAGCTGGCAGTACTCATACATCTATTTCCCAAAGCCAACCTCTGGATATGGCGCTGAGCACAGGCACTCAATTTCTTTGGTCAATCATGGTGAGGCATGAGTGGAACCTGTCCTGTAAAACCACTGTATGGTCTTAGCCAGTGTGGTGCAGCTCAGTTTCAGCGTCTTGGCAATCTGCTTATAGCGTAGGCCATCTTTATGTAGAGCAACAATTCATTTTTTTCAGATCCTCAGATAGTTCATGGCCACGAGGTGCCATGTGGAACATCAAGTGACTAGTATGAGAGAGTGAGAGCGATAACACCAAATGTGAGAGTGAGAGTGATAACACCTGCTCCCCCTTCACACCTGAGACCTTGTGACACTAATGGGTCTCATGACACCAGGGAGGGAAAACGGCTACTTGGGCCCAATTTGGAAGTTGTCACTTAGGGGTGTACTGACTTTTGTTGTCAGTAGTTTAGACATTAATGGCTGCGTGTTGTGTTATTTTGAGAGGACAGCACATTTACACAGTTACACAAACTGCATACTCACTGCTTTACATTGTAGCCAAGTGCCATTGTTTCAGTGCTGTTACATGAAAAGATATACTAAAATATTTATGAAACGTGAGGGGTGTACTCATGTCTACGATATACAATATCTTACTGTTATAAATCACCCATAGTTGCCTTTCCATCAGGAGCCTGGTATTAGAAGTCTAATAAATAAAAATAAATACCTAAAAATATGTGGCAGATCCAGGTAACACACTCACTCAGCAAGGTGTACATCTGAGTAGATGTATAACACTATTGTACTTTATGGTGGTTGACGAACATTTGAAATTTCTTGTTATTGTCAACCTCTCTATTCCACAGCTTTTCACAATTCCACCCACCCACTCTGGCCCTCATTTCTATTCAGATTAAGCAACTCTGTTATTTAAACAGGGTTGCCACAAGTCTGGAAATCCTGGAAAAGTCAGGGAAAAGAAAAATGGGTTGGAAAACCAGGAAAAGTCAGGGGGGAATGTAGATAGTCATGGGGAAAATGGATTTTGACTAGAGGTGGACAGTATCGATAATCTGGAAATTGTTAATCGCCTGCTACCCATACTTACCGTATTTTTCACTCTATAAGATACACGTTCCCCGTCTCAAAAGGGGAATTGGGTAGGAGTGTTGCATGGGGGTTTAAGGATTTGGGGGGGCATTAGGGGTTAGGTTTTGTGGGGTGTGTGGATTGTATTAGGTGTCTGGGGGGAACGGGGATGTGTAATCATTATGTGGGGCTTTCTTCCCTCATTGGTGTGTATGCATGCTCAAGCAGCAGCTGCCCATGCGCACACACCAAACAGGGATCATCCTTTTCTGCTCTTGGTTTAAAAGAAACAAAAAAAAAACCCCAAAACACCCCTCCCACCCTCCTTTGGGTTTGGTGTTTTGTGTGTGTGTATTTTTCTTGTTGTTTTTGTTTGGCCTATTTAACACACTGGATATGAAGGTAGGAGGGAGTGGTAACCCTGTCAGAGGAGAAGCCTCAGTGTCAGCCTGGGCCTTGTCTCTGCTTTAAGGTACTTGTAACAGGAAGGAAGAATATCACACCTTAACAGATTTTACAAGACCTAGGCACAGGCATCTGGGAATAACAATTATAGAAATCACTGGTGGGTGTCGACGAAGCGGTCTATTTTCATGTCCTCTTCTTTCATAAGTCTTCCCCACTGTGATCTGCTTTTTCATTAACAAAAAAAAATGTATTGCACATTTTTCTGCGTGCATTGCATCCAAAAATGACAATCTTTTAAGTGTGTCTTTTTTTAACATTTACTATTTGTTTTGTGCTGTTTGTTTTTGTGCTGAACACTGGTTTGCAGAAGTTAGGGAAGTGCAAAGTCCAAATGACAAGGGTGACTTGATCCACATGTATGTAGTTACTTTTATATCCCATTTTCCCTGGAATCACCTCTAGGCTCTCTTTTCTTCCCTTTTTTATCCTTAGGGACATCTACATCAAGTAGGTCAGACCCAGTCACGCACAAAGTTTTGTGGCAAAGTGGATACAAAGATACAGGTCACCCAAATTCAAGTCCAGCAGTCAACGTTCTCTGCGACTTTCAACCCTGCTGGGCAGGGCTCTCTTCCTTATGTGTGTGAGACACACACATATACTCCAGCATAGATTCCATTGCGATCAAGATTATCTCTGCGTGTGCAAGGGTGAAGAAGCCCTGCACAGAAGGGTGCACATGACTTACAGGGAAACTTTCAGGCATTATAATTTTATAATCTTTCCTTATAAATTTAAAACTGCAGAGCTGGAAGTACAGCCCCCTGGCAAAGGGGCACAATGAGAGAATCAAGCTCCTAACCCACTGGTGGCCAAACTTTGGCCTTCCAGATATCTTGGACCACAACTCCCAGAATTCCAAGCCTGTATTGCCAGTGACAAAGGACTGTGGGAGTTGTGGGCCAAAACATCTGGAGAGCCAAAATTCGGCCACCACTGTCCTAACCTCTGGCTCTTCATCCAGAGACCTAAACCACTGTGGTATTACTCTAATTAGCCCATAAACTACAAAGGAGGTGGTGTCATTAATGTAAATCCTGCACAGATTTTGAACGTCACTGTTCAGCTTGAACTAATAAAGACCATTTAATTTTAGGAAAGATAATTCTTGATCAATCTGAAATGCATCATGCAACATCTAAAACAGGCATGTCAAGAACCTTAACAAAGGTGGTTACTTCATGTCCTTCCTCGAGCCGAGGTGAACTTGCTTCCATGTTGAAATCGGTTTTCAACAAGGATCGAGAAGTGGATTGAAAAGATTCCTGAGCTCCATGACGGGAATCTCTCACCCCGCTTGGAGCGCAGTTCAGGGGGCATGGTCGGGGTGAACTCAGATTGACCCCACAAGGACATGAGGTTCCGTTCCTTTGAACTCGGATTGACCCCACAAGGACGTGAGGTTCCGTTCCTTCGAACTCGGATTGACCCCACAAGGACGTGAGGTTACGTTCCTTTGAACCGGTCTCCAGCGGGGCCGCGAACTGCAGCGAGAGGGACGTGAAGTATCAGCCAAAGAAATATATATTTAAACTGAAGTAGGCATTTTATGAATGTTGTGTTTGATTTCTAAATTGAGGTTTTCAGCTTCCTTCAGCTACCATACTTTTCCATCTATAAGGCAGTATAAGACAAGCCACATTTTCCAACCCAAAATCACAGTTTTGCAACTGCACAGTTCTCACTTCAGCTTACCTCTGTCTCTAAGATGACCCTCAGTTTTTAGTCTTAACAATTTTAGACATAATTATAGTTTTATACAGTGACCCATCCACCCCTGCCTATTGTGGGGATTAGGGACTCGACCCAACCCGCCATAATTGAAAATCCGCGATATGCGGATGCAGGTCAGGTTGGGCCTGGGGGGCCTTGTACTTAGCCCCAGCCTGGTGCTGCCCCAAATGGGCCTGCAAGGGCCTTCCTGGGCCTTCTGGAGGCCCCCAAAGGGCATCCATGTGAACCGGAAGTTTGGGATCAACAAAAATCATTTCTGAGGGCCTTTCTAGGCGTATCGGAGGCTTCAGAAATGATTTTCGGGGAACTGGAAGTCGCTTCCAGTATACCAGAAGTCACTTCCGATTCACAGGAAAGCCATTTGGGGGCCTCCAGAAGGCCAGGAAGGCTTTCGCAGGCCTGTCCGGGGCAGCACCAGCCCTGGGGTAAGTAAGGGAGGCCTGAAATAGGCCTTTCCCCCCTTACCCCAGGGAGCCTTTTTTCATACTGCAGTCCTGCAATATAGTGGGGCCGCAGTATATGAACCGTGAATGGGTGGGGGGACCACTGTAGTCTATTTGCCGAAATCACAACTAATGTTCTGCAGCAGTAGACTGGGGGGGGGTTATAACTACATTCAGTGCATACAGTGAAGAAGGGGACGTGTCCCCAAAATGTTACATTAAAATATTTTTCTTTGGAGAAACTGGTCTATCTTCATTGCTCCAACTTTTGAAATCCGGGTAGTCTGTCACAGCCTTGAAAGGATTGTTTTCTCCTCCTCATCCTTGTCAGAAGAAGAGGGCCTGCAGACCTCACAACCCTCAGAAGAGGCTTTGCCAAAGCCTCTTTTATTAAACACTTGGCTTTGCTCCATATCTAGTAGAAACTGTGTGTTACACAAAGGACAAGAAAAAGGTAACACAAAGGTAAGAGAAAGCGTGCATATTGACTGTATTTGTATAGAGTGTAAAAACTAAAGATTTTGTTTCTTCTGGTCCAAAAGTACATTTTTAGAGCCTGGTAGAGGCAGTTCCATTAGCACATGAAAGTCCTCCAGGATGTTGATGTAGGTTTTAACAGTCAGCTGGGAATCTGCCCTTTTAAAAAGAAATGTCAAAACAAAAGAGTACTTAATTATTACCAGTCATCTTGTGGCATTTAGAAATAGGTGTATGAGTGGGGAAGGTAAAAGTAACAACTCCTGCCCAGGGTTTTTTTTTTTAGTTCTTGTGGACATCAGTGCAGCATAGAAACTCTATTTCTGCTTGAAATAGATTTTCTTCTTTTCTTAGTACCCATCAAAGCATTATCACATGTTTAATAAGGAATGATCCCTCATCATCACAGTACTCCCTCTTCTCACAGCTAACTCGACACATTAGCACCTCTAACGCACTGCAAATGCTCAGCCCAAGTCAAGTTTTTGTGGCGTCATTTTCTCCCCTCTCTTTCAGCGGTGGAGGTAGTGGTGCGTTTCAAAGTGCAGCCATTCCAGTGCCTGGCTCCCAAGAAAGGTTCATAATTGCAGGCAGCTTTCTTCCTGTTCTCTCAGAGTGTGCGTCTGCAGATAGACCACTGGTGCATAGCAGCATATCCCGTGTAAAATACTTAGGATGTAGAACTCTAAGCTTCCTTGAGAAGGGGAAAGAGAGAGATGCAACATAGCCTTTAAGCAATATAGGATGATAAAGACTAGCTGGATGTTTCCTTTCCCAGTAGCAAGGAGAAACCCTTCATCTCTGGGTTTAAAAACCTCTTCTCACACTTTTTGTCACTACCACGAATAGGTCTTATGAAAAGTTAACAAGTTTCAGATGCTCATTCAAGACCAAACCTCTTCAGTGAAAATATACAGTACTTCGCTTTGCAACAGAGGTAGCTTAAAGCTGGTTGTTACCGGGAAAATTCATCTTCTTTCCAGCTGCTGTGAGAATTACCGCTAGGGAAGCTCAAAAGCAGCAAAAACACCTGATAGCTGACTTTGTTTCTGTTCAGCAGAAAGCCCCAGGTCTGTGCGCACGTGCATCATGAGCCCTGGCAGTTGTGGGGCAAATGAGCATAGCCATGTGCACATGGCTGGCAAAACCCATTAGTAATTTCTGGAACCTTAATGTGGTGCAACCCTGAGAAGAGGCAGCAACATATGGCAACCTTTTTATTTAATTCCTTTCTTCTTCTTCTTTTCTTTCTTTCTTTTTTTTGTTTTTTGTTTTATTTATTTTTGTTTTGCCGCCTGCGTCGCCTACTGCGGAGGGTTTCTCCCTCCTTATTTTACTAGTTCTCTCTTGTTTATTTTATTTGTCATTAATTGTTGGTTTTATTTCTATTGTAAACCGCCCAGAGTTCTGTCCGGAAGATGGGCGGTATAAAAATACAACAAATAAATATAAATAAATAAATAAATAAATAAATAAATAAATAAATAAATAAATAAATAAATAACATGAATTAATGCCAGCTTTCAAAAGCATCACTTCTGCGTTGGCTTTGGTAAGGTTGACCCCTTGTTGAGATTCCCTTAAGCCAACTCCTTTAAAGTTGGCGATAGAAATGACACAAGTTTCCCAGACTTTTTTTTTGGCATTCCAAATATTATCTGGGTAAAACCTCTGGATCCGTTTCTCTACTTGGTTTTAGGTGGGATATATCAGGAGAGACTCTGCACTCCACAGACCGTGATCTTGTAGGCAAAATGCTTATGTAATGTTGGTTCTCTCAAAGGCGCATTTCCTACCTTGCTGGTATGAATTAATAATGCTGTTTATGAATCAACTCATCAGTTAGGCACTGTACAGTAATTATAATAAACGATCAGTTGCTGAAAGCTTACACTCTACATTCCGTCCATTTCCCTTTCAACTTCCGCTGTAGATCAAACTATGGTAGCAGTTTGCCCATCATGAGAAAGGATACTAAAGCAGGGAGATAAGTCATTACGCATATTATTTCATCTCTATACCTTTTATCCCAGGGAGCTTTGCTTTTTGATGGGGTATTGGATGCAAACATGGGCATACTTGTCAATTCTGGATGTTGAGGAATATCTTTGAGCAAATCACACTGTCAGAAGCAAAACAGGTGAATTGCAGGGGAAGAAACATAGGATACATCTTTTATTTAAAGTTCAGCTTGACCCTTAATGTTAATCTGTGCAGTGCTAGCTGCAATGGACACTAACCAAGCTTCATTTAAGTAGCTTCCTGAAAACTACAGATGGTGAGCCTTAGTAACCCCAAAAAGCCACCATGAGTTCAAAATACTGTTCGCTAGACATTTACAGCTAATCTGCATTGATGGCTGTTGGAAACAGGATGCCCTATAATAAGTGATAAGTGGAAGAGTAATAAGTGGAAGAGGCACACACACACAAAAGCAAATGGAAGTGATCCGCTTATTAGTTCTTTATTCTAATGCCTTTGAAATAAATTGTTAGGCTTGCATCTAAATCATTATTGATTTTTTTAAAATTTCCTAACTCTCCATGTTCTTGTGATACTAGTTATTGTACCTTAAAGTGGTTGGTGGACTTTCTTCAAGATGAAAGTGGTAAATAGAGGTTCATACAGAGATTTACAGAAGTGGATGTGTATTTTTGTAGTGCTCATCTAATTAGCTCATTATTTGTTAAAGGCAGTAATTGTCTTATGCACCAGGAAAAGATACGGAAAACCACAATTGGCCCCTCCTTTGACTTAAGGTCTGCTTGTCCTTTGTAGAGTAGCATGGAGACTGAAAATCCTAAGGCAGTGTTATGTGTCATTGTATGTGGATTGGTTTGCTACTTCCAAATCCAAACCTTCTGTATCCAGAAGCCCATGTGGTCCAGCACAATGGCCAACCAGATGCTTCTGATTAGAATCTCAAAAACAGATACTCCTTTCCACTCATGTTCCTCAGCACCTAGTATGCATTCTATCCTAACTGTTAGTTTTTGACAGCCTTAATTTCTGTGAATTCGCAATCTCCTTTTAAAGCTATTGAAATTGGTACTCACCAATCCATGTTGTGGTAGCATAGTGCACAAGCTTGTATCCTATGTGAAAGAGGTCCTTTCATCTGTCCCAAATCTCCCACCATCTAGCTTGAGTGGCCCAAATCTAGTTTGTTTGCTTATTTATTTTGAATATTTTTACCCAGCCTTTTTCCTTGAAAAAAGGACCCAAGGCAGCTTACAATAATGAGGGACAATATACAGCCCAGAACATTAACACATATTGAAGCTTAAGAACAGGGAATTAGAAAAGGCACCTTGCAACATTAAAAGGCAATATTAAAACTAAAAAGAGCACACAAATTGTTGATACGGTATTCCCAACTAGAGAACCCAACTAAATTCCCACCTAGAACCATGGAACACATACAAATCAAGGGTTAATTCATTGGGTCGGCTTTATCAAAGGATTGCAGATGTAGGCCCTTGTGTCTTGGTCATGTGCTGGGCAGAATAAGAGAGGGAATACAGTGAGAAGAGCAATGTACTGAAACCATGATCCTGACTTTCAGAACTTGAAGAATGAATATAGTGGCCAAAATCCAGAGGCAACCTGCCCCCTCATCATTCTTAAGCAATTTCTAGCTTCACTTGTACAATTTATTTATTTATTATTTATTTATTAAATTTATATACCTCTCCATCTAGCTACATGGCTACTCTGGGCGGTTTACAAACTGAACAAAAATCAAAACCATAAACAGTAAAATGCAATATAATAAATAAAAACACAATAACTAGTAAACAATATATAACAAAAACAGAACAGGAGCAAGATGGGCTGCAGATAAAAACAAAACAAATGTATAATTATGGGCAGTATTTTGCGTCAAGAGCTGTTTTGCCAGATAGCAAGGTCCTAAACCGTTTAGGGCTTTGTATGTCATCATTAAGCTGTCTTCAAGAACACCACCTAGCAGAACTGGTATATTTGGGCAATCAGATCCACTGCAAGGCTGTTGCACATGCAGAAAAGAGTAATAGGATTCCAGACACCACATTCTTATACAGGACTGAGTGAAATCATACAAGTCATGGCAACATATTGTATACCAAGCATGTGACTGGCACTAATTAATTTAATTGCAATCTGGTGACCCAACTTGCACAATTTAACTTACTGTGTAATAAGATCTCAGTAGGATTTTGACCAGTGATGGTATGGAAGCAGGCTGTCAGTTGAGACAGCACCACCTGAGCAGCTCCCAAGTTGCTTATGTCTGAAGCACAGCATTGTATCTTTTTTTTCCTTCCAAGTGACCTTCTAACCTTGCTTTTACTGGGCTCCTAGGTCCAAGAAATTTCACAACAGATGTGGTGTGAAAGAGGAAATAAGCAAAGTGAGAAATGACAGTGCTATCTCTGGCTGCAGCATGTGGGATGAAATGAATATTAATGGTATTTATACGAAGCCGTGTCATTGATCTACATAGGCATATCCTATACAGATCGGCATTGGGCTTCTGAGATTCACACTGGAGAACTTATCCAGCTGCAACTAGGGAGGTTAGAGACCGAACTTTCTCTGTGCATACTATCTACCAGTGCTATGCTGCAGAATGGCAGCCCTTCCCTCCTTACAATTAAGTTTTCTCTTGTAAAGATACAATCATAATCCAGATTTTATATTTAACAGTCTTGGAAGTACAAAGGGTTTTGTTTTACAGGAAGGTGCTAAGTTGCAGGGCCTCTGGCATCCGCATCCGGTAGGCGTAATAAGAGTGGCTGCCGACATCTAAAGAGAAGCACCTGAATGCTCCTTTGCTCTGGCTTGTTTGAGCCAAACATAAAGCCAGGAGCGATGTGCTCAGACTGGGGCTGCAACCTTTAATCAGTAGGTTAATATCTAAAGCTTTAGTTAATTAATGAGCAGGGACCACTTTTTAATTAGGTGGAAAGTTAAGTATATTCTTGCTGCCGGTGTGTATGTGACAGTTCTGGGAGCAGGGAAAGAAAATATGCATTAAAGCTGCCTGATCCCAACAATTAGCCGCAGCATTTGCTTACAAAGCTGTAAGACGACTTGGACTTTTCCCCTCCGAAGACCTGAAAATTCTATGAGCTTTGATAGGGCTAATTGCAATGCCGGGGGGGGGGGGGGGGGGCCCGTGTAGGAACACTACCCCACCCTATCCCCCTCTCATTCCTTGGCTTCCGTGCTGGTTACAGAGGGAGAGACTTCTCTTGGTTCCCAGGCAGCACAGAGGAGCAGCCAACAAGAGATGCTGACCCCTGGTCCACAACCTGGCATTGGAGATAAGGGAGCATTGCCCCTTTCATTCTCATTGTCCCAGTTGGCCATATGCCTGCTGTTTGCCTTGGGGTGAGACTCCTGTTTTTATTTGCTTTTGTTCTGTGTTTTTCTGAGAAAATGTGGCCCTTGAGAAGAAGAAGGTTTCTGCCCCTAGTGTACACTCCAGAACGCTTGGTTGAATTATGAAAGGCAACTGCTTTATAAGAAACCTCTTTTTTTAAAAAAAGATGACCTTGGGTCTTTCTCAGTATTGTCTGTAGCACTCTCAAGAGCTTCAGGTAGCAGGCGTGTGGTGTCTCCCTTAGCCCTACCTAGGTAATGCTGAGGATTGATCTTGGACCTTGTTGCCTACCAATCAACATATGTAATAGAGAGGGAATCTATGGATAGGTTCTCACAATTGTATGTGTCTTCTAGAAAAAGGTACAGTACTTTTATCACTGAAAGTTGGCTCCATGCTGGGAGAAGTGCAGCTTTAACTCCTGACTAAAGATTGATGTGCCCACATAGTGCACGGAGGAAGTTTTAAACTTCTCTCTCTGGCTACTACCATACCTGCATAAGTGGAGGATTCACACAAGAATTGGATGATTTCTCAGTATCTTTGTAGAAAGATCTTATAGCAGTAATAGCCTCAGCAATTAATGTGCCTGTTTTGCTTGGTAGTAAGGGAGCCCTGGTAGGAAATCCACAGCTAAATTGTCCGTGATAGATAGCTGTTCAACCTCTTTTTAAAGACCTCAAAGAAAGGTGAGCCAACCAGTTTTCTAGATGACCTGTTCCACTCTTGGACTGCTGTTGATTTGGTGGAGTGCACTACCTTGCAAGTTGTCAGAAAGCTGGGATGCTACTATGCACAAAATTTGACTATTGGTCTACCATGACATAGACTGGAAAATGTGAGAGATTTCAGGAAGCTACCTGTTTGTGTTGCATCCTTGTTTGTCAAGGTCCTGAGACCTGAAAAGAGCTCCTTAAACGGTTGTGTATAGGGAAAAAAGTTGAGAGGCCAAAGCTGGATTAGCCCATTAATCTATTGTCTTACCTTAAAAGGGAGAGTGATTAAGGAGAACACATCTGGATCACAATATCAGAAACACAGCAGCCATATTAACAGAATGGAAAGTGATATCTCACATAGCAATGAAAAATATCCAGCTTTCACTGAAGAGTTTGTAAAAGTAGTTCCTTCCATTATAAACCTTGGGACTCGAGACGTAAGCCTTTGGTGCCCTCTAGCTTGATGGCAACACAACTCCCAGCATTTCCTGGCTGCTGGGGTAGATGGTAGTGGAGGGTGAAAATACCTGGAGAGTCCCAGAATGAGAAATGACTCAACCAGAGCAGTGGTTCTCAGTAATATTATTCATTATGAATATTCTGTATCCCACTGCTGGGACAAAGAATTTCCATAGCAGCCATTAAGAACTGGTTTTGACTCTATCAGCATGTCCCCCCGCATTAAAGAGCCATCTCTCGCCAACACTTGCTGCCAGAGATCAGCCCTCTGGCACCTTGTGGCATGCTAATAGAAATTGTGGGTGCTCAGCCTTCTTGATCCCAGATTCCCTCAGACTGTTATTGGAATTCTAGGAACAACGTACCTGTACCTGGGACACTGGATGGTGTGTAACCATGATGGTGAGACTCACGTTCTTTGATGGAGTGGTTGGCAGACCATAAAACATAAAAGGTTGGGAACCACTGGATGAGAGGATGATCTGAAGCAACTTTCAGCCAGCAGCCATATACAGTATGTCAATGTTTGTCTATTGAGCTAATGAGTCTTAATCTTATACAGATTTCATGCCTTGAGCAGAAGTCCTAGCCATGATCTTCTTGCAATAGAAGAATATCAAACGAAGAGGAAAAGGCTGGCTTCATCGTATTTTGGCAGGCACAATGTCCTTATGTTCCCAGCGTTGATATGCAACTCTCATTTTCCTTATTTTAGGAGGATATAGTAGAACAGGAAAAATTAAGGGAAATTACAGTTATGAACACATTGGTGGCTGGTTCATTTTCTGTAGAATGGCTTAAATCATTTGAGGCTGATTAACATGTGCAAAAGCTACTCCACCCCCCCTCTGTTCAGATAGAGATAGATTGATAGATAGATTGATTGATTGATTGATTGATTGATTGATTGATTGATTGATTGAT
>JAHTLZ010000237.1:21678084-21720516 GCA_023846285.1 Phrynocephalus versicolor
TATTATTATTATTATTATTATTATTATTATTATTATTATTATTATTATTATTATTATTATTATTATTATTATTATTATTAAAGCTACCAAAAAGATTTCCCCCCTGGGTAAACTCAGTCATTTGCATGTCCGAGCTGAGTTTCACTTTTGAAGATTAGCAAATGGCGTCTCATGGAAGATCTTATTGGTAAGGAAAGTATTTTATTGTCATCGTGAGTATCTTTTCTTCCTCCTTCCTCTAAAAAGAGCTTTAAATCTCAGCTGCCCTTGTATCTAGAGAAATTTCTTTTCTTTTTTTCCCCTAGCATCCAAAACTGTTAAAAATGTGAATTCAGACAATGTTTTATGAATAATTAAAACCAGTCTGTTAAACATGCTAGGCTCAGATTAAGCTTTTAAAAGTACCAGATTTTCCTTCTCAATTGGTGGAAGGGTCAGGGAGAGAACAACTTTCAGATAAGAGAATTAATTTGATTTGCAAATACAACTCTTCCCCCCCCCCCCGCTTTATAGCTGCTGGTTCCCACAGTGCCTGTATTTCTTTTTTAATTGCCGCTGCTACTCTTCAATGCATTAAATGAGAACAAAACAAAACCAACACAATGTCCTTAGGAGGTTTACGAGGCTTTTGAATCACTCCATTTTGTCTCAGGTGCCTGCCAGATGTCTTAGGCTACAACCCCCAGGCTCTTTCAGCCCTGACCAGGATGATGGGGCTGTTAGTCAAAACCTTTTAAAGGGAGACAGATTTGAAAAGGCTCCAAGGCACATTGAAATCATTACCCTGCAACTGGGGAGGGTGTGAAGGCTGACTGACGTTTGCTTGAAGTTAGGCGGTGTCTAAAGGGAGATTTCAACACATACGCAAAGTACTTTTAAAAGATGTTGTTGAGAAAGAGAAGTGGAATTTCAAGGTCGCTGTTCTTGTCATGAGCTTCAGGGAGCTCTGCTTCGTTCGTAACTAATAATCCAGGCAACAGCGTTGCTGGCACAATCCAGAGGGGAAGAATCAGGAATGGAGACAAGTTGCAGGACTCACTCTCAAGCTGGACTTAAGTTGCACCAGTGACTTGACTTTGTGTTTTGCTTTGTCGATGACAAAGATTTGACTTGTCACTTTGGACCCACCCGTCCCCTCTGACTTGAGGCTTGAGATTTGGTACCAAAGACATCCCGACATCCCTGAGCAGAATCCTCCTCTCCTGCTGTTCCCCAGACCGGGCACCTTATAAGAAACTCATTCTGGAAGCCTGGGAAGTTTCCAGTGTCACAGATCAGACGAGAATCCCGAAACAAGCAAGACCACAAGACTGAGTCTAGGCATCATCTCATACATCCTCTGCTAGGATAGAAAGCCATTATAGAACCAGTGTCTCGCATGGTCCCTAGCTGTTGATCTGAATCTAAACATTGCCCTTTCCCAGGAATGTAAGCTGAATGGAAGACCTGGTTTTCATATTGCTGTCTTGGAGGGTTGAATTAGTTTCTCTTGTCAGAGTTGCTTTTGCCGTTCCTGCCATTTAAGAACATACAGAGCTTGTAAAAGTTACTTTTGTGCGTGCTACCGCTCCTCAAATCCTCTGGACGGCAGGTTTTATTTTACATGCTAATAATTCACCATAGGTCAGTAAGAAAAAGTTAAGAAATAAAATGGGTTATCCCATGATATCTTCTGTTTTGCAGCCTTGAACCATCCTGTTCCATTTTTCAAACACTGAAATCTCAACCTCTACTTAAACAAAGAAACGAATCTCGTCTGAGTAGTTTGGAATCTGCCTATTTCCACTTGACGGTGGAAAAACTGAGGATATGTATTTAAAAATGGACATGGTAGACAGATTCTCCCGTCCTCAGAACGTGGAGCACCAGTCGATATAAAAGAAGATCTCAACTTTGCCCTCACTCCACCCCAAGATGCCTGATAGAGTCTGGACGGGATGGGAAGATTGGTTTCTGATAAGTGTTGCAGATGGAGGGTCGTGCCCATAATTTTGTTCTGCTTCTGCATATAAAATACATGGGAGTTCAGACAGACAGATAGACTGATAGATAGATGTGTGTGTGTGTTGTGTCGTTACAGTCCCTATGTGACTCCCATGTCCATGGAGTTTTCTTGGCAGGAATACTGCAGTGGTTTACCAGTTCCTACTCCAGGTGCCTGGTATTCCCTGGTGGTCTCCCATCCAAGTACTAACCAGGGCCGACCCTGCTTAGCTTCTGATATCAGGCAACATCAGATGTGCATAGGGCATCTAGACAGACAGGCAGGGAGGGAGGGAGGGAGGGAGGGAGGTAGATATCCCTGCTTGACCACAGATAATCACAGAGAAGAAATGGCAATGGTATAACCATTATCCGAACACTGCCCATGCCTTGAAACCCCTTCTGCCCTTAAGATAGAAGTGACTTGACGGCACCTGACCACGTGAGGCAGAAAAGCCCACCAACATTTGTGCCTATCTGTGAAAGCAAATATAGAAGATGATGAACAATTAGCTCCCTTTTCGTAACTTCTCAAATATACCACCAGGGCAGATGCCAGCCTTCTGGGAAAAGTGGACCTCCTAGTGGACAGCAAGCATAGTGCCTCCTTTTGAAACCTGTATATCTACCCAATGGCCAATATATGTTCTCAGATTGCTACGTTGTTATGTCATCAAGTTGCCTCCAACTCATGATGGGTCTATCCACGAGCACTCTTCAGAATGCCCTGTTTTCAACACTCAAGCCTATGGGTTCCTTTAGGGACTCAGTCCACCTCTTCTTTGGTCTCTCCGTTTTCCTGCTACATTCCATCTTTCCCAGCATTCTTGTCTTGTCCAGAGAACCTTGCCTTTGCGTGGATGCACCCATTCCACCATTTTTTGCTTCAGAGATAGATCAGCCTTGCTTTGATCTAGGACCCACGTACAGTGGACCCTCGTATAACTAACGGTTTGTATAACATAGAATCTGTACAACATAAATTCCGGAGATAGGGGAAATTTGCTTAACAGAATTGTCTATGGGGCGAATCCATACAACATAAAAATGGTCGCGATTAGGGATGACTGTTTTCAATGCATTCCTATGGGAAATTTGTATAAAGGAAAATTTGCTTAACAGAATTTCATTTGGAACGAATTAATTCCTTTATACAAGGTACCACTGTATTCATCTTTCTGGCAATGCAGATTATTCACAAAGCTCACCTCTAGCATCATATTTCAAACAAATCATCCCCCCCCCACACACACATTGTCAACTTTCGTTATTGTCTAGCTTTCACGCGTACGCATGGTGATCAGAAACACAAGAGTGTGGATGATCTTGGTCTTGATCTCGGGTGATGCATCCTTGCACTTGACAAGTCTTTTCTCAATCCTTCATTGATGCCCTTCCTAATCTCAGTCTTCTGATTTCTTGCTTGCACTCTCCCTTTGAATTGATGACTGCACCATCAGATTAATATAGTCTCTTTCAATCACTCATACAGTAAGCTGTACTCTGCGAATGTAACATGGGGCTTTATCAGAGGGCGGTAGAGTCGGCTTTAGGCTTGCATTTTGTTTCAAAAGAGCTTATATTTAACTTTTCGGGTCAAGTGCCCTTTTGCAGAAGGCTGTTTGGCAGCGTGATACTCGAGAACATATATTTCTGCTACACTTGTCAGATCTGATTATTTCTAAAGGCCACAAATATTGCTGCTGGAAGTATCGCTATATAAACAGAGTTTACTGAAGCTCGGTGAAACATACGTCAAGGCATCTTGGCACATTAAACCTAAATAAATGCCCAGCGATTTGGTTAGAAAGCAAATTTCTTAAAAACAATCCTCTGGAGCCTGGTTTTTTAAATAAATAAAGATATATATAAGATAGCCGGCTGTGCCCACTCTGAGGGATTATGATTGTCCCAACGGTGAAAAAGACAGCTCACAACACTGAGCATCTGGCCAGTTCCATGAAATGGAACAAGAAAGAATGCAGAAAACAGCAACTTTTGCACTTAAAATACTGTCCCTATATATGCCTCTGTTGGAACTCAGTTTCCCATGGGGCTTTACAAGTCTCAGGGAATCTCATGATTCCCATAATCCAATAAGGTGCTTTTCTCCATGCTGACCTGTGAAATGGTGGAGAGAACTGAACACAGGTAAAGCGTCCGCTCCACCTCCTGCTGAAACGGGGCTTTCACTCCCATAATCTTTTTTGTGAATTATGAAAGTAGGAATCCATCCAATATGGAAGCTCTATCCCATAACAACCCTGTGGTCTCCCCCAAGCTTCTTTTTTTCCCCACATCTTGGAGACATTGGTGTCTTGGTCTGTAACTCTTGAGAATGAGTGACCCCGTTGGCTGTGGTGATGGTGGTTCTGGGAACTGTAGTCACAAATGCAGTTTTTCCAGGCTGTCATCCCATTATTCAAGGAGGACACTAAAGCAAAGCAATGTATTGTACTTAAATACTGCCCCATAGAGCTTGCAGCACTCTCTAGATGGTTTATAATTCAATTATGCAAACTACAGACCCCCCCCCACTGCCCCAGTGAGCTGGATACTCATTTTACCAACCTTGGAAAGATGGACGGCTGAGTAAGCCTTGAGCCTGTTACCTGGGATTGAACCCCAGGTCAAGAGCACAGTTTGGCTGCAACACTACTAGTTTGCATTAGCGCAGCATCTCTGGTACTACTCCCACAACGTAGAAGGGTCAGCAAGAACTGCTTCGTGCCCATCTCTAGCTACAGTACAATTTTTCTCATAAAACAAAGGAGTTGGAAAGGAACTACAAGGCCATTCCAGTCCTGTCCCTTGCTGAGTACAAAAAAAAAATCCAAGTTACAGCATACTCGCCTGATGGCAGCCTGGCTTTCTCTTTGATGCCTCCAGTGATGGAGAGCTCACCACCTGCCAAGGTTATTACGAGGTGGTGCTCCAACCATTATTGCCATATTGTTCCAACAGTTAGGAGGTGTTTCCTGATATATCAGCCAAAATCTGACTTCCTGTAACTTGAGCCCATTATTACGTCACGTGTCCTCATATTTAAGAATACCAATCTTCTGTTACTATTTTTGTGGCACCATGTCCCTCCTGCCCAACATTTTGCACCCTTCATTATTTATTTGTTTGTTTGTTTGTTTGATTGATTGGTTGGTTGGTTGATTGATTGATTGATTGATTGATTGATTGATTGATTTCTATACAGCCCATCTAGTTAAAAGGCTATTCTGGGTGGTTTACATTAGGACAGACTAATGGAGTTGGATTAATGCATTGGATTCGGAAGTTATATAGTTCTGGGGCACTGAGTCTAGTTGGGGTTGAGAGTCACCCATGCACTAGTGATGGGGAAAGTGTGTGTGTGTGTGTGTGTGTGTGTGTTCCCCTAGTTTTTGATCCACATTTCTGTGTGTACCTGCACTCTCCGGCCTCTGAGGGAATTACCTCTAATTCCCAATCCAGCTTGTTATGCTTCGATGGTATAGATAAGTGGTGGCGAACCTTCTGCACTCCAGATGTTTTGGACCACAACTCCCAGAATTCCAATCCTAGATTGCCAATGACATAGGACTGTGGGAGGTGTGGTCCAAAACTTTTGGAGTGCCAAAGGTTCACCACCACATGTATAGATGCTGTTGGACTGCAATTCCCAGAAGTTCTTGCTGTCACAGTTGGTGGTGAAGTCTTCTAGGAGTTGCAGTCCTAAAACATCTGGGGAAGCCCTACGTTTGAGAACAAGGGCTCTACAACTACCACTCCAGAAACCCCAGGCGGCACAGTTAACGATGAAGGTTTCTGGGAATTGCAGATCAGGAACACCTTGGTTTAACCAAGACTAGGAGCCACCACTCGGGAAAACACTACTTGCCTTCCTAGTGTTGCGTACGGACGCAAATCTTCTTATGCGAAATAAATGTTTTCCTTCTCATCTCACAAGATGCCATCTGCCAGTATCTCGGAGACTTTTCACATGCACAAGAAGGAGTTTTCTGCAGGTTGCGCAGTCAAACAAAACCTATAACAGCTGCTGCCTGGTTAGAGGAACTTTTAAAAATTAGAAGCACCAGCTGGTTTTTTGACATTTTTTCCCTTTTAAATGAAAAGGCAGCCAGCTAGTCCTGTTCTTGGTGTGTGGGGGTGGGGTAGGTGGGTGTTTTGCTTCTCAAGGGGCTGGAACTCTAATAATATTGTGCACATAAATTTGGCGCAGTTGGTAGAAACCTCAGTTTCGATGTCTTCTTTCCCTTGTGCTACAGGTGAGACACATTAGGAGGAGCAGTGTTTTCTCCACAGTCCATTCTGAGAAATGCCTACCATTTTGGCAGGCATTTCCTCTGGGAAATAGCCATGAAAATAGTTTTGAAATTTTTTTTCCATACTCCGAGTGTAGAACTAAAGTCCCTCTAGCGGCCTGGTCAGCCTTTTAACACAGAACGAGGAAAGTGTGATCTGGAGTTTTGCCTTAGATCAGTGGTTCTCAACCTGTGGGTCCCCAGATGTTCCTGAAATGCAACTCCCAGAAACACCTTCCAGCACAGCGAGTGGTGGAGGTTTCTGGGAGTTGCAGTCCAGGAACATCTGGGGACCCACAGGTTGAGAACCACTGCCTTAGATGAACCCGCTTCACCATTGCTGGCTCCTGAATCTGTTACGCTTTGTGTTTTGTTCTGGCTTAATCTTCCTCTGCAAGAGGTATCAGTATATGTATCCTTCTAAACCACAGCCTGCTTCAGTGAGACAATGCAAAGAATATCAACACAGTCGTGTAACATTTGTCAGTGTTGAAGATTCACAAATGTTAGCCTTGTTTCCAAACCTGACTATGCATGAAAATTAACCAGTGTCGTTTAATCATGAATATTTATATTTAACTCTACAATTTAATGCTGTACTAGCTGCTCAACCAATAATTTGTGCCACTGCCAGCTCATTATGTACTTTAATTGGTCTGAAACCATTTGCAGTATATGCATTATTGGAAGGGGTCAGTTTGCAGGGTGGGTAGGGGGGAAAGCAGGACATATCTGGGCACTGCAGGGGATGCAAGGGAGATATAAAATTAGGGAAGTAAGAGTGTGGATGGAAATTTACGTAGGCAGTAAGGCTGGAAGTCTTAAATGCTTTTGTCCAAAGGGAGTGCTCTGCAGATAAATTCTGCAAAGTGTTTGGCAGGCATTTCCACTGTGAAATAGGCATGAGGGTAGGTACCGTCCATGTATTTAGGTCCATGCCAACTCCTTAGAGATCAACATTTGAGGTGCAAAAAATGTTGGTGGTGGATGGAAAAGATGTTCCCCAGTTGCACTTGTGTGTGCTATTCCTCTAAGCATTGGCTTCACTTTGCATTGATTGATCCCAGCAAGTCAACCACCATGTAACCTGTGTTGTGATGTCACAAAATCTCAATAGGAATGCCTTTTACGAGGCTTGTTCCATGACTCTCTCCATATGACAAAGCCATGCAGGGAGAGGCCCTGACCGTTACAGTTACTAGATACCATCAGCATGCTTTCTTTGACTAAGCTCTTGATGCAAATCTACATGCGAAGAGGGCCTCTGGCCGATTATAATATTGCTTGTGTCTAGATGTTCTCCCCGCTCGCGTATAGATTGTCTAAGAAACGGCAGATATTCACTGGGAGAATGCCAGTGGTGTGCAGTGATGCTGGTAGGTAGGGCTCGTCCAGAGACATTGTCCATGCGTTCGCTCAGTGGGTAGAAAATGCAGTGTGTTCCTCCTTCATATCAGATCACAATTGCTGCCACTTAGGGCAATGACACCTACCCCTTCTCCATAGAAGTATACTTTCTCCTGTGTCCATGGGATCCCTCTGTTCATAATAACTGTTCCCCTAAGATTGCTGAAACAGAGGTTCAGTTCTCTCAACTGGCAAAAGTATTTGCAAAATGCCTGGAGCTGTCACAACTCACAAACCCAAACCGTTGAGAGAAATTCATCATCTCCTCCTCCCTCCTCCCGCACCACACCACACACTTGCCAGTTCTATTAGGAACCCAATCTAAGCCACATTTCTGAACAAGCAGGCAGGCACGGATGTATTTATTCTTCCATTTTCACATTTGTCTGAACTGTGATTTTTAACAAAGCAAGCAGAGGGAAATTTGTATAGGAAGGCATACATTAAGAAATAGGTCTACATAAGAACGTGAAATAAAGATTTGCACAGCATTATCAAATGCAACATAAATACTATTGACTATTCCCAGCTTTTGTGCACTTTCTTGACTTTCCTGACCAGCAAACTCAATTTATTTTTCACTAGCTGTTTTGTTTCTCTAACACACTTTTCTAAATCTCAACTGAACATATAAATAATATGTGGGTTCATTAGACACCAATAATTAATACTTTCTTTAAAAGTATCTCAGGGTGCAAAAGAAAACCTGCCAAATTTGAGTGCAAATGATTTAGCATGTATAATCCCTGGGAGAGCAGAATTTTATAACCCAAACTTTAATTAACATTTACAGTAGGACCTTGGTATCCACTGGGGATTGGTTCCGGCCCTTCCCGTGGATAATGAAAACCATGGATCAGAGGGAACGCCTGCCCACCCACCCCCAAACTGCTTGCTTTATGACTGCTGTTTTGAGACAGTAGCTTGCTTTATGGCTGCTGTTTGTGACAGTAGCTTGTTTTACAGATGCTGTTTGTGACAATAGCTTGCTTTACAGCTGCTGTTTGTGAAAACAGCTTGCTTTACAGCTTGCTTTGTGGCTGCTGAATTATTTAATTTTTTTCCTCTGCCAACCGTGGATAACTGAATCAGTGGATAATGAATCAGCTGATACAATCAGTAGATACAAGGGTCCTACTGTAATATTTTACAGATTTCTGAGGGGAGAAGGTGCAACATGGTTCAGATGGATAGATCCAGTCAAATTCCCCATGGCTAGATACAAGTTTCAGTGCTTTAATAAAAGTAGGTATTTTGTGATTTCTGAACATCCTACCACAGAAAACTCCCTCTTTGTGCTAAAGGGAGTTTGCATTTTTTTAATGATTCAGAGCATGTGGGTTTGATCAGTTGTTCAGATGAGGGAACCTTACTGTGAAGCAGTGCTAGGTAGAGATGGACACAAAACAAAAACATGTTACATCATTTTATAAGGTTATGAAATGTAACAAAGTGAAACAAAATATAAGTGAGCATTCCATCAAGTAATGAAACAAAACACCATTTTCTGTTTTAGAAATGAAATGTTTCATTTTCTCTTGTTGGAACATACCAATACCGTCCTAGGGAATCAGAATAACAAGCTGAAAATTATCACCTATGTGCAGAGAGGTGGGACCGGGGAATGGATGATGTACTACTAAGATATGCCCAAACTGCAATTCAAAACCCACTATTTTTTTTTTTGCAAAGTGCCAATACAGTAATTTAACCTGTATACAGGTGGCTATGAAGGGCTGATGTTGGGTGCCCACAGAAAGGGCTCCGAGTGCCACCTTTGGCACCCGTGCCATAGGTTCGCCATCATTGCTCTAGGAAGAGATAGGCTGTCAGATATATCAGTGTGGAGGATGATTTGATGGTGATTGGGAAAGATCCCATTCAAAAATCATAAATCAAGAGGATACGGTAAGATCCAGGCTCTTTTACCCCAAAAACTCTTTTATTTAAATTTAAAGAGAGAGGATTGGCTGCCTCTCACCTGACCTGATGCAAGCTGTGATTTATCCCAGTTACAGACTGGGATGACAGGTAACATTCGAAATCATGAAGCTGGCTTCTTTTCACTAACAACAGTTCAGACTAACTACGCTTGAGGATTTGGATGACACAGTACAATAACAATGGAAAAGAGAAACCTCTGGGCTCCTCTTTCTGGTATGACAAAGAACTGGGCACAGCCAGTACAGTATGCCAGCCCTTGGGGGCGGTAAGGGTAGGATTATGTCTATTATTTTGGTTTTAAGCCAAGAGCATTACATCCAGATCTATTACATCCTGCTGTTTGTATTTCTGGGCATACTCCAGTTTGCTCCCTGATGAAAACCAAAGAAAATGTCATATTATCCTTAAATTCTTTAGCATAGCAAGTCATCACTACAGTAAGCCTATTTGACTCAATGGAATTTACGGAGGAGTTGACTCACCAAACACACACTGATGAGTCAACACTTCCGTAAGTTCCACTGATTCAGATGGGATATTTTAGTGCAACGTACTCCGCTATGCAACAGGATTTTGGCCAAAGGGTTCAGATGTCATAATTCCATCTTCACTACTGCTTGGATATTCTAATACCCAAAATCTCTGAAGGGTAAAGGAGCAGAATGCTTTATAATATATTTATTGTCGGAAATTATAAAAGGCAGTGCTTCTGCGTCAATATATTTATTTGAGTCACTTATACATTACCGTAGGGGGAGACCACTAGATTCTGCTTCCATTCCAGAAATATATTCAAGGTATTCATTAAAAGCTATTTCTGTTAATGGGCTCTCAAAGAATGAATCAAATTGCATACACTGTAAATGAAGTTTAAACATGTTAATTCCAACAGTTTAACAAGCTCTGACATGCCTCCATCCCTTTGCAATATGCAATTTTCTGGAAGCTGGAGAGCTGGTATAATAGATATTTTAGCTGTGCATGCCATTTTGCTATTAAATTAGAATGTGATTACCTCCTGCAGCCAAAAGACTACCCTTGAGTCCTAAGTAATATGACTTTATTTTGCAAACAGACGGAGCCAACTTTGTTAGATGGCAATGACTTGGAAAGCCAGAGCACTTCATTAACATTTTAGCATCTTGTGTCTTCAGCTTTATTATGGCTGATCAGAGGATGAGTTTGATGGCATTCACCAGACATGTCCCAAACTTGCCCACTTGATGAAGCAAAATCAGCCCTTAAACAGAGAATAATGGATATGGAGAGACAGGCAGATCTCAGTAGTTGCCCCAACTTTAGAGTCCCAGATACACATAAATATTGCCCACTTGTCACAGCTGAAGACGTACAAGTTTAGGAAAGCCTTTACTCTGGCCAGGTGTGAGGCTTCCCCTTCTGCGGTGCTGGAAAAGAACATCCCAAGGGAACAGAGACTCTGCCCTTGTGGCTCTAATAAAATAGAATCCATTGAGCATATGATGCTCAGATGCAGTAGGCACAAAAAGATCCAAGCAAAATACATCACACCACTCTTAAAAGATATGGCAGGCCAATCGGACTTGGACTATTGTAATCAATTGCTAATTGACCAAAATCAGACTACTACTGAACTGGTGGCAAAATTCTGGGCGGCATGTCACAGCAACAGATAGATAGCTGAGCTCTTAAACTTTGGTTTTATATTGTTATATTTGCTGTCTTAAAGGCTTTTTAAAAAATAACTTTTTGTTTTATATATTGATCACTGTAATGTTTGCCAGTTTTTAAGCTTTCTAGCTAATGTTTTTCATATTTTATTTTACTCTGCTCTATTCTATTTTATCTTATGTCTGGCTTGATGCCGTAATAATAAATCTTACCTTACCTTACTTGCCCACTTGCCCACTACCTCAGACTCTAGAAGCCTTTTGAACGCAGTGGCTGTGTTCCTTTTCTTATTTTATTTTATTTTTGGGGGGGAGGATGTTCTTAAATCTGCCTTCCAGCACCCATTTGGGGCAAGGCAAAGAAACAGAAAATGGCTGGGACTTATGCTTGGCATATGAATGGCTGATCTCTTTGGATCCCTGGAGCCCAAAAGAGTGTGTCCCAACAGGACTCCACCTTGGGAAAAATGAGGAAGTGGAAGCAGTGAGAAATGAAAGAGCAGAAAGGGTTAAATCAACACTACAATTGGCTGATATGTCCAAACAAGAGGCAAAGTTCTGGCTTCTTTTAAGGAACAAATAACTCCTTTACAATAATACCAATAATTGCTTTCCATCAAGTTGATCTCAATTTACGATGACCCTCGTCAGGGTTTTCTAGGTATAAAGTATTCAGAAGTGGTCTGCTGCTCCCTTCATATGGGTATGCTGTAGGATGGTGTAGCTTGCCCAAGACTACACAGGATGGCTAGTCTTCTGAAGGCACAGTGGAGAATCAAACATGGAGCCAGATGCTCCATGTTCCTTACGAAGCAAAATGTGCTGCTTATACACCACTCCATGGCACTTGACACCACTTGCTGGGCAGTTTACAAGTTAATGATAGAGGCTACACATTCCCCCTCATTCATGTGGGCTGCGTAGTCATTTGACCAACCTCAGAAGGACAGAAGATTGAACCTTGAGCTGGCTACCTGGGATTGAACCCCGGGTTGTGAGCAGAGTTTTGGCCACAGTACTGCAGTTCAATCACTGGGCCACAAGACTTATACTAAATCACATCATCAAGTAGGGATGTGCATTGGCCTCAGACTGAACACTTGCCCAAATGTAGCCCCACAGTTAGTGCCTCGTCTGCCTGGTGTCCTTTTGGAGACCGTCTGACACCGTCCTTCTGAAGATCGATGATCATATTTAGGTGTTTCCCAAGACCACATTCTTGAGAATAAGAAACGCACATGGCAAAAATAGTTCATAGATTTCATGGTGCAGGCAGGACAGATGGGCTTCTGGATGGGACAGCAGCAGTCTGCACAGGTCTGTGCTCCGACCCTGCCCTCCCTTCCTGAACATCACCCGTGAGCACACAGGGACTGGAAAAGAACAGTGAGTACAGCCTAATTTGATTTCACCTTAGAAGGGCAATGCAAGGAGCCGCTACTTCCTGTACTTCCCATCCTTTTTCCTGGCCCTCTTACCTGGATCTGACTGTGTTGTTGTGATCATTAATAGACTTGGATTATTTCAGTCAATGTCTTTTCAGACAGAGAAGCACAAAGGACATGTTTCTAAGAAGAGAGAGTGGACATTCTTTCTCCTTTACTGTCAACTCAGTGTCTTCCTTAATTTTTTTCTCTCTCTCCCCTCTCTGCCCACTTTCCCTCTTCTAAGCATGAGGTATGAACACAAGTGATTCAACCTAAGGGATAAGTGGAAGGTGCTGAAAGGTCTATGGGGTCTTTGCTGTACCCAGTGGTCCCCCTCGAAATGCACAAATAGCCCTGATTGGGTCAATATTTATGCAATCATCCATGTACAAGACCCCCTCTTTATTATTAAGCTCAATCTTGCCTAACTTGTGACACAGCACGTTGAACACCCTCAAGTCTTCTGATGTGCCACTAGGAGCAGGAGGAAAATCTCCTTGATTTATGATTTAACACGGACCAAACTAATCTGCATGTACCAAACCAGCATGCGGACCAGAACACAATTATCTTGTAGATATTTTGAAAACTCTTGAATTTTACTTCTTTGTTTTACTGAGGGTATAGATAATTTTCCTTCAATAAGGATTCCTTACAGTCAAGCTGTCAAGGGTATATTACCCTAATACAGGCATGTCCAAACTTTGGCCCTCCAGATGTTTTGGACTACAACTCCCACAGTCCTTTGCCATTGGCAATCTAAGCTTAGAATTCTGGGAGTTGTGATCCAAAACATCAGGAGGGCTGAAGTTTGGTCATGCCTGCCCTAGTCTATCTTGAGACCTATTTATGAACTTCCTGTAAGAAAAAGAAAGAAAAAGAAAGAAAGAAAGAAAGATTAAATTGTTTAATTACTAGCTATAACAAATCCAAACTTGCCCTTCCTCCTTCTAGAAACTATCTAAATGGCCAGGCAAGTGCTGTACATATTTCTGTGTATATTTCTGTGTACATGCACATTTCAAGACTGATTGGCCACTGGGGGATCATTTGAGTGGTGAGACCCTCCAGGACTAATGGTTGGTCAGCTGGAATGAATTTCTCTCCCAGTACCTGCCAGATGTTCCAGACAAATATCTCTGATTGTAAAAGGAATTCCCTTTTGTTTCCCCTGAAGTATCAATGAGGCAAGGCCAGCCTAAACACTATTACATTAAGGCCCAGGGGTCTTTTCTGCCAAAAAGATGCTTTTTGTGAGTTATTCCTAGAAGCCTGATAAATTCAGTTAGCTAGTAGTGTGTTTGTTCATTTTATTTTAGAAGGAACTGATTCTTTCTCAACTTCCTTCAGCTTGAGTCTTTAATAAATTGGCAGCTGAATTTGATTTGAGCCTTTTGCCTGGTCTGAGGATCAGCTTCGCCCTTGTGCTGGCCACAATCAATGTCTAGCTTACAGCGAGTTCTGAAATGTGATATCGCTTTCTTTGTGAGGTTACCAGATTGGATTCTTGCATATCCAGAATGTGAACATTATTAACACAATCAGCGGTGGTGCCGCTTCCTCAGACAGAATTCAGCTTGGAGGCTGTGCTGTTTCCCAGGAAGTGCAGACCTGCCAATGTGTTCCACGGTCCAGAGGGAAGTTTGCTTGCCATGGGGGGAAAGGGGGAGCCTGTTACCCTCAGTAGTAGACATGGGCATTTCATTTTGGAACCAGACCCCTTCCGAAACGAAACACCCATCTCTACTCAATAATCCATCATTCAGTCTGAGGCTGCTCTTGTGCAAACGGAAATCTGGTAGACACGAATTGCATATATGGTTTTGGAGCAGTCTTTACACAATTTTGCTCCTTTCTGTTTGCCCATAGTCATGCATGCAATGATATTTTGACTGAATGTGAAGGGACAGACAGGCTTAGATTCAACCTTTTCTGCACCCACCCACCCCCGGTATTTCCATAGCATGGCACCAGTTGGAAAGTGGTATTATGCTGCCCAAGGTTGGCAAAGGCCTTTGGTCATGATGGTTATCCAATATCCATCATCTCCACTATCAAACGGGAGGGGGACACTGCTGAGGAAATTTATTACCTGATGGGCCTTCAATAGGCAGCTGGCTGGCTTGTATACAGAAAGAGGACACTGGGCTAGGTAGTCCTTTGCTCTGATCTTGTAGGATTCCTCTTATATTCACCTGTCCCTTTCCTTTCTTATTAATTCAGTGCAGTGGTTCTCAACCTGTGGGTCCCCAGATGTTCCTGGACTGCAACTCCCAGAAACCCTTTCTAGCACAGCGAGTGGTGGAAGCTTCTGGGAGTTGCAGTCCAGGAACATCTGAAGTCCCACAGGTTGAGAACCACTGATCCAGTGCATAGGGACCATTCCATCTCTGTTGATACCAGTGTGGAAAAGTGTAAGGCTGCATGCATTGCATTGGTTTGGGTGGCCGCTACATCACCCTCCTGAAAAATAAGGTGACCAAAGAAGACACCTCCAGGAATTGCAACTAATCATTCTCACCCTGAAACAGAGTCAGGCCCTCTGCTGGTAAATATATGCTTTTCTCCATATGGTTTTAATGTATTCATGCCCCTGGCTCCTACCAGGAGAATCTGGTCTTGTGGTCATCCTCATTCAGACTGGGAAAAAAAATTCAAAGCCATGTTCCAAAAAGGTTTGAGACCAGAGTCTTCGCGAGGACTGGTATCTGCTCTCACAGATACTTGCCACCAATGTCTGGCCTCTTGTCTACATTTTATTTCTGCACTATGGTTTGTTCTGATCCTGAAGGAGTGGAATTTTTCTCCACAAAAACCTCTTGCAATTTGCTTGGTTCTCGAGTGATGCAGTGGAACTCACTCTTACATTTGTCCACTCATTCAGATTGTCATTCCACTTCTCTCCAAAGTAAGTAACACATTTCCTGTACTGGAAGCTTTTGTGTATATATACTGTGAAAACTTCGTATGTGAAACTGGCATACAGACAGTGAGAACGATGGATTTCCTGATGCCTGTATAGACTGACAAGGGCTGTAACTGGAAACCACATATCTTAGTCTAGGGGAGGCCTAGGATGGAGTAGGCCTCAGATTAGTGATAAGGCTGTGTAACATTTGCCCATGGAATTCACTTGCAACGTGACATCTCAGCACTCACCAGTTCTAAGGAGGGTGGTCTTGGCCTATTTTGACTCCGGATGTGGATAATCTATGTATCATTTACCTTCCTGGCAAACACATTGCTCACAATGCACCAGAAAGCTCTCCAATAGAAGTGTCACTGGGTTGTGCTGCATGGCTCAGTCCATCTATCTCTCCTTCTGCTGCCATTTACATCATCCCAAATCCATCCCCCTCAAGACTGCCACTTCACTTTGCCTTATTCAGGGATCACTATCCATTGCCGAAGACTGATCATGGGATCTCTATAGAACAAAGTAATCCAGGTGAGACCTGACTGAACATAGCCTGCTTGCGTGAACTTGTGGTTGGAGTTAAATTTGGAGCAGAAGCTTTCAAACCAAAGGTTCAAACTGCCAAATCACTTCTGGGGTTTGGGGTCATCAGGAAGGGGCAGAGGACTGGATAATCACACTGGTCTTGAAAATAATAGGCAGTCTTGTGGCACCTCACAGGCTTAATGAGTTTTATGGAATCAGCTCCCGAGTGAGATTCGCCTCACAGAGTCCCTGCCTGCCTTTAAGAAAGCAGTTAAAGCGCTGCTTTTTACGTGCGCGCTTCGGCAGCAGTGCTCGCTTCGGCAGCACATATACTAAAATTGGAACGATACAGAGAAGATAAGCGCTGCTTTTTAGAGAAACATTTGGTGACCTTTAGTTTTAATTTGAATTTAAATTTTTGTTTTTAGTTTATTTTTTTGGACCAATAACAGACTACTTGCGGCCTGTTATTAATGTTTCATTTTGTTTTCCCATTATGTTTACTGTTGTGCTCTTATTTTTATTACATTATTGTAAACCGCCCGGAGTTCTGTTAGAACATGGGCGGTATATAAATATATATATACTTAAATAAATAATAAATAAAATTTTTATTTCCCATACTTTCCCATAGATTGCAGCCCATTGCATGAGATAACGGCAGTCATTTCTTCAGGAAACATCTTGTGGATTCTTGGCTGTGGGTCGAGATTTGAAGTGGGCACCCTCCTGGCTCACACTCAGTGCTAAGGTCCATCTTGTAGCTAAGCATGGCCAACTCTGGATTTCAGGGGAGAGAAACCATTGCTCAAAATGCCCTCTGTCAGCCTTCCTTTCTCAACCAGGCCTTCCTACTACCAACCATCTGCTGGCTGCCTTCCCTTTGGGCCCTGTTTACACAACGATCTGAAGCCTGTTCTTCCTACTCATCACTCCGGCAAGCTTTCCCACTCATACAAAACACATGAATAGGTCCCAACACACATGGAGAAGCAGTATGTCAGGAGGCAGGGCCGGCGCTAGGTTTTTTTGCGCCCTAGGCGAGAGATGGGGGCAGGCGGCGGGGGGCGCGGCGGGCGGGAAGCGGCGGGCAGGGGGGCGACAGATCACGGGGACGGCGATGGGCATGGGGAGCGGACGGCGACGGGCACAGGGGTGGGTGGCAATGGGGGCGGTGGCCAGCGCCCCCTCTCCATTTTGGTAACCTAGGCAACTGCCTAGTTCGCCTTAATGGATGTGGCAGCCCTGCCGGTAGGCTGTCCAAGAGTTTTTGTTGGCCTTGACAGGAAATGGGTCTTGAGAGGACCCTCTCCATGTCAGCCTCGGTGTGCTTGTGGTGTAAGTATCCACTTCCCCCTCCCTCTCTGGCCCATACCTGATGTGAGTCAGGAAAAGGATTCTATGCTTCCCTTAACTAGTTTCTCATGCATTACATTTTATCCTGTCTCCTGCAGCTGCATGGAGCGACAGATCACAGTCTCCTGTAACCACAGGAATGACAGATCACAGAAACATCATGTTCCATCGCCGCAGTTTGAAAATTATCCATATAGCTTATTTATAATGTGGCAGCTGCGTGCTAAGCTCCCCACCCCACCCCCCGATCTTAAAACAAGTCAGAGAGCAAAGGATGTTATTTGGAGAGAATAATTCTCCAAAGGCTTGTTTCCTCAAGTGTGTGTGTGTGTGTGTGTGTGTGTGTGTAATGTTGTGTATTTGATCAAAATAGAAGGAAGAAAAGCATTTTTCTCTGGTTGCTTCTCTCCTTGTGCTCTGCTTGAGAGACTATAATAAGCACAGGTACTTTTCTTACAGCATAACACAGAATAAAAGGATCTTCTCATAATTACATGAAATGCCACTTGTGGCAGGGCCAGGCTGTATGTGTTGATGCCCCTAGTTTTTAAAAAGAAAATAATTGAGAAGACGCATCCTCCATACATGCTTATTATAGGTACATATGGAATAGACATGGGCACGACTTGGCGAAATTCTCGTTTCCGTTTCCGTTACTCGTTTCGGAAACGGTAACGACAATTACTCCCCCAGAACTCGAACTCGAACCGACAAAAGAAAAATTGGGTCTGATTTGTCATTGTCGTTCCTGGCATCGCAGCGATCGCGCGATGCCAAGCAGCACAGAAAAAAAGTTTTAAAAATTAAAAAAAAAACCGATTCCCGGCCAAAAAAGCAGGCGAAAATATGCCTGCCTGACGGCACCTACCAGAGGGGTGGTTTCTAGGGGGGGGTCCCCACTCCAGCCTTCCCCCCCTCCTGTCCTGGGCTGCTGGTACCAGGCTGGGAGGGGGCATTCTCGGCGTCTCCATTTGCCATGCGGTGCGGGGGGATCCAAAATGGCGACTGCAATATTTTTTTTGAAATCGTGGTCCAAAAACCCACCAAAGCACCACAGAAACATGCGAAAATTAGGTATTTTAAATGCTTGAATTTTTACAGTAGCAGCAGTGGGTTTTTCTTGCAATAAAACATCTCTATTGATTTTATTTTATTTTATTTTAATTTTTTTACACCTGCGCACACGCAATGATGGGCTGGCCATGGGATGGGACCATGCAAATTTTTGGAGCCATTCCACCAATCGCATGGCCAGGTTTTGCTGAGACTTCTGGATGTGCCAGAGAGGGCATTAAAAGCCCACCAACCCTAAGCCTAAGCCTAAGCCTAAACCTAACCCTAACCCATACGCCAGTACACTGTGTTCTTAGTGGGCCAGAGGCACCCAGAGGTACAGCCCACTAACCCACCCTAACCTTAACCGTTACCCTAAGCCTAGCCCTTACCCCCTAACCCCATGCTCTGGGAACTGGAAGTCAAGTCGCGCTAAATCGCGGCGGTAACGACAAACGACACGACGAAATGACAAATTTTTGAAAAATTTCGCGAAAAACGGAAACGACCCGAAACGGACCCGTCCCGAAAAACGACAACTAGAAAAAAAAATTCTGGTCGTACCCATCTCTAATATGGAATTATTTCAATTAGTAGCAGCCCCCACCCCTACCCCGTGATAAGTAAATTGTATTGTGCTGAAGACCTTGGCAATCACACATCAAATGACTCTTATCTTGTTATGTGGTGATCCTTGTGACTTGCACATGCTTTTTGCTGTCTTTCTTTCGTTCTCTTGGTTTTCTCAGTTGTTTCTGATCCTCCTTCAAAGATGAAAGGAAAATACATGGGGTGTTCACCACTGATGTGCTGTTCCATGTTCAAGCAAAACACCTGTGCACCTGCTTGGAGACCACCTGAAATGTACGAACACGGGAAGATGCCATGCACTGAATCAGATCAGTGGTCCACCTAGCCTGGTGGTGGTATCACTGATGGTTGCAGCTCTCCAGTGGAGATGATGGAGGTTGACACTGGGATTGTGTCCATGAAAAGCATCAGCTCAACTACTGAAAGGGATGGACTTCCTGAATCTGATGTCTGCAGCACATGCCTGTGGATTCATGCTTCTCTAACCCTAGGACCCAGAATCTTCAATTTCATTGTCATTGCTCAAAGGTTCCCCATTCTTTGTGAGGTTACAGAAGGGGAGAGAGAATTCAGGCAGGCATCCTCCATGTTCAAGGCACTGAACTTTTAAATTATTTGTAGCTTCTAGTTTGAGGAAACTAAAATGTTCTCCAGAATATAGGGGAACTGTCTTCTATTGAGTCTCTCCATCAATCCACCCATCCCAGTGCAAATGGGCAGCCAAAGAAATCTTTCCAAAGGATGCTGTGAAAGATTCCCTGGGACTTTTTGCATGTAGATAAAAGAGCATGGTTGTTTTGTTGGTCAAAGACCCTTCCCCTCGGGAGTTCTGCAAAATGGATTGCAGGGGCCTAAATCCTGGTTTGCAATTGAGTGATCTCAAGGGGTCTTGAAACGGATTATGTCAAACCAATAGAAAGAAATTAATCTGTCAGTCTTGTATTCCATTTCCTCAAATGCATGTCTTTAAAAAAATCACAAGAGGTCATAGCCTCAAAACGTTCACAGAAGAACACAACTGAAAGTATCACTACCTTTTGATTGTGACAATTTGGAAGACAGTAGTATGTTGTACACTGAGTCCTCAAGACTGCAATGCACTTGGACACCTCTTAAAAGAAAAAGAAAACAAGAGAGGCTGCAGAAGACCTGGCAAGCAACTTTCCGCAAAGATCTAAATGTGGTGAATGTCACATGGGAAAATGCAGAAATGGAAGCTTGTTGCCTGGTCCGGCCAGCAGTGGAGGAGGAACTAAGTCTAAATAAGTAAGTAAGAGTATGCTTAGCTCAAATGAACATGCAAACCAATTTCCCCCCCTCTCTCTAGTGGAGCAGTGTGGTTGTGTATTTGACAGATGCGGGACTGCGAGGACACGATAGTTAACCATGGTTTCCATGTTTCAATTTTCCTGCTGGTACAGATGTTGTTCTGACAGCAGCTGCACTACTTTCAGGGTGAAACAGCCCCTGCAAAGCTGTGCTTGCCAACTCCACCTCATTAGCTGCCGAGACATCCCAATGTCTTTGCTGGAGTGCAGTTTGGAGTGGGTTGCCCTGGACCTTTTCCTAAACCTTGCACAGACTGATCCAGCCTCCGGTGCCTGCGATGTCAAGATTTAGACCCCACAAGAAGGAAAACGCTTCTTTCCTGCTGTTACAGTGTTTTGCTTCCAGGCCAGTCCTTCCAAGCCCAGTATAGAAGCAAACCGACTAGCCAACTCAAGCGATGCAATCACCCGGCCGACGCTTCTTTGCAGTATGCAGACTGTGCCAGGCTCCTTGGAGAATGAACAGGCTTTTTCCTCTCACTTCTTCATGGAACTCGGCTTTTCTTGATCATCTAAAGCCCCTCGGAGGATCTGCTGCTTATGGTTGGAGACTCAGCCCATGCTCCCCCCCCCCCAGGCTTGTTCAGTCACTCCACTGGCTCACTGCCTGGTCAGAAGAGGACAGTGGGTCTAATGTCAGCTTCTCAGCTGGCTTGTTGACATGGTTGTGTATCTGACATCCAGAAAGTGTCACTTTCAGCAGTGCACTTGTCAGGGAGCACCTATATTTAGCCTCTACATTTAGTGGGCTTCTGCTTCGCATGATTGTCAGAAGCTTTGGCCAAACTTGCTTGTTTATTCTGAAGGAGGGAGGGAGGGAAGGAAGGAAGGAAGGAAGGAAGGAAGGAAGGAAGGAAGGAAGGAAGGAAGGAAGAAAGAAAGAAAGAAAGAAAGAAAGAAAGAAAGAAAGGCCAGCTAAGCTTTTGTTTGACCTTCACAAATGACTAGAGATGGGTACAAAATGAACAATTTCCCGTTTCCGTTTCCGTTTTTTCTTTCATTACCCAACGAAACGACAAATGAATTTTATCTCTAAAATGAAATGAAACGAACAGAAACACCAGAAATTTTGTCGTCCATTTCGTTTTCGTTACAGCAATACACTGAACTGCTTTAAAAGCTAAAAAAAATCACAAAAATTGAAATAAATGGTTATGAAACGGTAACGAAATGAACGAAAACAAAAATGAATTTTTGCAAAAATTCACGAAAAATGGAAACGAACCGAAACGGACCCTCTAAACAACAAATGAAATGCCATTTTTTTTAATTCGTGCCCATCTCTACAAATGACTTTTAATTTGCTTTGCAGCTAGGAAGGATCCTTTTGTGACTTGGAACATATGTTTAAAGGTGACACTGTTTTATTACTGACTTGGGTCTTTAGTTCCTGGTGTTTGGTCCTTGCTGTGACTAAAAAGTGCTCTTCAAGGTCACATACCACCAGATGCGTATATCACCCTGAACCTCCTGGTCTTGTCTAGCAAAGTTTGACTTGGTGAGCATTTTGATGGGGAATTACCCAGGCATATCAGGGATTTTCAGGTAGGGCTATGAAACAATCTTGCTGAAAACTCTGAACTGACATTGCTTTTGCTATTGTTTTTGTTTTAAAATTACCACTATGCCATCCTGAACTTTGAGATCCAGTGTGCTGTGATGAAGACTGTATCGGACTAAAAGTGTGATTACATTGGCAAATGTGGGAAATGCTCCAGGACTGAATCTGTCTCAATTGCATCATTTTGACTACATAATGATCAAGACAATATAAATCACCTGAGAGTTTCTACCCTCAAATCTGTAGTTTTCCCCTCTCTGTCACGGGGGCTTCTACTTTTTCAGAATCAAATGCTTTCATTCTGTTCAGATAGTGTGATCACTTGAACTGATATGGAGAGAGAGATTAAAATTCTAGCCGGCAGTGAGAGAAGAAGGGCAGAGGAGAAACTGGGTGCCATTTAAGAACATAAGAACAGCCTTGCTGGAACAGACCCGCAGCACATCCAATCCAGCATTCTGTCTCACACAGTGGCTCACCATTTTGCTTCAGGGTATTCCCAAGCAGATGTCTTCACCTGCTTACAATTCCGTGCAAAGGGCATTGAGAGATATCCTGCCTATCTCTCCAACCTGGAGGTTGTCCTTAGGCATCCATAATGATAGCCACTGATACCCCTGTTCTCTGTATACTTGTCTAATCCTTTCTTAAAGCTGTCAAGGCTGACAGCTGTCACCACTTCTTCTGGCAGGGAGTTCCACAGATGAGTGATCTTCTGGGTGAAAAAGTACTTTCTCTTATTTGTTTGAGGTCTAGCACCCAAAGTTTCATGGAGTGCCCCCTAGTTCTAGTGTTGTTTGATAGGGAAAACAGTTTTTCCTTATCTACTTTGTCCACACTGTGTATGATTTTGTAAACTTCAATCGGGTCACCTCTTAGGTGTCTTCATTCAAGAGTGAAGAGGCCCAGCCGTGCAGCCTCAGATGGTAAGGAAGGTGTTCCAGAGTCCTAATCATTCTGGTTGCCCTCTGCACTTTTTCCGTTTCCCTAATAGCCTTGCATCACTCTGCACTTACTAATATTGAAGCTCTGGCCACTGGTTTGGCCACTCCCCCATTGTCAAGAGTTCCCTTTGGGCCCCTCACAATCTCAGTTTTTACTACCCTATATAATTTAGTGTTGTTGGCAAATTTGGCTACCTTGCTATTTACTCCTACTTCTAGATCATTTATGAAGGGGCTGAAAAGCAGGGGTCCCAGTACTGAACCTTGGGGGACCCCTCTGTTTCCTGTCCATTAGCCAGTTGCTGATCCAGGACAAGACCTGCCCCTTTATTCCATGGCTGGCAAGTTTATTCAAGAGCCTTTGGTGTGGAACTTGTCAAAAGCCTTCTGAAAGTCCAGATAAACAATGTCAACTGGATCTCCCTTATACACATGCTTGTTGACACTCTCAAAGAATTCCAACAGATTAGTGAGGCATGATTTGCCATTGCAGAAGCCATGTTGGCTCTCCTTTAGCAGCGCCTTCTCTTCTATATGCCTATTAATTTTATGTTTTAGGATGGTTTCCATCACTTTACTTGGGATACATGTCAAACGGACCGGTCTGTAATTTCCTGGATTGCCTCTGGATCCTTTTTGAAGAATGGTGCTATATTTGCTATCTTCCAGTCATCAGACACAACACCTGATTTGAGGGTAATATTATAGATTTTGGCTAGGACATCAGCAATTTCATCTTTAAGTTCCTTGAGAACTCGTGGATGGATGCCATCTGGTCCTGGTGATTTGTTAGCATTTAGTTTAACAAGACATGCAAGGACCTCCTCCCTGGTTATTTCTATCCAGCTTAATTCTTCAGTTTTCCTCCCTATGAAGATAGGCACTGTTTGGGGCATGTGGACTCTGTCTTCTTCAGTGAATACTGAAGCAAAGAATTCATTGAGTCTCTCTGCAACCTGTTTCCTCTTTAATAATCCCTTGCCTTCCATTGTCATCTAATGGTCCAAGGGCCTTCCTAACTGGGTTCTTACTTCTAATGTACTTAAAGAACTCCTTGTTACTATTTTGAGTATTTTTAGCTATATGCTCCTCAAAGTCTTGCTTTGCTTTCCTGATTGTTGCTTTGCATTTGTTCTGCCAGAATTTACGTTTCTGCCTGTTGTCCTCATTTGAACAAGCCTTCCATCTTCTAAATGAGCTTTTCTTGCTTTTGATCACTTCCCGAATAGCTCCTATAAGCCACATCGGAGTCCTCTTGGACATGACGGTGCCTTTTTTCTTTTTGGGTATACATTCCAATTGGGCCTCTGTTATTGTTTTTGTGAACAGCCTCCATGTCTCTTGGAGTGTTTGGACTCTCAATTTTCTCTTTCAGCTTCTTTTTAACTAGTTTCCTCATTTGTACCCTTTCCTCCTTATAGCTACTGCCGGCATTTGCAGTTATCTTTTCCTTCCTTCCTTCCTTCCTTCCTTCCTTCCTTCCTTCCAAGACTTGCTAATACAGTGCTAGGGCAGCTGGGTGACCAAAGGATATGGGGAAAGGGGTGAAAGTTTTAAGGCACCTCTACCTGTGCTCTAACTGGGCCATGTGCAGATCTGGACAGCTAGAGCAGAGCTACCTTAAGAAGCTGGAAACAAGGCTGAAGTGAAAGCTCCCCCTGTCTTTCTGTGGATTCCTCACTTTCTCTCTCTCTCTAGTTGCCTAGCTGGTCTAGCAGAAGGACAACAAGCAGAAGGGGGAAGGAAGGAGGGAGGGAGGGAGGGAGTAGCAGATCCACTCACCAGGTGTTAGAGGATTCAGCTTGTTAGCAGGCTGCAAACAATGCTGATTTCCTCCCTTCCCCCCAGCTGATTTGTAATCTTAAATGATTCCTTGAACACCCGATTCAGGATGCCATCAATCAGAAATTCCTTGACAACACCTAACCACATCAACCATCAGAGTGCAGGAGGTAAGCCAAGTCAGGCCTAGATAAATGCTTGGAGAAGAGACCTCCCGTTAATGCCAGGGTTCCTGGAGTTGAGGAGAGCCTATGCGAATCTGAGTTCACAATACTGGCCTCACCAAGACAGCGGACTGATGCCATACTAGACCATGCCCTATGTTGCTATGCCTTTGACAGCTGATATCCTTCGATGGGAAGTGCCAGGCGATTGAATCTGGGACATGTTAAGATCTAGCCTCTTTCCACACTGCAATTGCTCCTAACACAGGAGAGCGGGATTAGAGTCCCTTCATGGGAAAGAGAAGAAAATGGTCTGTCTTTGTGGTGTTTTAGCATCACCACTGCCTTACCGAGACTTTGCATAGTGTTCTTTTGGTTTGGCAGCAGGCTAGGAATTTTGCAAACCCCAGATGAGGAGAATGGATGTGGCCAGGCTTGTTTTCAATTCCACCCAGATCACTTGCTGCTGCTGCTGCTGCTTAGGAAAGAAAAGCAGTTTCTCTAACCAACCCCTCCACCTCTCTCTCTCTCTCTCTCTCTCTCTCTCTCTCTCTCTCCCCCACATCCTTTTTTTGTGTGAACACCTCAAGGCTTATTTTATCTCTGCAAAACAATATGAGCTTGATATCGGCGACGTCAAAGCAAATTAATTTCCCCCAAAATATTTTCTAATTTTGAACAAACGCAAAACACATTTGGAGAGGGGGAAACGTACGCCGGGAATGCGTCAAGGACTCATGCACGTGCCTGCCAAGCGGGATGTGTGCAGTTGCCATAGCAGCAATCAATCTACTAAATAACTAGCAACATAAACTGATTCAAAGGCAAAAGACTGATTTAGGTCAGGCAATAACACTCCATGAAGAGAGCGACGCCCGCCCCGCTCCTCCGTGACTTGTGATGGTTGTGTTTGCTTTTATGAATGCACTTGAAATGCATATGGGAAGGGTTGCCTGCCTGTCTGCCTGCCTGCCTGCTGGAGGCCTGAGTGTGGGACTGAAGAGCTCTTGAGCCCAGAGTGAAGCACTAACCCACTCCAGATGGATGTGTGGCACTTCCAGCGTAGCCTCAGACAAAGGGGCTGTGGATGGTAGAAGGTGCGGCAGATTGTTTGATGCTATTCATAGCCCCTGCTGCAAAAGGCAGGGAGACGGCCGGCATACAGGGAAATGGGCTGTTGGGTCATTATCAGAGGGGTGATGGAGGACTCTGCAGACCCCGATTCAAGTCCCCAGATGGCCAGGGAATTCCTGCTGTGTGTCTATTATTGGAACACCTGGTCATGCAACACCAGTCATTCATTCCCAGTCAGGCTTCACACAGTTGTTCTGAGAAGAAAGTGAGAGCAAAAACAGCTGGGGACCTGAGCATGCTGGAAAGAGAAAGGCTGTGGAGGACAGGACATCTTGGATGTCTCTCATGCATTGGGTGGCCATGAGTGACTTGATGGTTCATAACAGCAGAAGCAACTACCACCACCACCACCAAAACAACAACAACAACATGAGGTCATGGGTGCCAGATTCCCAGTACATGTCAAAATTGCCCCATGCACCCTGTGAATATTAAACATTCAAGTTTGGACCGCTGGGCCCTCAGTGGTGTTGGGGTTATCTTTGGCATAGTTTCCCTTCCCGAGAGAGAGAGAGATTCAAATCTGGACATAAGTTTTAAGGATATGACGACCTCTGCTAAGCTGGACATATCCATCTAGTTTGGTTGTTCATGGTGGCTACCAATCCCATAACCACTTGTATTTCCCATGGTGCTCAGCAAGTCCTGTTTACCCTTTCCCTTTCCAATGGCTGCAAGGAAGAACATGCTAGACCTCGGTGTGTGTGTGTGTGTGTGAAGTAACTCCTCTGGAGAGTTGGATTTGTTTGGCCGCTAGTTCCAGAAACCTGGCAGGGGAGATTTCTGGTTAATTATGAGAGCTATAATGGAAGTGGGGGGAAATCCAAAACTTCTATGCAGAATTCCAACCATCATACCTCCTGAATATGTATAAAGGAAAACAATAAGCTGAGGCACCAGGTGGTAAGGATCCAACTGTGTGTTTTTACTGGGTGCCTCTGCATCTGCCACAATCAGTCACCTTCCACTTTTCCTGGAACTTCTTCCATACCCTTAAAACTCTGTTTCACATCATAGCTCACAAAACCACAGAAGGCTGAAATTAGAGAAGATGTAGAAAATCCCAGTTCCGCTGGCCTAGAATATAAGTAAACCTTCAACATAGCCCCAAAATGGTAGGGCTTTTAATTCCATCAATGCTGCCTTGAACATGGCCCGGGAATTAATAGGCAGAAATGGATGACTCCCATATCCCAAGGGTATTGGCTCTCTCCCTGTCAGATACTGAAATCCATGGATAACAGTGAAGACTAAATATATAGTATAGTATAGGTCCGATCTTGCTTGATTTCGGAAGCTAAGCAGGGTCAGCTCTGGTTAGTACTTGGATGGGCGACCACCAGGGAATACCAGGTGCTGTAGGCACCTGGAGTAGGAATTGGCAAGCCACTCCAGTACTCCTGCCAAGAAAACTCCATGGACATGGAGTCACACACACACACACACACACACAGGTCAGTGGTGGCAAACCTTCGGTACTCCAGATGTTTTGGACCACAACTCCCACAGTCCTTTGTCATTGGCAGTCTAGGCTCGGAATTATTGGAGTTGTGGTCCAAAACATCTGGAGTGCTGAAGGTTTGCCACCTCTGGTATAGGTGGTGGGAAAATCCAGGAAAAAAATGTTCACATGCATTACCAGACTTGGCCATCAGATGGAAGCAGATACCATGCTACCAGTATTTTTCTGTCTATAAGATGCCGCCATGTACAAGATGACCTTCAAATTTTGAACCCAAAACTACAGTTTCACAACTGAATGGTTCTCTTCTCTGCTTTGTTCCATGAATAAGACAATCCTCATTTTTAAGTCTAACAATTTTACACAAAAATATAGTCTTATATATGGGAAAGTACTGTATATTTTCAGACTGTGGATAAGTCAAATATGCAGATACGGCGATCCTATTGTACTTTCTGGGTACACATGATAGAGTTACAGCATCCTAGCTGCTTTATTTTATACCAGATACAACTGACAAAGCATGTGTAAAAGTAGTTCCATATAGTGCACTGCAGCTATGTTATATCATGAGGCTAACTGTACATGGATAAATTACAATAGGACCCTTGTATCAGCTGATTCATTATCCATTGATTCAGTTATCCATGGTTGGCAGAGGAAAGAAAATTAAATAATTCAGCAGCCATAAAACATGCTATTGTCACAAATAGTGTCTGTAAAGCAAGCTACTGTCACAAACAGCAGCCATAAAGCAAGCTACTGTCTCAAAACAGCAGTCATAAAGCAAGCTATTGTCAGGAAACAGCAGTTTGGAGGTGGGTGGGCAGGCGTTCTCTCTTATCCATGGTTTCATTATCCACAGGCAGGCCTGGAACCAATCCCTAGTGGATACTGGGGTCCTACTGTATTATAGCTTGAAACAAAATAAAAGTCTCTACTAGAGTAACTGAATGAATTAGTGAAATAGATCTGAGAGAACAAAAACCAGTATGCCATCAGATGGTGTTATAGGATTGTGTTTGATCCTACTGGAAAGGATCCCCGGTCACTGGGGTTCCAGCCCAGCTCTGAAGAGGGGGGGAGGAGAGAGAGAGAGAGAGAAGTTTTGCCAATGTACCAAAAAAGGTTGAAGCTTGTCTAGCTGTATTGTCAAAGGCTTTCACGGCTGGGATCTGATCGCTGTTATGGTTTTTTTCGGGACGTTTTTCCGTATTCTGGAAGTTTTTCTTCCTGATGTTTGGCAGAAAATAAAAGGGACAGATGTGCACCTTCTGGTCCTTTGTGCATGTGCGCAACCCCTTTGGGCATATGAAACACACTGGCCTTGTGAAACATTCGGATCTTGAAGAAAAGACATAGACGGTTACTTCATGTCCCTCTCATCGCGGTTCTCAGGACCAGTACAAGAAAATGTTACTCCACTTCCATTGCGTGACGGTGGAGTCTTGTCCCGACCACACCCCTTGAACTGGGATTTAAGTGTGATGAGCCATACCTCTCCCTGGCCTCGGGAATCTTGTCTCAGTTCTTGTTTCAAGACGAGAGCCCGTGAAGTAAGGCTCATCACACAACGTGCCATTCTCCATCTAGTGGCAGGAGTGCGAAGTACCATTCACCATTACATTCCCTATGGCGTTAGCAATGCAGTGCAGAGAGATAAGAAGGCATAAAACCTCAAACTTTGCTGCTTAATGCATGAAAGGCAAAGTTATGGAGAATCGAAATATCGAAAAACAGAAGGTTGGACCAAAAGAAGGGGGGAACAAAGGCAGGGAAGTACAGATGTTGTCACGAAACAAGGATGTGAAGTAACAATCATCATGATACCATCAATCATGCCCGTGGGTAAACGGAAACAGGGACAGAACCGGGACAAGACCACATGACCGCAAACAACGTTATCACAAAACGAATGTAATCGCGGAACAAGGAAAAACATGAAGTAACCGCCAAAGATAACTCATGCTGGGTGTTTTGTAGCCCACATGGATCACGTTAGCTAAGAGATTCTAGTTATTGCGGTCCCAAAAGTCACTTTGCTTCAAACTCTAGGAGAGGAGAAGGTTTGGTAGAGTTTAGGATGCTGGGGATCACGTTGTTTGTTTGTTTGTTTGTTTGTTTGTTTGTTTGTTTGTTTGTTTGTTTGTTTGTTTGTTTGTTTGTTTGTAAACAGTACCTTTGGCTCGCTCTGTAGAGGGGAAGTTTACCATAGCTCTGGAACAGGAGGCTGATTCATTTGTAAAGTACAATAATGGGGGAAAGAGGCAGGCGCCAGACGACAAGCTGGTATACCATGTCACAGCTCCAACTCTGCATTTAAATGCATTTCAAGAGATGAGACATTATATCCTGGGGGGAAACATTGTAAGAGGAGAGCGGCTGACACCTCTATCCACCATAAGGCATGCTGTCACTATGATGCGTCCTCCCCCTCCTTCAACCAGCACAGTAACCTCCTTAAACTATGCAGATGTGTACTTCTGTCCGGGGAGGAACAGGCATTATTTTGCTTGCCCGGTGTCTCTTTACCCAAATACCTGCTAGATAGCATATGGATTGTTGTTGTTGTTTTTTTCAAACATGTAATGAGAAAAAAACACCTCTAAAACATGTATCATAAGCTCTTCAAACCCACTTGTCTCGGCAGCACAGAGCAGGAGTGAATTTTTTAAAAATGCTGATAAATTCTTCACTCTCGTTAATGACTTGATCAACAAGGAATTCTCAAGCCTGCCCAGTTTCAAGCTGCAGGGAGACGAGCGGCACCATTACCTCTCATTAAGGTCCCTTCCCTAGCAATGTGTGCAGATCTCTGCACAAAAGTGGGGTCCTTTCTTTTATGAGAAACAAGGCAGAAGCACACACGGCTGTCTCAAAACAATCGCCTAGTGGTTTTTTAAAAGATGCAAACACCCTATTCACTGCTTCCAACGCTTGAATGTCCATTCCGAGAGAGTACCAGCCATCACATTACATTAGCATGAGGTGCATTGAATATTATTTGCTTCCTTTGTGCAATTTTACATCATTTCAGCAAACATCATTCATCTCATCTTCTTTTTGCAAAAGTGCTGCTTCATGGCTATGAAGGGAAGTTTTTGTCTTTCCTTTTCTTCTGATGTGAGGATGGCATAAATGTTGGTTTACGTAGACAGTACAGTGTGTGTGTGTGGGGGGGTCTTTTCTTGCAGTTTTCCCAATACATACATTATGGGAATTGTTGCCTTTTGTAATGTGAGCAAGTATGCAATTGCTACGCACACTCTTCTTGGAGCAAATCCTCCTTGATTTCCCAGTCCCTCCTGAAGGCTATACGGACAATTCTGAACTAGTCACTGCTCGGGTGGCTGAATTTCTAACAGCTGTATTTAAAAATAAAAAAGAGCAACCCTCTGTGAACTTTAGTTAGACCACTGATGAGATTTATTTTATAGTGTTCTGTTATAATGTTCTGTTTATGTTATAATGTTCTGTGTAACTGTTTAGTCTTTATTGGTGTACTTCCTTTGTTTTAATGCCATTGAAGGTTTATGGAATGGACACAATGAAGACAACTTTGGGGAGATTTAATATGGACCACGTTGATTGGGCAGCCCTTACTCCAGGCCAAAATGTCTGTGAGAAATGCCACCAAACAAGGCACTAAAAAATTCAAAATAGTAAGAATCATGGATGCACCAAGGAAGGAAGACAGAAATGAGAAGACAAGAATATAGCATTTTGACAGCTCAAGAATTCCAGGAGCAGCTGACCTGCCCCCATTCCTCCTATGTCTTACAGGCTCTTATTAGGCTACTGAGTAGAGACAGGCACAAACGGTCTCATTTATGGTTCATACAAGTTCATGTGTTTGGCCAATAAAAGCCCCACCATTCTGGCAGGCATCCACTCAGAGGCCAGGCCAGGCTGCTGCCTCCAACTGGGCACTCGCTGCAGGAGAAGGGGCTTTGAAGCACCAAACAACTGAATAAACGAAGCAGCACGAACTGACAAACTGGAGGCTTGTGTCCACCTCTATAAGTATGTCCTTTGTGTGTCCCTCACTGTGCTGTGATTCAACCTTAACTGTTCCTAACTTTTTTTTCTTGCCTTTATTTCCCCATAAAATAAATATGACGGATACAGTCTTCTTTGAAAAAGACAGATGAATTATAACATGTATTGATTCTACTAGGTTTGTATTTCACCTTTCTCTCAAAACTGGAACTCAAAGGGGTTTACAATGATTTTTTTAAAGTACTGTACAATGAAAGAAGCAATATATTACAAACATTAAAGCATAATTAAGTCTATGAAATTACGAATTCAATTTAAAACATCTCAGTTAAACATAGTAATAGCAGTAAAATGATTAAAAAGTACAATGCATCTTATAAAGGTCCTGTTCTGAGTAGGCAGCGGCTGAAGGGATGTGCGAATAAGAAGGACTTTGTGTACAGTAGGACCCCCATATCCACTGATTCATTATCCACTGATTCCATTACCCATGGTTGGCAGATGAAAAATAATTCAGCAGCTGCAAAGCAAGCTACTGTTGCAAAACAACAGCTGTAAAGCAAGTTACTATCACAAAACAGCAGTGTTGGGGAACATTTTGGTGTTCTCTCTTATCCACGGTTTTCATTAACCATGGGAAGGCTTGGAACCAATTCCCAACGGGTACTGGGGTCCTACTATATTGATGGGAGGTGGCTGTTACTGAGGTTCCTTCAGCAGGGAATTCCAGAGTGGGTGAGTATTTCTTATTTATTTATTTAAAATATTTCTACCTTGCCTTCCTCCCCCAAGTAGCTGCTGAAAATGCCATTTCCCACCTCTTCACCTAACATGCCTCAAATGATTATGGGAAGATGATCACCTTTCACTCAGTCTGGACCCAACTTGAATAGAGATTCATAGGTCATAATCATCACATTGAAATGTATCCAGAAATGGAACGTGTGGCATTGACGTACACTTGCTGTGAGTCAGATGTGACTCAAATGAGGCTCAAATGTCGCTTTTTGTTGTGAATTTAACAAGCACCCTTAGGTGAGGCACACAGTCAGCTCTATCCTTAGAAATGTGTGGAGAAATCATAATTAGAACCCTTACATTGTTATGGTAATAATGACTGAGATACCATATGTGAAACACTCTGAAAGTCTTAGGTGGGACATGCATGCCAAGTATTTTATTTGATTGGTATTAAAAACCCTGAATAAAGCACAATTGCTTTTTTTCCAGTAGTGTGGTGTTCTATTTTTAAACAAGAGAAGACACTGATGTTTTATTAAAGGTTGTTCCATGTTTAATTATAATAGAGTCCCTTGTTTGATTGATACCACATTCTTATTTTAAAAATGAGGGCAAGCGAGCCCTGCCAATATTCAAGGCTTAGAGGTGTACAGCCATGGCAGATTTTAAATACATTTTTCCAGACCTCGTCTCATTCTAATTTCCACTTTGAAATAAGGAACATCTCCACACATCAGTTTTTGTTTGTTATGGTTTATACCCTTTTGTATTTTCTCATTCTGTAATTACTTCAATTTCCTTTACAGAACTGTTCATAAACACTGAACAGAACAGAACAGAACAGGAATAGAATAGAATAGAATAGAATACTTGGGACATCATGGAATTAATGCATTTTCCTCACCTCTGCTCCCATCTAGGTCCACAAAGCACCTACCAACCCCCACCCTACCAGTGCCGTAGATTTCTATCATCTGTGTCACTGTGACTCTTCAAAAAGCATCAGTACGGCCTACAGGGGCTTATCAGACAACAGGAAGCCAAGTGGAATGGAGACATTCTGTAGATCAGCTTCAGGTTAACCTAAATGCAAAGGTAAAGACAAGCCCTTTCATCAGGGGAAAAATGGATTAGATTTAGCTGTGTATAGAAACATAGAAGGCATCAAGAGACCAGAATACAGTCAAGAAAGAGATGAAAGCGATAGCAAGGCACAGCTTTATCTATGTTGTGATGAGTAATCGTCCTTTGCAGAGGACAGAGAAGGATGTAATTAAATTGCTAGTACTCTTTGTATGAATAATGCAGATGGAAGGAGGGAGAGTTACTGGAAATCATGAGGTAAGCAGTCCAAAAAAAAAGAGAAACATGTTGATCATGTGATGTGGCTCCATATTTATGCACCGTTAGCATGAGGAGGAACTATCATGGTGAAACCTATCGTCATGAAAACAAAATGTTTTACTTATTTTTAAAGATTTTTTTAACTCATTTTTAAAGCCTGCCTGCTTTCCTGCATTCCTGCATTCCTTCCCACCATATATAGTAGCAAAGATTATAAGGTTAGCATTCAAATTACATCTCTTCATTACAAAACTGTGTGGTCCATTGAACCTGGACTATTTCTTTCCAGTTAGGCAGTGTGTGTGTTCATTTCCAAAATTATATATACCTTGGTGGTACCTCTTTATTTTGTTTTCTATGCTATATTTCTATTTTGTTTCCTATGCTATAGATCAGTGTTGGCAAATCTATGACATGGGTGCCAAAGATGGCATGCAGGGCCCTTTCTGTGGGCACAGGACATTGCCTGCTCACAGCCATGACACTTCCCTCTTCGCTCAAACCACGCCAGTATGCTCCATGCAGAAAGCCAGGCAAAGGGGAGGCAGAGGCTTGTGGGCTTGTTTGTAGCCCCAGTTTACTCTCCAGCCCCGCTGCTTTTGGGAGAGCAAACTAGAGAGTGGCTGGAGAGTCAACGGGGGCTACAAAGGAGCCCACAAACCACTGTCTCCTCTTCGCCCAGCTCTCTGCACAGGGCTGTTTCGGTGGTCTCAAAATGGCTCTGTGCAGAGAGCCAGGCAAAGGGGGGCAGCAGTTTGTGGGCTCCTTCATAGCCCCAGTTTACTCTCCAGCCAATCCGCTTTTGGCATGCCCAAAGCAGCATGGCTGGAGAGTAAACGGGGGCTACAAATGAGCCCACAAGCTCCCACCACTCCCCCTGGCTTTCCCAATGGTATAGTACCCCATCTGCCTCTCTGCCCAGGGCAGATGGGGTGCTACTCTTCAGGAAAGTGAGGATCAAAGGGCAGGTTTTTTTTAAATTTCCCATGGCCACAGGGAGAGTGCTGAGGCCACGGGGAATTCAAAAGCCTGCTCTCCGATTCTTGATTTCCACAAAGGTGCTACCCTTTGGAAAGCAAGGATCAATGAGCAGGGATGTAACCCTTTGTGAAAGCGAGGATTGAAGAGCAGGTTTTTGAATTTTCCATGGCCACAGTGAGGGTGCTGTGGCTGTGGGGAAATTTGAAAGCCTGCTCTCTGATTCTCGATTTCTTGAAGGACAGCACACAAAGCACTTGTAACCCGGGGTACCACTGCATTCAGATGAAATTTCTGTATTGGCACTTTGCAAAAAAAATAAGTGGGTTTTGAATTGCAGTTTGGGCACGGTCTCTAAAAGGTTCGCCATCACTGCTATAGATTGTGCTGCAATTGCATATTTATTTATTTATTTATTTATTTATTTATTTATTTATTTATACCTCACCCATCTGGCCATATGCATATCATTTATGCCATTTGGACTGTCGTGCTGTCCCCAAGAAGACCTAGGCATTGTAATGTGTAGATGCTCCATTTGTTTACATTACATCTGAGATTCTGGAGCAGAATCTACTAGGCATCATGCAATGTATGGGAAGTGAAGTGCCCAAATCACAGCAGAGATCTGTTATACAGTCCATTTATGTTCCACTGAAGGCCAATACACAAGACACCTGCTCTGGCCTGCATATGAATCCCCTGGGTTGCACCAAGTATACAGTATATCACAGAAGTGAGTACACCCCCTCACATTTCATAAATATTTTAGTAGATCTTTTCATGTGACAACACTGAAGAAATGACACTTGGCTACAATGTAAAGCAGTGAGTATACAGCTTCTATTACAGTGTACATGTGCTGTCCCCTCAAAATAAAACAACACACAGCCCTTAATGTCTAAACTGCTGTCAACAAAAGTGAGGGGTGTACTCACTTCTGTGATATACTGCATGTCTGCTTTCATTGCCATCACCCAGCTGTTGTGAATGAAGAGTTACATGGCAGACACTGAAAATGAAATATTGGCTTAATGAGCAGGCAAATGACATTAGTTCTCGGCAATAGGTCTTTACAGTTTTTTGACCCTAGCCATGGAGTGCCTTCAAATCACAGGTAGGAGCAGGTATTGGAACCACCACCACCCTCCTGGTAGATGGGCAGCACAAGAAGAGGTGATCACCACTCTGGGAGGATCACTGCACATGAGCTGATGAGTGTTGTGCATTTTTGTTGGCCTTCCCTGTGAGAAGGGTGTTGTGAGATCAAGGGGACGTCTGTGAGAAGCTCTGGATCATTCCTGTCGCAATGGATATGCTTCAAATGGAAGCTGGTTTTCACACTGACATTGGAGTCATTGGCTGTTGTCGTGTGCGGATGACACACTGTTTCCCTGAATGAGAACTTGCCTGCTTTGTAAACAAACCATGCTCAAAAATATAAAATAAATGAAAAGTTGCATTCAGATGAAGTTAAGAAGTTTCCCCAAAGTTAGTGATGTCCTTCTACATCACAAATAAGTCCCAGTCCCCAATGTTTTTAGCTCTCAGAAGGTTTATATTTTTTGAAAAATATATTACGGTGACCATCAACTCATCTGGAAATGAAATTGCTTAGAAGAACTCGTGGAAGACATCTACCTGCAGTGAATCTTGCAGGAGCAGCCAAATTGAGAGCAGCTTTTTGGAGCTGGTATTATGTGATAATGGCTGACAAATTCTATTATTCAGCTTGTAGTTAGGGTAATTAAGTCTTACCTCGAGGAAGAAGCTTTCCATTGTATTTTTATAACCACTGTTGACACGTCCTTTAGCAGCATACAGGATAATTATTTCCCTACCCCTCGATCTCTGTGAATAATGCCGTTAAATATTTGTACGTTCCACTGTTTGTTTTTGTTTGAGGCATGAGTATGTCATGGAGAAACTGAACCATGAGGATAACTCTTCTCTGTGGGTGATGGGGAGTCTGGAAGAGACCACTGGTGCTCTGGCAATCTGCTTCCTAAAGCCTTCCTGTAGATCTCATGTGTAAAAGGGGATCATCCAAATTCCACAGAATAGTTGGCGTTACAAGAAGGCAAAGATAATTGCTTGATTATTTGAACTCATAAGGGAAAGGTATTGTTTTGGTCTGAGTGCTCTTCCTCATCATTTACTGAAAGGAAGTTGATCTTTGAGACAAAGAGATTCAGCTTAACTGGTAATGGGGAGAGGGTTGGTGATTCCCTTCTGAATTACCTGGTGATTGAATAAAAATAGAAGGAGCCTCATTAATTATCCTAAGCCTGCCATTTCAGATTAAGGGCTAAAGCAGTATGGTAGAGGAGGAGAGAGAAGAAACCAGAGCCAATTGTGGTATGTGGAAAACAAAGATAAATGTTTGAGGGAAGATGGAAGCTCCCGCTTTATGTGCACACTTTTGTGACAATAAACACCCGCCAAAGTCAATGGGAGGAACATCCATGGGGGAAAGGAGGCAAGTTTCTCATTCAGGCAGAAGGAATTTCTAGGTGTCATAGAAGGGCAGCAGAAGACTGCTAGCTACTGTATGTCCTTTGGTAGTAATAGCAGAGATCCCATTGTACGTTGCAACTAGAATCAGTGAGGATTTGGGACAGTAACTCTGTATGTCTGTGCTGGGAACTCTCCCTCTCCCCAACATGAGAAATTTTCACCAATAAAAAGAGAAACATCTAAATCTGCACTAACTTCTGTAAACAGTGCATTCCAAAATTACAAAATTAAAGTTGGGGGAGAGCTATGTGGCAATTACAAAGTGCAAATGCAAGAATAGGCAATATCTTTATAGGCCACTGATTAAAATAAAATAAAATAAAATAAAATAATCATTGCAAACTTTCATGGACAAATTCCACTTCTTCAAGGCAAGTACCAAAAGTCCTAGATGGGTTTGCTTGTCTTGCCGCATTTAGTTCATCTTAGATGTAAAGTTCTTGGCAAGATGAATTTCGCAAGCACGTCTGGCTTAGGTGAGGCAGGAAGCAGCAGGGCTGTTTTCATAAAGCTGCATCTGAAACAGAGGACTGGGTTTCATACCCCAGCCCTTCAAACACAGGGGCACACATCATGCATGCGCGCACACACACACGCACGCATGCACCCCTCCGTTTGGCTCTTCTTCAAAACAGTGGCCTACAAAGGCATCACCTATAGCCTATAGCCAAGCTTATGAGTTTATCTAGAGTACCCACATAAACCAATCTGATTCCATTTTAATTACCTGGCTCTGTCCTATGGATGGCTGGCACTGGTAGATTGATGAGGAAATTGGAATTATGTTCTGGAAAGGTGTAGCAAAATCCCCCGAACTACAGCCGAAATGTCCCTCTACATCCCTGAGGAACCTCTTCTGGGAGATTCAGATCAAAAGAAATGCAAGTCCCATCTCTAGTATCAAACTGCTGTAACTGGGTAGTATAAAAACACTGCATGATCCAAGTCAGAGCAGATCTATTTTCCTGATCCTGAAGCTACACTGCACACTTTCCACAAACCAGGTCCATGACATGTGTTCAGTGCACCCGAGTGTTTGGCATACAGATCCCAGAGGAAGAGAGAATTCTGTCCCCAGGCTGAAGTTTGCTTCCTTTAAGAATGTCAGAAGAACCACAATGGAACAGAACAAAGGATGAGCTTCTCCAGCATTCTCACGGCCAACCAGGTGCCACAACAGAAAATGCAGCCTCTGATGCTGAAATCAAGATCTAGCCACCATCTTGAGAAGACATCAAAAGCTCGATCTGTGTTCTGACAAGCATAAAGGGAAGATGACCATAAGCCCATGGCTCTGTGCATAGACCTTCCCTGCCTCCTGGCTGTTTCTTATGATCTGGTAGGCAGATTACCCAGCAATTGGCATTTGCATAAATGCCAGTTTGTGGAGCCCATCGACATTGAAATGTAGGAGGGTAAGGAGAGGAGCGGCAGCTTTTCAGGATGTGTCATGAATGGAACATAGCAATTAAGTCTTTGAGAGTCCTTTGTCCTTTGAATAGAATCCAGAGGGTCAGCAATTCTTTAAAAATAACAGACCCCCAAGTGGAGAAGGACATCGGACATCAGGGAGTGACCCTGCGTTATCCTTGGAGGACAATGCTAGCATTTCTGGTGAAATATGGGAAGAGAGAGCACAGAGGACTGTGCGGACGTTTTCACAAGGTACATTCTTGCTTCGCATTCATTTGCGTACTGCTTTAACTCACCATCAGTATTATTTATGTAATATCCTGCTAAAAATAGTACAGCCCAAAGAAGAAGAGGACGAGGTCTGTGCTGCAACATTATACTGTGCCAGTCTGAAAAGATGCAACAAAAGAAGAGGATGGGAAGGGGGAATAATGACCACACAAGGAAATTGCTGGATAGCTCAGAGGTTTAGATCTCTGGCTACAAAGATCTCTGGCTACAAAGGCAGAGGTTGTTGTGAATTCCATTTCCTACTGGGTCTCCTTGACAGGGGCTGGACTCAGTGATCCATAGGGTTCCTTCCAGCTCTGCAGTTCAAATATTCTCATCATGGCAGTACATTCTAGATATGGGCACAAATTTTAAAGTGAATTGAAACAATTCATTCAAATTTTGTTAATGCGTCGATTTGTACTCGTACGAAACCATACGTCCAATGAATGCAAATAGCACAGTCACTTCACGTCCTTCTTGTTCTGCGACTAGTTTTGTACTGTGACAGCGTTCGCCGTGATCATGAGGTTTTGTCCCTGTTTCGTCCCTGTTTTCATTTTCTCAGGGTCGTGATAACTTGTCTCGTGACAACTGTTACTTCATGGTCTTGTTCCGTGACAAATTCTGAATTTGTCTTGCTTTCTTAACCCTTTTTAAAAATATCGTACATAAAAGTTTTTTTATATTTTGATATACTGGTCTTCCAGGATTTACACGTCAATGCTACAGAGTTTTCAGTATTTTCTTTAATAAACATTTGTGTTGCATGGTGATTCCCGTAGGGAAACTAATGTCAAATGCCGCTTCAACCACTGACCACTAGGTGGACACTGGTTGTTGCATGACAGTTGTTACCACACAGTCCCTTGTCTCGGAACAGGAACCGGGAACAAACCGTGACAAGAGAGTACCCCAACCCAGCGCCAGGTACAGTATTGTCACGAGCTGATCCCGTTCCGGGGCTGTGATCGAGACAAATTTCAGCTGTTGCGTGACAGACGTGAAGTAAGTTTTTTTTTTGTAGTGGTCCAAAGCGCAACACTTACAGTGACAAAACAGACATGAAGTAACCACCTAAATGAATTTATTTGCAATTTTTTGTCTCTTCATCATGGTATAAAATAATCCCCAAGATACACAGAGACACCAAAACTGCAGGGAAGCTTCGTCTGACTCTCGTGGAGTTGGGAATGTTTAGTCTTACAAAAAGAAGGTTGAGATATGATAGCCATGTATAAATATTTGAAAGGATGTCATATTGAAGAGGGGGCTGGCTTGTTTTTCATGGCTTCAGAGAGTAGGACTCAGAGCAATGGTTTCAAACTACAGGAAAAGCGATTCCATTTGAATATTAGGAAGAACTTCCTGACAGAGCTGTTCAACAGTGGAATATGCTGCCACAAGGGGTGGTGGAGTCTCCTTCTTTGGAGGTTTTTAAGCAGAGGCTGGGTGGCCATATGTCGGAGATACTTTGATGGGGGTTCCTGCATGGCAGGGGGTTGGACTGGATGGCTCTTGAGGTCTCTTCCAACTCTGTGATTCTATGATCCTCTACAACTCCTCCAAGTTTGGTGAAGATTGGGTATCCCCAAGCCAGTGTGGCACTTTGTGGGTGTAAAACACCAGAAATCTAATCTTAAAACATGGAAGGATGGTAGAGGGGAATCAGCGGAAGCTTTTCTGAAATTTTGGTGTATCTACATACCTTTGGGGCTCTCTTTGGGGTCCATAACTTGGACATCCAGAACTCAAATGTCACCAAAATTTCAGGGTGCTCCAGGGGCATTTTATCATGAATCAAAATGATCCATCAATTTTCTGATCCATGCCCAACTCTAATTGTAAAAGAGAATTCTCTGAAATTTCTGGCTACCTTCTAAATGGCTTAGTATCTGAAGGGCAATCTCCTCCCATGCAATCCTTTGTGGTCCACAACCATCTGAAACATGGTGTGTAGGGCCTTTTCTGGAAAATGAGTAGAACTTGAACATTTGTTGAATCCTCCTTTCTTACAGTCGACAGTCATGGTACCTGCATCCAAGGGAACATGCCTTGAAACAAGAAGGACAGAGACAGAATGTGGGCCACTTGGTGCCTCTTACACGTGTCTTTATATTCCATTCACACTCAAGACCTAAATAGGGCTTCATTCTTTTTTGAATGTAGGGTTTACAGCAATGTAATGAGCAGTGTTATAGATGATGTTGCATAAAGCCAGACTGCTTCATGACTATATTAAACGTTAATTGTACCTTTGGTCAAAATGCTCAGAAGATATTCAGGATAGTAAATTCTATGATACTCTCAAGGCATATTTTAGAAGCCCATAATCTTAACCACATGCTGGCTTGTGTTAATTAGGTGCCTTGGTTTTAGGGATGGGGTGGGGGAGCAGAGGATGCAATTTTTTACATGCTAATACCATAGGGAGGACTTATGGAAAGTGAGAAAATTCTGATGAACTAAAAAAGGGGTTAAATCTGGCTCACTCCAGCATAATGAAATTCTGAACATTTAAACATACACTTCCAAATCTGTTCACTGACTTCAATGGGCCGACTATACTTGTCAATAAATAAATATGGATGTGTTATGACAGTTCATTAATTTGGGTTGGGGGTGGATCTGTGAAGTTTCCCACTTACATTTTCACAATGAAAAAGCAACTGATAACAGCTGTGCTCCCGTCCAAAGTCATGGGATGAAAGGTAATGAATTTGCAGTAATCACTTTTTATTTAATGCTTGTTTCTGCTGTGAAATTAGGTTAATGTGCTTGTGGGAATAAAGCAGAACTGGAATAAACAGGTTGCCTTCAGTTTATAGATATTCTGATGCATGGAACGAGTTGATGGAATCTTTTGGTTTATATTTAAGTTCTCCAATTTGGCCTTCTCTTCGTTTTTGCCTCCTTTCTTCTATTTATTTGACAGACTTGTCCTGGAAGCACATCACACTGCAAAGAAAGAGGATACCAGAATTCAGTGTAGTGACAGAGTTGGAATTGCAGGTGGCCATCATGACAATGCCAATAGCTACCCACCCATTCAGAAATGCAGGTGATGGGCCAGTGCATTTCAACGTTTGAAGAGCAGGTCTTTTTTGACAGTTCAGGACCACTTTTTGCAAGGCAAAAGGGGCAGCTGGCAAGATTATAGTGATCCTTGGGAAATCCCAGCTTCTGTGAGGATTTCAATTCAACTCAAAGGAAATAGAGAAGACTGAAGGTTAGGTTGGGAGATGCCATTGTCCCTGCCACTCCGAAAGTGCCTGGGCTTCATCCCACTTGACTTCTGGCTCCACTCCATCATTGCTGCTGATTCTACATGTTTCCTACAAGAGGCTGTTTTTTTTTTTTAAATGCTTACAAGCAAACAACGGGAAGTAGGAAATGGAGTTACTATTATGAAAAATGAACTGACCCTACAGTTATCATACGTTATTCTGGGACCTGCCCCTTCCTGCCTTATCCATCTCAAGGATAGACACATATTTATTGTGGAGGCGTCGCCATTTTGAAATATTCCAGCCAAATGAGCAAGTTTGGTTTCAGTAAGAATACCTTGTTTTTGTATTTTTATTATAACAAGCCATTGCTATATTATTATTATTATTATTATTATTATTATTATTATTATTATTATTA
>JAHTLZ010000237.1:21720526-21732743 GCA_023846285.1 Phrynocephalus versicolor
TTATTATTATTATTATTATTATTATTATTATTATTATTATTATTATTTCTGTGATATGTTCACTGTGCATAGTTCATCAGAGAGTACATTAGGGTAGGTTGTTGTCCCAAAGAAATTAAAATCTGGAATCTGACCCCAGGGAAAAACAAGAAGGGAAATGGAGGGAGGAGGAAAGGACAGCAACAGAGGTTTGAGCCAAGGATTTAATTGCAGAAATCTGTTGTCAGATTGTTCTAACTACACAAAAGGAGTAAGGGGTGTGGCTTTAAGAGACAACAGAACCTCTCTCTTTAAAATTTGCTGTTTGGAAGCTGTTTTTCTTTTCTTTCCAGGTGAAGGATAAGAGTGTAATAGTGAGCCCTGTGGCAGCCAAGACTTTCCTCATGACCAGAGTTCGATCCAAATGGATTCAGGTATCCAGCTCAAAGATCACTCAGCCTTCCATCCTTCTGAGCTCGATTTGGATCAAAGTGTTCCTTCCACAATTACCGTATATAGACCCAAGTATAAGTCGAGGACCCCTAATTTAACCCCCCAAAACTGGGGAAACGTATTGACTCGAGTATAAGTCTAGGGTGGGAAATGCAGCAGGGCCTGGCAGCTCCTCCTTTGTGAGCTGGGGGAGTGGTGTGTGATGTTTAAAATGACTTTTAGCCACTGATGCATGTGCTTGGGTCAGTGGCTAAAAGTATTGACCCTCAAATAAGTCGAGGGCCCCTTTTTTCAGTCCAAAATTAGGGCTGAAAAACTAGACTTATATTTGAGTATATACAGTATGTTGTAAACTGCCCAGAGAGTACTCTGGCATTATGGGGTGGTATATTAGTCAAAACCATAAATGGACATTCTGGAGCTATGTAAGGGCACATTTCTCCTTTTTCATTTTTTAAAACAATGACACAGGATTTAGTACCTTCAAACTCTCCAACTATTTAAATGATACCTGCAAAATTTAATTATTTTAATTGAAGAAAATTTAGAAAATATGTAGGTTGAGCAAAAGACTTAAAGACCTGTAAAATCAATGTAACGTGTAGGAGTTCCATGTTACAGAAAAGTTAAAACATTGTCAGAGTCGTAGCAAGCATGAAGGATCCTAATGCTAATCTAATGCTTCAGCTTACCGTACACTCCCTCATTCTCTCATGAGATGGCTGCAACTTCCCACCAGTCAGATGGGTTTGTGGTGCAAGAGCACTCACTCCCATGATCTCCACCTGTGCAAACAGTCCACCTGTCATGAGAAGATAAAACAGAAGCATAGGGAACTGGTACATCCAGTGGCATCAGAAATCAGAATGAGAAACTAGGTCCCAGGATGACGAAAATGAAAACAGTCTTCTAGTCTAGAAATGCTCAATGCGTTTTGGTGCACACCCTGAGGGGGGATATGATGGAGACGTACAAAATGATGCAGAGCATGGCTAAAGTGGGTAGAGGGACGTTCTTCTGCCTCTTACAAAATACCAGAACTAGGGGACATCCACTCAAATTGAGGGCGGGGAGAGTGAGAACAGACAAAACAAAATATTTTTTTCACCCAGAATGTTGTTAGTCTGTGGAACTCCCTGCCACATGATGTGGTGATATCATCTGGCCTGGATGCCTTCAAAAGGGGACTGGACAGATTCCTGGAGGAAAAATCCATCACAGGTTACAAACCATGATGGAGAAGTGTAATCTCCAGGCTTAAAACTGGGGTACTTCAAGGACCAGATACAGGGGAGTGGTATCAGGAGACAGATATCTAGTCTCGTGCGCTCCCAGACACATCTGGTGGGGCCACTGTGAGATACAGGAAGCTGGACTTGATGGGCCTTTGGCCTGATCCAGCATGGCTCTTCTTATGTTCTTATGTTCTTTAGGAGCTATGTATAAAGAAATAAATTGTCAGTCAACAACAGGCTCGGGACAGCCATAACTGCCTTGAACTAATATATTCATACAGTGTTATATCAATGAGTCTACATTCAGTTTTTCATATGACTTCCCTACAGCATAATCTCTATATTTCTTGTGCTGCTAGTCTGCCAATATGAATCTATAGAAATATACAAGATGCATACCAAGATTTTAGAACTGAAACTTCACCAACTCATTCGGTCTGTATCAGCTCCAAATACTCAAAGCTACAAGAAGAGTGAGATGCACTTATTATCCACCAGCAGCTGAGTCAAGGACATTTTTGATAATGCCAGATCTCCCTGTCTGTAAGTCTATGGGGGCAATGCTACAGCAAATTCAAGAAGTCTATTTTCTCATCCAGTCCACAAGGGGTTACAGTGTTCACTTCCAGAATCCAGTCAATCTCTTTTCTAAGCAAGGATTTTTCGTATTTCACAGGGGCTGCATCCACAGTCCAACATTTTAAATCTCTTTCAGAAGGATTAAATTCCATAAAGTGATGTGTGTGTGTGTGTGTGTGTGTTGTGTCATTACAGTCATGACCAACTCTTCATGACTCCATGTCCATGGAGTTTTCTTGGCAGGAATACTGGACTGTTTTGCCAGTTCCTACTCCAGGCGCCTACCCAATCTTTTATTTCTCAGGTTGTTTAGATATTCTCCTCTGTGTAACTTGAGGGGTCTGGAGGTCTTATAATAATAAACTTTATTTTTATGCCACCTTTCTCCCTGAAGGGACCCAAGGGGGCTTACAATAACAACAAAAGAAAATATATAATTTATTACAACAGCACCTTATAGCATAAACAATTTCCTCAGTATTAGAGGTAGTGAATGTCTTTAAAACATATCTCCTGAGACTCCCACCATTCTGCTGATCTTTGAATTCTGTCACATGGCAAGTGTTTTACAATAAATGCCATGGCCATAAGGATGATGTCCTGTGGGAGGAGAAGAAGCAGGCAGAATGTGAGATGTTTGTGGTGGCGATCTGTCTCGCTCCTAACTAAAATATCTCCTAAATTTCCTGTTCTTTTAAAGGAGATTTTTAATCCCTCTTGAAAGCCTGTTACACTGTCTGCAATATGTGAATGCCACCAGAAACTAGACATGGGTTTCTTCTCAGAAGACGCACCAAGATCATATATAACACGAGATGTTTTGAGCAGCACTTGGGCAGAACTTGTTATCCCATTGGTTTTATTGCTGAGAATGAATTTAGAATTAAAAACAGTGGACCCTTGTCAGAATGAACTTGACAGCATGGAATTGGTATCTTGATCATTGCCCAGCATCACTGATTCTGGAAAATAAGGCATTGCTTGCATGAATCCTAGATTTTGATGGTACATGAACAGCAACGGAGAAACACACATTCTAAAGCAACTAAGGTCACATGTATTAAGTCTGAGTTCTGTTTATTTGTCTGCCTTTCATGTGTGTCCTTGTCTAGTATGTATTCCCAAGCAAAGCGATCTAATGCACAGTTCTTCAGCTTGTACATTTATTTTCCAAATTCTGAGCGACACATCTTGGTGTAAACAGAAATCGATATTTCAGGGGAAGTCAGTACAAAAGGTGCATATTGTTGTGGGGAAGGGAACACATGCAAAAGGCTGATCATTGCAGAATGCAATGATATACTCGTGTTGGATCCAATTAATTTCCCCAGAATGAGCAATCAGTGTTGTCATCCTGTACCCCTAAAATATGGTACCTGCTCTGGAAATATGAGGAATCCTCTGGAACAGCATTTTGGTGTCACAGAGAGTGTTGCAGTAGAAGGAGGGGGGGTGACTTTCCAGTTCTCCATGTGTTGCCTCCCGAGATATACTGGTGCATTTTGGTCCATGCATTTTTGGGGAAATGTTCATAGTAGAGATGGGCACGACTCAAAAAAATGGTGTTTCGTTTGTCATTTGTTGTTTAGGGGGTCCGTTTCGGTTCGTTTTTGTTTTTCGTGAATTTTTGCAAAAAAAATCATTTTTGTTTCGTTACGTACCGAAATGAAAAAACGAAAACGAAAATGAAAAATTGCTGTTTCGTTACCATTTATTGCAGTTTAATGTATTTGCTGTAACGAAAACGAAATGGACGACAAAATTTCTGATGTTTCATTTCGTTTCATTTCATTTTGGAGACAAAATTCATTTTTCGTTTCGTTACGTAACGAAATGAAAAAACGAAAACAAAAACAAAAAATTGTTCGTTTCGTGCCCATCTCTAATTCATAGGCCAAATTAAATGTGACCCCCCATCCCCAATTCAGTTTTTAAAATGGCCATGGATCAGAGATAGGCCTGTACCTCCGTAGCTGAAATCAGCACATGACACTTTGTCATGAGAATTGGCTGCAGCGCCTTCTCTATAAGGAGATGAATCATGTTGACAGAAAACACTATTACCCCATTTCTTAGGGAAGAACCTGACATTTTAACAAGAATCTTCCTTTCTGTTAATTGCTATTACTGTTTCTCCCAAGACTGTTCTCACTCTCAGCCCACGTAGGAAGTCGGATGATTTTCAAATTAAGCTATAATGGGTAGAAATTCAAACCTTGGAAGCAAAGGGGGGGGGGAGGACAAAGAGAAATGCCTTCTGACGGTTATACCTCTTGGATGGAAATATCCCAACGAGAAAGGAAGAGGATGCTACATTTTTATTTATTTATTTATTTGCCAAAGGGCATTACAAAGCTGGCAGAGCAGCTTTAAACTCAATCCTAGAGGGTTGCTGACAGGAGCTGAGGAACTTCAGATTTGGGCTGCATCATCTCTAGGTGAGAAAAGTGAAAATAGCCCCGAGGGGGGGGGATCAAAGCCAACAATGAGCGTATATAATTGCCAAAGAGGCCAAGGGGAAAATGTACACACCCTTGACATTTGGACATGATATCCTATCTATAATTAGAACTGCTGCTGCATGGGGCAGGGGGGCACATTATTCCTTTCTTAATTATGATGTAAACTGTCCATTGAACCCTCTAGCATTATCTTGTACGGAAGTGAATGAATGAATGAATGAATGAATGAATGAAACTCCTGCTGCAATGTCCCAGGATACAGAAGGAGGTGAAAGGAATGAAGGCAATGCTCATGTAGCACAGTCCCCATTTGCGTTTAAGTAGAAGGTGGAAATATAGCTTTGAAGGCTGGTACAGTAGGACCCCCGTATCCACTGATTCATTATCCACTGATTCAGTTATCACAGTTGGCAGAGGAAAAAAGATTAAATAATTCAGCAGCCATAAAGCAAGCTATTGTCACAAACAGCAGCTGTAAAGCAAGGTGTTGTCACAAATAGCATCTGTAAAGCAAGCTACTGTCACAAACAGCACCATAAAGCAAGCTACTGACTCAAACAGCACCATAAAGCAAGCTACTGTCAGGAAACAGCAGTTTGGAGGTGGGTGGGCAGGCGTTCTCTCTTATCCATGGTTTCATTATCCACGGGCAGGCCTGGAACCAATCCCCAGGAGATACCGGGGTCCTACTGTATTATGAGATGGTCACTTCCCAAGCCCTTCAAATTGGTTCAGAAGATAATTTCTCTTTCTCCCTCACACACACCCCTCTCTTCCCCCCCTCTTGTGGTTCATTTCCAGCTCGATTGGTATTAATCTCTTTTTCAAAGAAAATAGTTTTACGGTTGGCCTTCAATCCTTACATTTTTTTTGCCCTAAAAGAAACTACAGAATTCACCCCAAATTTTGTTTAACTCCCTAAATTTGGGAGCTTCTGGTTTGGGATCTCTGTTTGGGACATGATTCATCTCCTTATATAGAAGGAGCTGTGCCTCAAATTTTGGTTAACTCTGCCTTCCTGCCCCCTTTTGGAATAATATTTAGCAGGAAATCAAAGCTTTTTTAATATCAATGTAATATGATTTTACTCTGGATCAACAGAGCAAGGGCTGCTGTGTATGGCAGCGAAGAACATAACGTACAAAGTTGGAGGCCTGCAGTTCAAATCTCACCTTGGCCCGTGGACACACCGAGTGGTCCCAAACGAGGTTCTGGGTCTCCATTTTAGTCTCCCATGGTTAAGCTCTGCAGCGCAGAGGCAATATTGGCCTGCTTTAATGGGTATTTGACAGGATATCCAAGAAGAACTTTGTGTGCTCAGAAAGCATGCTAAATGCAACACAAATCTACAAGGTTGTTTTTTTTTCCCATTGCCGAGGATTCCTGAGAAAGCTTTCCAACCATCCTGGGTAGATATGCCAGTACAGTGGTACCTCAGTTTATGAATTTAATCTGTTCCGAATGCATGCTCTTAAGTTGAACTACTCTTAAGTCGGGGTACCTATCTAAAGAAATTGAAAAAAATTAGTTTAAAAAAATAAAAAATAAATGAAAAAAAAATGTAAATCGAGCAGACTATATCTGAAATTTGTAAGGCGGTAGTTAAAATGCCAACAGTTTTCTGCTCTTAAATTGAATTGCTCTTAAGTCGAGGTACCACTGTATAATGCAAAATATTGCAACTGAGACTGTCCTACTTTGGGGCCCATCACGCGAAGGCAGGACTCCCTGAAAAAAGACAATGCCTGAAAAACTGGAAGGCAGCAAAAGAAAAGAGGAAGACCAAATACAAGATGAATTGGCTACCCTCAAGGAAGACGCAGGCCAGAGTTTCTAGGAACTGAGCAAGGAGACTGAAGTCAGGACATTTTTAGAAATCACTCACTCATAAGGTTGCCATAAATCAAAGGAGAATTTATGGCATGCAAAATTGCTTCCAAGCAGAATGGTGTTCAAAAACAATGTGGCACAACTGCATGGGCCTTCTCTTGGGCACTGTCGCGTTAACATGCTTGCCCCCGGCCATTTCATGGGCTATTGACAAACACTGCTTTTGATTTTCCTGCATCGCTGCCCCAAACTAGCTTAGCTATTAAATTAAAGCCTTCAGACTGATTTTAAGTTGAATAAAAACAAAATAAGTTTATTATTTACAAAGTAGAATCAAAATAATTAATGGTAACATGTTGAAGTACAGTGGACCCTCATATAACAAACGGTTTGTATAACATAAAATCTGTGCAATATAAAACATTCCAGAGATGGGGAAATTTGCTTAACAATTGCCTATAGGGTGAATCCGTACAACATAAAAATGGTCGCGGTTAGGGATTACTCTGTTTTCAATGCATTCCTATGGGAAATTTGTATAAAGGAAAATTTGCTTAGCATAATTTCATTTGGAACGAATTAATTCCTTTATACAAGGTACCACTATTCCCTCTCTTGCAGCCATGCACCTAACGTTATTTGCTGAAGCCACCAGGCCAACCTAATGGTCTAACCTGGTACAGTTATATTTCTTTTCAGGGCCCTTCAACCAGCCCTGAGATTCAAATTTCATCCTTTAGGGTACTTCTTACTATTAAGGCATTGCACAGGGAAACTGTCCCCTCAAAAGTCTGCATTCGTCTTGGTAATTTTGGGGTAACCCTTGCACAACTGCAGCCTGTTTTTGCACCCCACCAAGTCTGGCTTCCATAAAGCATTTTCACACACAAGTTAGCTTGTAGCTAACTTTGTCTTATCTTTGGGGGATTGCTGGTGAGCTGAGGAAGTAGATATATTATGCTTTGATCCTTGACAGCTTTTAGATTTTATTTTATTTTAGTTCATTTTGCAAGTGGCATATTATTTACTTGTTAATTTCTCAGGAGCCCGAGTTGCAATAACTTTCGATGAAGAGCCCAGGTTCCCCTGTTTGTGCTCCTGAAAAAATTTGCAAGCAAATGATACACAACTGAAAGGAGATACTCAAAGCTCTCTCAGAGGTGAATTGCCATCTGTTTACTCATGGGACGGGCATGGAAGAGATATTATAACGCTGCATATGCATGCTGTCATTTAAACCTGGGTTATATGAATGTTTCTTTCCCACTCCAAAAGTAACTGAAAAGTTTGAGCCCACATGTTTTGGATACTATTCTTTCCACAAGCTATGGTGCCCATTGACAATTCATACTTGGAAGGAAAAGGAAAATAAATGACCTGGGCTTGGCAGGCAGGAAAAACAGTTGCATCCACTGCTACTTGGCTGTGTTTTGCTGGCAGGAAGGCAGCTTCACTGGAACTTATACCTGAGCAGATGTGCATAGGATTGACCTGCACTTGGAACACTTGGTCAAGAAATGTGCACATCTATACATGTTTGCCCCTCCTACTCTATCTTGCTCTCAGCCCTGTTCATTGACAGAATGCGGCCTCTGAGATTCTCACCATTCCTGAATTCCACACCCCAGTCAAAAAGAATCAGAGCAAATTAGTGAGCTGTCTTTAAGGCCTGGCATCCATCTCCACCCACTCTCAGTTAGCACCAGGGCATGTTTTTGTAACAGAGATGGGCACGAACCAGAAAACCCATGGTTCGGGTTCATTTGGTTTGGGCCCAACTTTGGTTCGGTTCGAGTTCGAACAAATTTTTAAAAAATTCGTTTGAACCCGAACCGGTTTGGGTTCTTCTTACTGGCGCCGCCGCTGCTGGCGGTGGCAGATCCTGACCCTGGCCCCTGCGGCAGGGGCTTTTTGAGGCGCTGGCATGGGGCCAGCGCCTCTTTTTTTTTTCAAGCACCCACCGCGCAGCCCCTGAGGCTGGGTCAGCACTCCTTTATTTTATTTTATTTTTATTTTTTACTTCCGGGTTCCAGCCATACTACAGGTGTAGCGCGGCCAGCTTCTCACCGGTTGGTGCTGTTTTGTTTTTTTTCATTTTTTTTCTCTCCATTTTATGGTGCCAACCAGGCCACCCTTGGGGCCCAGCCGGCGCTCCTTTATTTATTTATTTATTTATTTATTTATTTATTTATTTATTTATTTATTTATTTATTTATTTATTTATAATTTTAATTTTTTGTTTTTTAACTTCATTTGGTACTTGCCTTGCCGTTCACATGCCAATGTGTTCACCCACTAATATGGATTGCCAGATTAGTTAGTCAGGTATGGCCTAAGTTCTGGGTCCCTTAGTCCAGTTTTCCCAAGACCCCATCTCCACAATCTGTTGGACTTAGAGCTGTTCCTGCATCCCATCTCTTGCCCGTCCATCCTTGTGACATCAGAAGTGTTCACCCCTGGTCTCCGGGATAAGCTTTTACCCTTTAAGGGGCGGGATGCTGCTGCCATAAATCTACAGAGTACGCCTACATGCTTATCGTGACTTACACTCCAAATGTGGATCCTTATGTAGCCCAAATGGGCCATAAAACAACATCGACATATCAACAAACTGCCTTCAAAACCAGCTCCCCTCTTCCCCCCTCACAGGCGTGAGGGATGATACCGGCATTACTGTTACTGCATGTCCTCGTTCCGTGATGAGATGTGAAATTCCATGCCTTTGTTCTCCGTTTTTTTTCAGCCTGACCTTCCGTTTTTCGATGTTTTGATTCTATGAAGCCTAGCCTCCAATGTGTTACAGAGCTGAGTTTGAGGCATTTATCTTTTAATCTCTCTGCACTGCATTGCTGACTCCATAGGGAATGTACTGGCGAATGGCAGTTCGCACTCCTGCCACTAGATGGAGAATGGAATGTTGCGGGAGGAGACTGACCTCACGGGCTCTTGTATCAGAACGAGAAGCAAGATGAGGAGATTCCCGAGGCCAGGGAGGGGAATCTCTCATCCTGCTTAAATCGCAGTTCAGGGGGCGTGGTTGCGACGAACTCCCTTCGTCCCGCAATGGACGTGCAGTTAGATTTCTTCATACCGGTCCCCAGCGGGACCGCAAACAGCAATGAGATGGACGTGAAGTATCAGCCTTAGAATGTTGATTTGGGAATGGTGTAACTTATTGGATGACAAAGGTAATTCACACTTCAGTCCAGACAACGGTCAGTTCATAGAGGAACTCATAAAGATGGCTATGAGCTCCTATAGAAAAAGAGATTTTAAAATTATCAGTTATCCAGTCAAACAAGATACTATGCATGAACCTTAGAACATGAGGGGAGTAGAGAGGATAGAGTGAGAGGTGAAACTTCCAAGTTCCTTAGTATTGATGAGGATAGTAAAGTAGTAGACTTGTATTTCCCGATAGGAAGATAAGCTTTTTCAATTTCATGTGCAGCAATGGCTTTTATCTATTTAAAACCAACCTCTTAAAAATTTGACTTCAGGGGACTGGAAGCACAGGAGGACACTTCACATGCACCAAGGGAGGAAGGTCACGAGAACAGACTCATACGTTGAGGTTTACTTGATGTCCTGGCGGCAACATAGATCGCCAGTGTGTTAGAATTGCAAGAGATGGGCCAGGTGGTATGGGCCTACCCCGTGGTCACTGTGTGGGCCCTTCCATATGGCAAAACCCATGAAAGGGCTTGTGTAACACCATGCTGACATTGGTATATGAATGGTGTAGTATTTTTTTTTAATAAACGTGTTGACTAGAGGCACAACATGACAATCTTGCAGACACTAGTTCATGGCTTCATCTACCCCTTCCCCATGTCATCACTGGAAACCAGCTACTTCATCCTCACCATCCTCCCCCCATACACATTGCTCCAAATTACTTCCTTCAAAAATATGGGTGTCTGTTTGGGTCTCTCTGTAGCATCAGTACAGTTTTTGTATGTGTAACACATGGCGGCACACTTCACAAATGTGTTCCTCATATGAAGCACCTGGATGTTCAAAAACACCAGATACTTCTGAGTACTTGTAAAAAAAAATGCTGATTCTGTTGACCTTTAAAAAAAATCAGGGGAGAAAGAGAAAGAAGCAAAATGTGTTTTCCCTCTCAGCACGCATAAATATTTGATATCTTTTAAACAAGAGGATATGGTTTCTTGAAGGCAGGGAGAAGCGCACGACGGGCTCTATTTTAGTGAGAAATGTAATCATTTCCCATTTCCCTCTGAGCTATGTTAGGTATGATGCATAGATGTGGGGGAGCTGCCCAGATGTAACTGATAGGGCGAATGCAGGCACTTTTGTATTCAGGGATGGAGCCGCCGAAGAGCACCATAAAAGAATGTGAATCAACATTGTGCCACTTTTTTTTTGAAAGATGTGCCTTTTATCAGAAAACAGTGTGTGCTTTTCATGTCTGTTAGAATGGCTGGATCCTTATCTCCCTTTATCAGGCAAAATAAAGCCATTTTAGTATTTGCAGGTGCCTCACATTGTTCTGCGTAAACAAACCTCCCCGTTCTCGGAGTGAAGTCATGTTTCTCGATTTTTATCAGGCTCTGTTTCCACAGTGAATGAGGGATGCCTGCAGAATTAAACAATGGTTGGAGGGCTTTGCAGCTCACTCGCACTGTTGGAGAGGCGAGCCCACGCCCACCACCAGTGGCTGGAAAAATACAACTCCGAAAGGCTCGCAATTTCCCGGATATTGGCCTCCACTGTCAGTCGCCGCTCGTATGCAGTGTAAACCCAATGGGGTAATTTGCTACATTCTGAGCTCCATTGTGTGTGTTTGTTTCTATTTAATCAGAACTAAATGATATTACGTGAAGTTTCCTTTGCCCTCCTGAGGAATTTAGATTCAACACTTTTTCTGAGTGGCTCCGCGGTGGAGACAGAAGAAAGTGTAACCATAGTGATGGAATGGAAATCATTTCCTTTCTTCCGAAGCTTCAATATCCAACCGACATTACCGTTTTCAAGGTCAAAAATATATTAAGAGATAAAAATTAAAGGGGGAAAAATGTGCTAGCTTAGCGACAAAAGCTAATTTAGTTTATGCATTATAAATTATGTTTAAAATGACTAAAATGGGATTTCTCAGCAAGAACTAAATGTGTGGTTTTGCAAAACTAATTTCCAAAGATGAATGTGATTATGGAATTTAGCTTTTAAAAGCTTTCTCAGGCCATCAGAGGAAACAGAAAAGCTATCAATTATACAACTTTAGTGGGGCCTCTTGTCAGAAATACCGATATTTTTAGCCTTCTTCTTGGAATTTACTAAATTAGGAATGTCTGCAAACAAATCAGCTAATTGGAATGTTACTTTTTTTTAAAGTGGGTGTCAGTGAGTCTTGGCTGGGCTACAAACCACTGCAAGGTCTTTTTTTTTTTTTGAGAGAAAAATATTTTGGATGGAGCTCAGGAAGGGTGAGAAAAAAATATTAGTTACCTTCTCCTTGAACCAAAGGTCTGTGGGAGAACTATATCACTGAAATGAGGTGACAGGAAACTGTAGCCCTCCATATGTTGACCAACTGGGATTCAGAATAATAATAATAATAATAATAATAATAATAATAATAATAATAATAATAATAATAATAACAACAACTACTACTACTACTACTACTACTACTACTACTACTACTACTACTAC
>JAHTLZ010000237.1:21732753-21758304 GCA_023846285.1 Phrynocephalus versicolor
CTACTACTACTACTACTACTACTACTACTACTACTACTACTACTACTTCTTTATTTTTATGCCGCCTTCTCCCCAGAGGGATCCAAGGCGGCTTAACACCAGCACAGTCAACCGTGAAGAGAGCTGTGATTCAGCATCATTGCAAGGAAAACATGATCTGGGCCGTAATTGACAATGCAGGTGACAATTTGACCGCTGCAAAATCACTGAGAAGCCTCCTCAGGTTTCTCCACATGGGGAAAAGGACCCTGACTTTGTGTTGTAGATCAGAGGTCCTATAGAATCAACAAAATGGTGGGAAAGAGTTGGCTTAGTCTGCATTTACCTCACTGGTTCTCAATCTTGGGTCTCCAGATTTTCATGGACTAAAACAACCAGAAGCCTTCCTCACTCGTTGTGCTGGCCAGGGGTTCTTGGAGCTGTAGTTCAAGAGCATCTCGAGACACAAGGTTGGGAATTAGGGATGGGCACTTCATGAAAAACGAAACTCTGTTTTGTTGTTTCATGAGGCTGCGAACTCTTTCAAAATGAAATGAAACAGCAGATAGTGTGTCATCCCGAAACAAAATGAAATTATGTTTTCAGTTCGGGAGGAACCAAACCAGGGAGCCACCGCCAGATCTCACGTAAGCAGCAAGATCCGCCAGCTGTTTCCGTGCTTGGTTTTTGCCTGCCACTGCCTCCCTATTGGTTTTGACAGCTCGAGCTATGAAAAAATCCCAGTGGGGCCAGCCCCCACTGCCCACAGCACTCACTGTCCAAAACACACACACACCGGGAGGAGGGAGTGGCACAGGAAAAAGGAGCAGGGCTGGTGGGCTGGTGGTCACTGCAATAGGAGAGCGCTGGTGCACAGGGGATTTTTAAAAGCCTCCAGCCCACCCCCCTTTGTGGGGGATTAGAAGCTTTTTTAAACGCCCCGCCACCAGCACTCTTAAAAAGCCTGTAGTCCAGCAGAAAGGGTGGTTGGCTAGAGGTGTTTTAAAACCCTCCACCACATCAGCACTCTTGCTAGGCTGCCGGAACATTTAAAAAAGTATCCCCCACCGCACCACCTGTCAAAAAGTTCCAGCTGGGAAGCAGGGGGAGGCACAATAGGCCAGAAGGGAGCAGTTTTTTTCTCCCTTATGTTGCCCCCTTCCCCGCATTCCAGCTTTTTTACAGGTGGGGGGTGGCGGCGAGGGAGGCCACCCTCCCTCTCCTTCCCCCAACCTGTCAAAAAGCCCCAGCTGTGAAGCAGGGGTGGCAAGGGAGAACAGAGCAAGCAGTGGGAGATTCAAACCCGCCGGCCTCCCAGCTGGGTCAGAATGATCAAGAAGCTGCCGCCACCCAGGTGGACTTTTTTTAGACAGGGAACAGCCCAACCTGTCAAAAAAAAAAAAACCTCACCTGGGTGGTGGCAGCTTCCAAATCGTTTTGTTACTCATTGAATTTCGTTATTAAAATTCAATAAAAGTAACAAAACGAAACAAAACACTAATTTTCCATTTCATGTCCATCTCTTTTGGGAACCACTGGTTTGCCTGATCACCAAGACCTGGAATGGTTGAGGTAATCAGGCAGTGCAAACTGCTGTAAAAAACAATGTGATTGCTTCTTATGCTAAATATGGATGGAACATAGTTTCAAATTTTGGCTAGATTTCTGAAATATGATGACCCAGTTCTCTCGAATTTAAAACACAGAAGCATGCGATGGAAGGGCGTTTTAGTTATTTAAACAGGCAGATTCTTCCTGGAATTGTGAATCAATGGCAAAGTAATATGGCAATATCAGAGCTTGAGATTTTTGGATGGTGGGGTGGGGATTTTGTAGTTAAAATGTGGTGGTGTGGGCAGTTCCAGGCCACACACACAAAGAACCAAGCTGCACTAAGACAAGACAAGATTAGTTTGTTTTCTGTTATGCTTTTGTTCTGTTTTAGCAAAGTGGTGCGCTGTAAGAACACAACAGAGCTGACAGCCTATTAATCAAACAAAAATCATAAGTCTCACGGCAGTTTCCCCATCAAAGAAAAGCTGAAAACCAATTTGCATGTTCATCAGCAGTGCGCTTAGTCAGGAGCCTAAGCCAACACATTCTTCTGATTTCTGGTCCCTGAGGCTTTGAAAAGAGCCCTTGATTACGGATCTTGTCCATTTTGAAAACCATGGGGGCCTTGAAGGTAGGCACAAGTTTTTCTTTCTTTCTGGAAGAAAATAGTTAGCCCAATAGACATCAAGATCATGGCAACCATTGTGATGATTTCAGGACTCGCTGTAAAATAAACCTCAATTTCTATGAGACCACATATCCTTTGCATCCTATCAGAACCGGTGTAATATAGTGGCCAAAACATGAAACAATAAACAGCTGGGAGCAAATGGCCTCTCGAAATCCTTCCCCACTTTGAAGATTAGAACAAAACCATTTTGCTGGATTTTTTCAGGAGAAAGTGGAGGAGGAAATCTCTGGCCATTGCTTGGAGGTGGGGCTCACTGTAGCATCCACCGCTGAACAGCGTCATTCCTTTCCCCAAAGATCCCTCTCCTGGGTTTGCGGCCTGAAGGACCATTTTGTACCTTTCACTATACTAATGTTGTTCCAAGGCATCTGAGCCAGCCCTAGCATTAGGCAAAAGGAACCTGCTACTTCATGGGATAGATTTTTAGCAGGCAATGGCAGATTCACAGCTTTATCCTGTACTGTCTGTCTGTTCTTTTCTGTTGGTGGTCAAACTGTCAGCTTCCATATGCGAACAGGTGATAATTTTGAAAGCTATTGCTGATGGAAAGTAAAGTCTAGGTCCCATTCTCATGCCTTATTATATCATTCTGCCATTTTCCATATAGGGTGCCATTTGGAATAATCCGGGGATGCACTGTCTGGCATTATTTTAAAGTGTTCTGCTTATATACCACCCCATACCACTTCAAGTACTCTCTGGGCAGTTTACAGTTTAATTATGCAGGCTACACATTGCCCCCCCCCCCGCAAGCTGGGTACTCAGTTTACCGACCTCGGAAGGATGGAAGGCTGAGTCAACCATGAGCCAGCTACCTGGGATTGAACCCCAGGTTGTAAGCACAGTTTTACCTGCAGTACAGGCATTTAACCACACAAAGTTCAAATTGCCAAATTGGCGGCAGCAACTCAGACTGATCCAGATCCATTCTGAACCCAGCTTGCATTGATTTGATCCAGAGCTGGTCCTAATCAATCAGCCTGATATTGTTTAGGATCGGGCTGACTTTGTTGCACAGTCCTCATCAATATCCTTTCAGTGACTACAATTCAGAACATAATTTCCAAGGAAAAAAATGTTTCACTGAATTCAAAGGGTGTCCTAAGGAAACAGATTTGAGAAGATGGCACAAAAGGTACAAAATCAAGAGGCAGCATTATATTGTGAAATGAAGTACTGTATTTGACTTGTCACATGGAAACCTAGGTCAAATCCTTGTTCATCAGAAAACCTCAAGACAGTTGCTGGTGACCTATTTTACTTTGTAAGGACCCAACACTCAGCCTTCTTTCTGTAAAATTTACATCAAACGGTGAGTGAAGATAAAATGGAATAAAACTTTGTGTAGGCTGCTGAGCTACTTGGAAGAAGATTAGGAAAAAAATGTATTTATACTAAAAGGCCAAGTGACAAGTTTTATCAGAGTAATATTTTATACCAACAGAGTCTTCAAGCCTGTGACATGACATGGAATTCACGAGGATGAATAGAGAGGATAATTATTTTACATCTCTTAGAAACATTTCCTGCTGTTTCTAAGATTGCTTTGCTGATCTGATCAAGGTTGAGGATATTTTTGTAAGGAGCAAATGACTTTGAATATGAAGAAATAACTCCCGACAATTATAAATTGAACACTGTACCGCTGCTGGTTAAATCACACCAATCTGCTGATGCGGTTGCTTCTTCCAGGTGTATTTTGCAATAAGATACAGGTAAAAAGTAAAAGTAAATGTGTGTGCTAGTCATGTCTGACTCTAGGGGCAGTGCTCATCTCGGTTTTCAAGCCCAAGAGCCAGTGTTGTGCAAGTCCGTGGCCATGTGGCTGGCATGGCTGAATGCATTTATGTGCACGGAATACTGTTTACCTTCCTGTTTTTACGGTGGTATCTATTTACCTACTGGAATTACATGCTTTCAAACTGCTAGGCTGGCAGGAGCTGGGGTTCACAGCAGGAGCTCGGTCCACTGCGTGGCACCCAGGATTTAAACTGCTGCGCTACCAACTTTGCAGCCGACAGTTTCAGCGCTCTAGTCCACTGAGATACAGATACATGTGCTTAAAAGTCCCATATTGAGGGACTTGGTTCCCTCCAGAAAACCTGGACTATAACTCTCATTTTCCCCAACTAGCAGAGCCTTTGACTGCTCTGTGCATTCTGTGTAATGCTGGGAGTGGGGAAGCCATGTTGATGCATATAGGTGTGCATTGCTTGCTCCAAGCCATGTAGAACTGGGTGGGATTGGCTGGAAATTAAATAGGGGGAATACCTTGCCTGTGAGGCTAAAGCAATCACATCGTACCCTTGGGCTCCCTTCCTTGCCAAGAGCAATCACTGCTCTTCTTTGGGGAAATTGGAAGGTCACCTTAATATAATCTGCAAAATGATGTAGCCAGAAAACTGCTCAATTTTCTGCACGCATCACTGTAAACACAGAGCAGTGCTGTTGAGAGGTACAGTTGCCTGCCTGATCGTGTATTTCCTCATGTGATCAATCAGGTGACTGGATTGAGTAGGGGGGAACTGCTTGGGATTTTAACTGCAGAACGCTAATATAAAATGCCCAGCATTTTCTTATGGGAAATATATTAAATCTTTTGAAAACAAAAACAAAAAACAACTCTGGTTTATGGAGGTGGCATCTTACAAAAAGTGACATGCTGTTCCATCATTTTGTAAGCTTACAAAAACTTACAAAACGAAATAAAACAGCAAATAGCGTGTTGTCAAGAAATGAATTGAAAAACTATTTATTGTTTTGGAAATGAAACGATTTGTCCTAGCCTCTTGATCCAGCTGTCTTGAGAACAGGAGGTTTATTTTAAATTGATTAATTTGTTTTCCTTCCTTCCCGCGCCTCAGCTGTTGAGATAGCTTATCTCAGATCTTGATCTGCCTGAAGCTAGCCAGGAGCAGAGCTCTTCCCTTTGCTGGCTGTGTCTGCAAGTTGATTTAAACTGATTGTTTTCCTTTCCTGATTCATACAAAAAAACCCAATCCCTCTTTCGCTTTCCTGATTAAGTAGGACTGTGGAGGTTATTTTTAATACATATTTTCCTTCCTTCCCTCGCCGTGGCACCAATCAGCTGTTGAGCTTATTTCTCTGCTTTCTCCATGCAGCAGCTAGCCATTAGGTTTCTAGCTTGTTTACAGAGGGTTCTTTCCTCGAAAGCAAATTGATTGGAAGGTTTGAAGGTCTTTGATTTAGGGAAGCAGGCTCCCTGTTAAAAAAAAAAGGGAAAGCTCCCCGTTATTTATAGTCTTATAAATCGTTTTGTTTCATTTCATTTCAGGATGAAAATTCTTTTTAAAAATCTGTTATTAACAAGATGAAATGATAAAAAGACTGAAACGAAACAAAACACTATATTTCCATTTTGTCCCCATCTCTAATGTGGAATACTGCTTTTATGTCAGAAATTCAGAACACCAGAAAATGATCTGGCATTGTTTTGCAATACCATGCCATACTGCCAGTAGGAAAAAGGATGCCAAAATTTACGTAGCAAAGGCCAGCCTGAATGTAAACAATAGCAATTGCAGCAGTCAAGATGGTCTACAGGACACCCTTTTGTGCTCACTACCATTCACAGGAGAAAATCCTAGTAGTCAAGATGGTCTACTACAGCCTCCAAGCAGGGGGAAATCCTGAAACCTGGCTCCTTTTTTCTCTGGGTAAACACAACACAATTGTCTGCCTTACCGAATGCACACGTATCACGAGTGGATTTTCTCCAGACCCTACACAGATTTTGGAGCTGGCTCACTCCTCCCTCATTAGAAGTTGTCCCGCTTCCATTTATAGAAAGCATAAATGCTTTGTGGTGTCGGCCTGCCTCTTTTCTAGACAATGACTTTCACTGCCATACCAGCCATTTCCCACAAACAGTTTGCTGAATGTGTGCCTCATAGGGATGGGCAGGAAACAAAAAACAAATGCTGTTTCATTGTTTTGTTACAAAACGAAATGAAATGAAATGAGGAAGCAGCATTTCATTAGAGACGAAATGAAACGGTCATTTTCCCATTGAAATGAAGAGTTTCAGTCCATTGACTTTGGGCTCCTGCCTAGCTGTCAATGGGCCAGGTTTAAAGGGCTCCAGCCATTGACAGCTTGGCAGGAGCCCTTTAAAAATGACTCCTGGAGTTCCGGGCACCAAATCTGGTGCCTCTAGGACCCAGGGGAGCCATTTCATTTCGTATAATTTTTTTTTGAAAAAATTTCGTAAGAAATGAAATGAAACAAAATGGGGGTGAGCACGAAATGAAATGAAATGAAACATTGTTTTTCCATTTCATGCCCATCCCTAGTGCTTCATTTCTGCAAGATTACACACAGCCAAGTGTTGGACTGTTCAGAGGGCCTTATTTGTTGTATGCATCTCACGGTGGTTGCTATGAGCAGTGAATGGACATCTGCTGTTTCAAAAGACTATAGAATGCACTCAAGAACCAACAGTATATGCAGTATCAAAAAACTGGGAAGGAAGCAGTCACCTTGCTTGCTTGAGCGTTGCCCATGGTTGCTAGCTGGAAATGTCAAACCGGCAATGATTAGGAAGCTTAATTATTATTATTTTCGCTCCAGTGTCCTTGAAGCTAATCAAATTGACTCTGAAAACAGGTATGCAACGAGGTTTAGTTTACTTTTATGTCAGTTTCAATAATGAGGTTTAGAAAAATATTGGCTTTTAGAAGGCGGTAGTAAGAGAGCTACAGAATCGGTATCACTGATCAAAGATGGGAAACCTAAACATGACTTGTAAATAGCATTCTCCAGGCAAGAATCTACCTGATGTTATTACAGGCGGCCAAGGCATGCATATGCACGGTGATATATGCACTGACACATTTTTGTATCCCCTCGATTGCGTTCTTCTTGAAGCTAGTGTTTGCCCATGGCAGTTGCCAAAAATCTTACCCTGACACAGCAAAAGTCAAAGTGGTAAAGATCAATGTATGCTCCTGTATATAAACACACTGCTTCTCTGTTATTTCTGCCATGATATACTCATCGCTCAAACCAATATCCCACATTTGGGTTTCTCAGTATTCTAGGAGCAGCCTACAGTGGTAGCACAATTTGGCAAACCTATTTTATTTAAAATTTTCATGAAGTTAATAGGATACATTAGCGCTTCGGTTGGGGGGGGCGCAACCCCACATTAATCATGAATGGTGTTGAACATTGCTTGTTGTTCCTTAACTGTAGTGGAAAGATAAGCAAGTGTACACAACACCCACTGTCCGCACAAAAGTATGACACACCACATTGACTTCTGGTTATGGTAGACTTTCCGTTCTCTCTGTAGGACAAAAGCAAGAACTGCCTATAGAAGGCAGTTGTGACATGCAGGATTTTATCATTTCTGTGACTGGGCACTCAGTGTTGTTTTAACCATGGGATGCAGCAAAGCCAGTAAATCTTCCTGCCTTTTCATTTCATTTATTAGATTTATACCCTGTCTATCTGGCTGTCAGTCCACTCTGGGCGTCTTACAACAGAAAAACCAATGACATATCACATAAAAATAGCAAGCAATAAATGATAGAACCACAATAGCATCAGAAAACAAACCTATTACAGTGGTACCTTGTATAACAGACAGCTTGTATAACAGAAAATTTGTACAACATAAAAAATTCCAGAGATAGGGGAAATTTGCTTAACATAATTGCCTATGGGGAAAATCCGTACAACATAAAATGGGATTACTCTGCTTTCAATGCATTCCTATGAGAATTTGTATAAAGGAAAATTTGCTTAACATAATTTCATTTGGAACGAATTAATTCCTTTATACAAGGTACCACTGTACTAACTATTTTAGTTTAAGTTACTCTTAGTATAATTATAATTAATCAACTAAAACAGGAATTAAGAGTAAGGAATTAAAAATTAAGATGGTGGAACTGCAACTAAGGGGTGGAACTAAAGATCTTGATAAGGCCTGTTGAAAAAGTCATGTTTTCAAGGCTTTTTAAAAAGAAGCCAGGGCAGGGGCTAGGTGATTCTTGGGCAGGAGCTCATTCCACAAAGTGGGGGGCGGGGAGTCACCAAAAAGGTTAAATGCCTGTACTGGAGCTAAAACTGTGCTCACGACCTGGGGTTCAATCCCAGGTAGGAGGCTCAAGGTTGACTCAGTCTTCCATCCTTCCGAGTATCCAGGTTGCTGGGGGATGGGGGGCAATGTGTAGCCTGCATAATTAAATTGTAAACTGCCTAGAGACTGCTTGAAGTGCTACGAGGAGGTATATAAGCAGAACACTTTGCTTTTGCTTTGTTTGTTTTCTTTCTGTGCCTCCCTAGGGGTGATAGATCTTAGGTGCTCAGTCAGGGAAGAATGTGTATTATGGACAGTTCTTACTGGAAGCAGGCGTTCTGAAAGGTAACAAGGTCCCAAACTGTTCAGGGCGTTCTAGGTGAGAGTCATCACCTTAAACATGGCATGGAAACATACAGAAAGCCACTTAAAAAAAAACTTATAGATGTTCCCAAATATTTATAAATGGGCCATACTTGCATGCAAGCCAAAGGGAGCATAAGTTGCCAGCTGTGTACAATAGTGAGATTGAAGGAGGCAGTCCAGGTCAACGGAATGTCGCTATGTTGTGATAGGATCTTACAGGGGGGATTTTTGTATCTAGAATGCCAAAGTAGTTATCACTAAGCATACTAATAACAGTAAATTGCAGGGCGGGAGTAAATAGCTCTGTGTGCCTCCCTTCCCCCAGCTACTAATATGGGGATAAAAGACCCTGCTGCTGATAGATAGATAGGTAAATCTTTATTGTCATTGTCCTATGCAGAACAACAAGACTGAAAGAATCTACATCAGTTTTTACAGGACCTAACAGTAAACCATACATAAATATCTATCCCCCCAACCCACATACACACATTTAACCCACTAACAACACACTTGAAAAACTCTAAAAACTCTGGCATAGGAATGTGCACTTGAAGGAATATTGTTATAATGGTTAATATAACCAGTAAATAAATAATTATTCATATTAAAAACATTCATTACAAAGAACAGCAATTTCTGCCTTTCTTGCTAATGCTGATTTCCAGGTAGTCACATTGAGGTCTTACCACAGTTAATACCTGGTTTTTTTTAATGATTCCTATGATTCTCTGTATCTTTCATGCTGTGGAAAGGAAACAGTTCCTTCACTATTAACCTAGAAGTTTTCTGTCTAGAAAAATGACATGCTCCACTCTGACCTTTTTGTATCTCTAAGATATCTGTGAGGCAACCAGTCCATTTCCGGAGTCTTCCCATGATGCACTTCAAAAAAGCAATGAAATTTTCTTTGCAACATGGAAAATTTGTTGCCTTGGCAACACAGACATGTGTTCCTTCCCACCCCTAGCGAAGGCAATGCTGTTTTGTTTGTCCTTCATGATGATGCTACACAGCCTAAGTTGCTGGTGGGGCACTGGTCCAGTATTTTGTCATGTATTTTGGGATCCCTGATTGTTTGGAACCACTAAGGGAGGGAAAGAGAACCAGGCCAGAAAGGACGTGCTATGAACATTCATTGAAAAAAAAGAGTAGGGACTGGTTTTTTTTTTCATGTGAGCAATATTTGGGGAGCAATTTTGTACCCCTTACTGCCCCCTTTCCCTTTAGATCAGGCATGTCCAAACTTCGGCCCTTCAGATGTTTTGGACCGCAACTCCCACAGTCCTTTGTCATTGGCAATCTAAGCTTAGAATTTTGGGAGTTGCATTCCAAAACATCGGGAGGGCCGAAGTTTGTACATGCCTGCTTTAGATGCAGACTTAATTCACATATACGCCCGAGTTTCTATGTTAGGATTGACTTTGAGCCTAAATGTTTAGCGCACACACGCACACACACACAAAACCCCTATCATTATTTGGTTAACCCTGCATTTGGAATATCAATAAACAAGTGTGAGCTCAACACTACATTTTGTATGTAATGTAGTAACGATTTATCCTACACAATTTAAATAATTAAAGAAGCAGAATAGCTCGCTTATTCCTTTCCTAATTTTCATCATTATGTGTCATGATTCAATAAAGCACATGGATTTCCTTTCTTGGGGATGTTGAAAGCACTGAAGCCTTTACTCATATCCACTACAAAAGGCAGGTGATTGATTTTGAGGCCAATTGATTTACGTTCTACTGACTATCTCACACAAAGCGATGAAAAGGACAGATTTCAGTTAAATTGAAAATGAAGGAATCTGTGCTCTCGAATTCTGCCTGATAAAAGGCACTTTCCAAGCATTCAGCTGGAAAGTATATAGGTTCTCGAAAGGAAGTACTGTAGTCATGTGGAGATGCAGGTAAGCCCTGCCCCTTTTCTGTAAATCCTGTAGGCTTTTGCATGCTCATGGCAAAAGTCTACATCAGCACAAGGAGGGCAGCCAGTGAACCGTGCATACAGCTTTTTCATGACACATCCCTGACAACAAAAGGTTGTCTATCACAGAAATGCAATATTAAAATACCTTTTTACGCTGAACATGCAACAATCTGAAAGGTTTCTAGATCAGGATGGAAGAATGTGTCCACCCATCACCACCCTCTTTTGAGCCTTACATGCATTCAGGGTGAGTCTGAGAGCCAATACGGATGTTAGCAGGGCAGGGGTGAGATGTTCACTTATGGGATGAAATCCTGTTGCTTAACATAGTAGGTCACAACTAGCTAAGAAGACTCACTAAATCAATGGAATGTACAGGGGAGTTGACTCACCAAATCTCCACTGATTCAATGGGCCTGCTCTAGTTGTGACTTAGACGATTACTTCACATCCAGTCTCATCCCGGGAGGACGTTCGTTGCGTGTTGATGTCGGTCGCGGTCACATGGCCGTCTTGTGGTTCTGTTCCTGTTTCTGTGTACGCACTGGCATGACTGTTGCCACACGTCTTTGTCCCATGATGAGATGTGAAATTCCATGCCTTTGTTCTCCATTTTTTTTCTGGCCCGACCTTCCGTTTTTTGATGTTTTGATTCTCCGAAGCCTTGCCTTCAATGCATTACGGAGCTAAGTTTGAGGAATTTGTCTTTTAATCTCTCTGTACTGTGTGACTGACTCCATAGGGAATGTACTGGCAAATGGCACTTCACACTCCTGCCACTAGATGGAGAATGGCATGTTGCGTGATGAGCCTTACCTCACGGGCACTCGTATCGGAACGAGAAGCAAGACGAGTAGCTTCCCGAGGCCAGGGAGGGGAATCTCCCATCCCGCTTAGATCGCAGTTCAAGGGGTGTGGTCGGGACAAACTTCCCTCGTCCCGCAATGGACGTGCGGCTAGATTTCTTCGTACTGGTCCCCAATGAGACCGTGAACAGAGATGAGATGGATGTGAAGTATCAGCCTTACTGTACACAACAACGAGATTTCAGCCTATGAGCCCGCCTCACTTTCAAGCTTAGCACCCATAGAGGCCAACTGTGAGTATGGGATTCTGACAAAATCATGGTGACTCTCCCAGGGCACGGTAGTGTGAACATTTTCCTCATTTGGTTGTTGGGGGGGGGCAACGACAGAAACTAAAGACAATGACATACTTATGTTTTCCGCCAGATTTTTTACTTCCATGTGCCACTTGTAGTTCATTCAATTTCTGATAGCATCTGCCTCTTATCAGACATGTAGCAAATTCATATGATCAGCTAATCCTCCTACCTTAACCTAAAGCCAATTCACACATTCATTTTTGAGAATATAAGGTGTATGTATGCTGCTTTTTAACCATGTTATCTTCACATGAGAAAAGAAGGGTAGAAATCAACCAACCAACCAACCAATCAATATGAAAATAAGAACATCAGAGATGGACCTCTAAAACTATCAGTCGGGTTATTTATTTATTTATTTATTTATTTATTTATTTATTTATTTATTTATTTATTTATTATTTAGGGATGGGCATTTCATTTCGGAACCAGTAGGTTATGAAACAAACCACACAAGCCCAGGTGGTGCTCAGAACTGGCTGATAGAAGCTGATCAAATTGCTTTACTTTTCTCTCTGCCGACACAGAGCTGAGCTGCTGAGGAAGTATGCTGCAATGTCATATGTGCTTGTTCTGTGATGCTGGCCAATCAGAGAGGGAGGAAGGATGATGCCTGTTCATGCACTGCTCCTGATTGGCCAGCATCACAGAACAAACACCGATGACAGTGTGCTTCCTCGTTGGAGTTTAACCCTGCACAAGACAGAGAAAGGTAAAGCAATTGGATTTGCATCTATCAGCTGGTTCCGAGGACCACCTGGGTTCATATTGGGTAACTCAGTGTTTTAGGTATCTGGCTGCGGATCCGGATGTCGGGAATAAGCGTCCTCATTGAGGCTCCCCAAGAGTGGTTGCACTTGAGGATCCACGCGGTCCCTTCCAGCCGAACATCCTTTAAAACAAATCTAATCTGTCATGGAGTTTTCTTCAGTCTGGACTCAATTCTCAGCACAGGGAATAGGTAGGGCCAAGAAAAGTCCAGCACACCCGGTGGCTTTGTGAATTGAGCAATGAAAGCTACGGTGTACTTATTTTAAGCTGCTGAGCTATAGGGTTTCTCTTTCATGTATGCTTTTTGTCATGTTAACTGCCAGTGGTTTACTAGATAATATGTTAGATAATATTGTGGCTTTTAGTGTGTTCTAAACATGGCTTGTAAAAGCCTCCCTTCTTTTTCTCAATGAGAGAGATTTGAAAATGCAAGTACATAATCTTTTCATGATGTAATTAAAGCAGCTCTCCTACACTCAAATCATTTACCACTGTTATTATCTATTAATCCTGGGATGAATAGGTGGAAGGTTGTTGAAAGCAGATAATTCAATCCCAAACCCAAAGAATTCTATTTGCTACATTACATGTTGATTTCACACTAAGGGGAAAAACAGAAATACAAGAATCAAGTCATTTTAATCATGACTGTCTCATTCTTTCTCTAGTTAAGCCACATGGGAGCCATTTCTTTCTGCTTTCACAACCCACAGACAACAAAATGCAGCTTGCAATGTGATTGAAAACAAGTGTGGAAAAGTTGCTTTGGTGTCATGGTCTGCTGGTTCTGGAAGTTGCAGCTGAACAAAGTAACAGAAGCATTACCAGTTAGGGATGGGCATGAAACAAAAAACAAAATGCTGTATCATCATTTCATTAGGTAATAAATGACTTCATTACCTAACAAAACCCTAGGACGCACGTCGTTTTCTTTTATAATGAAACACAATTTCTCCCTCTAGAATGAAATGATTCATTCTAGAGGTATCAATGGCAGGGGAGCTCAATCTTTTCCCTGTAAACCCCCCAAATTTGGAAAGGTTTGGGGGGTCAGGGCTTAGTTATTAAGTTCCAGAGGGGGTGCCCCTAGGAAAAAATCTTTCTAATTGAGCAAGAAGCTGCTAATTGTGCGGGTGAGCAATTAAAGCTACTGCGGCTTGGCTTCTGAATCCAATTAGAATTTTTTCCCAAGGGGTACCCCCTTTGGAGCTTCATAACTCAGCCCCCTGACCCCTAAACCTTTCCAAATTTCAGGGGCTTACCCAGAATTGCTTGAGGAAGCTAACCCTGCCATTTCCATGCCAAAATGTGGCTGTGATCTGTATTTTCGAGTACATAATGTTTTATGTTATGTACTCAAAAATACAGGTTGTAGCCATATTTTGACATGGAAATGACAGGGTTAGCTTCCTCAAGCAATTCTGGGTAGGCCCCTGAAATTTGGAAAGGTTTAGGGGTCAGGGGGCTGAGTTATGAAGCTCCAAAGGGGGTACCCCAGGAAAGTCATTTCATAAGTAAGGAAAGTGCTCAAGCACTCAATGATTATTTCCTGGGGAAACCCCCTTGGAGCTTAATAACTCAGCCCCCTGAGCCACAAGCCTTTCCAAATGCTCCCCTAAAAGTGATATTGTGAGTGATTCAGGAGCAGGCAAGGAGATGGGCATGGAGCCAACAATTGGTCCCAAAGCTCCCACACATTATACAGTATGCAACCAATAAAAAGGGATTGTCTGTGTTATTGAGGTCTGACATCTCAAAAACTAATGATGAAAAACAATAGGTGTGGTGTCTATGTGCCATAGGAACCCAGATTCAATAAAACCACCACCACCACCACCACCATCACCATACACACAGAAGAGGAACCACAAACCCTTCCTTGGCAAACCATTATTGTCACTCCGCTGTTGGGTTCCATCTTGTCCATTTGAGTTGAGAATTCATACTCTCAGGAAGAGGCAGAGCTTAGAGGTAGTACTGCATCCTTGGCAAATAACAATTCTATCTATAAAAGACTAAACAGAAATATTGAAATCACAGGACCTACATTTAAAAAAACAAAACTTTGGGAGTGACAAGCATATACTTTGCAATCAAGTTGGAAAGGATTTCGCAAATGAGGACTACTGTATTCACATTTTCAGAGGCAAACACAAGTGAACATGCAAAGTAAAATCTGCTCTGTGCCATAACCTATAAAAATGTTTTAACCCTGTAAGGGCTCTCCTCCTGTTCTCAGGCCCATTCCTTGTTCCTTGCAAAACTTATTAAATGGCATTCTAATTTCTTCCACTGGAACCTGCCAGGTATGCTTGGCAGTGCAGGAGATGTGTCCCCCCCCCCCCCCGATGCATCTTCCACATTTGCAAGTGAAATTATGAACTAACTTCTGTATTTATGTTTTCCACTTGATTCATAATCTTGATTGGCTCCCACTGATGGCTGATTTACATGAACGTTCCTGGGATTATATTACTGAATAATTAATTTCCACAGCAGAATAGCTGGCTTCTACTTGGGAGTTTCTAGGAGGCTGCTCATGTGATAACAGCTGAAATATATATTCCAATCAGAGATGCAATGAGCCAATGTCATATGAAGTGTTAATTATATTGTCACTTGCGAAAAGCCTCACCGATCACTGAGTGCAACAGATGAGCCAGGGATGAGAGGAACCTTCCCAAGAACCTTGAAATGGAAAGGCAATGATTGGTTATTCTTTTTTTGTTCACTTTAAAACTCTCTGGATTTTTATTTATTTATTTTTTATTTTATTTTTGCCATTCTTCAGAGCTGCATTTGATTTGGTCGCTCTTACCATAAATCTCGATTTTTACCTCTGTGTCTATGTGTGTTTGGTTTACAGGCAGTTTTGAGATGAAACTGATAGAAACAGAAGCAATGTTTATTCTTGATTCCCTGAATGAAGATGTCAACATTCTCAACTGTCGAGTTATTCTTCGATTGTCACATTCTGGGTTCCTCACGTGGTCCACTCCCCGCCTCAGCCTGTGGGCACAAACATCACACCCTGATGCCTTGTGCTCTCTTTATTCTTAGAGTCAAAGTCTTTGATAAGCCACTGAAACACAATTCTTCTTCGCTGAGGCTCAGATAATGCCTATGGTTGTAGCTGGTATAAAAGGAAATCGGCACCGGACATCTTGACACCTTGAGGTGTCAGCTGATGGTCCCTCACCAAAGGAAACTGCATCTATCCCAGAGGCTACAGGTAGCTGAACCCAGAGTGAGGCAGGGAAAAAAGGAATTGTGCTCAGAAAGGAAGGGCAATACGAAATACGCTCATGGTGGCCTGAAGCCGCTAGATAAAGTGACGGATAAATTTTCAGCTCATTGCCATTCCCTCCTTTTGCCTGTCCTGCCACTGCTGCAAGCATTTTCAAAGCAAAGACTGATATTTTGGAGGCCTTTCTACAGCTACATCTCTATTTCCTTATTCTCACCCTCTCTGCTCCCCCCCACCCAATTCCTGCTCTTCTCTGCCATCAAACAGAGAAGGCTGTGGTGTGGCATCCCTGTTTTGTCTGGCTGTGGTCGGGTGGTTCTTTGGCAGATTTCAGAGCTGTCTCTGCCTCTCACATCAAGATGACCTAGAAAAGAAATGGCCAAGTCAGCCCAGGTCGTAGAGACGGTGCTGTCCCTCCCTGAGATCTCTCACCCAGAAGTTGCCCTAAATAATCCCTCTCCTTTTTTTTTTTTTGTTGTTTTCGGCAGGAAAGTACAACGAGCCTTCTCTTCTTCTGCTTCGTATTGCGTTTTGATTCCGGTGCTTGGAAAAGTCAGGCTTTTGGACTACAACTCCCCAAATTCCCCAGCTGGCACAGCCAATTCTGGGAGTTGGGGGTCTGAAAAAGTAACCTTTTCAAGGTCTGAGGAAAATGATGTCCAGCTGTGTTCCCTGGGATGCCACCATGTTTGTTATCCTCATGAAGCCGATGGCTGGATTACTACTGGCGTGCGCATAAGCTTTGCATAACCGGCCACAGCAAATTGTGGGAATTCTGATCAGAATTCATTATTTGCATTTCTGAGAGCAACAAATGACAGCAAAAAGTACAAATCAGACAACTTTAGATTAAACATAGAACCATCAGAAAAAATAATCAATCCATCACAGTATCAACAAAATAAGGTTATCCTAGAAAAATAACAAACCCCCAGGAATGCTGGAGAGCTATTTCTCTATTTGTTTGGAGGATTGTTGTTGTAATTTTTTTTTAGTTAACATAGCACAAAGCTGTCACCTGTAGCACGGGCAAACATGAAAGAGAATAGCTAAAAGTCCTAGCTTCCATCTCAACCCTTTTGTTCTCACAGTTAATAGAATTTTGAATATAAATATTACTCTACAACTAGATTAAGGAGCAAAAGGGAAAAAAACATCTTTACTTACAGTTGTGGGGCTACATTTACAATTGGAAGAACAAAAGGGAAAGTTGAAGTCTCAATCATGCCGGGAGACTGCACGGTCAGAGGTCAAGAGCAGAGTTTACATATCTGCTCAGTTCAAATGTCAGAAAGGAGGGGAGAGAGGAAACAAAATAATGACAGCCAAGAAACAGGAAGAGGAAGCAGAGGTTTCCCCTCAAGCCTTGGTGGGGGAGAGACTTTACTAAATGGTTAGCAACAAGGCATAGTTATGTGGAGTCCCCTTCCCACTGAAACCCTGTGTAAGGTTGCATGCAAGACTGTTATTTTCTCCAGAATGGCCCTTAATAACTCTCTGAATTGTGTTGTGCCTATCTCTCTTTGGCTTACCAAAAATGAATATGTATTAGATGAAAACAAAGAGACATCACTGCAGTTTTGGTGAAACATATCACTAGGTAACAATCAGCTATTTCAGAGAAACGGTCTTTCAGAAGGTCTGCTCCCGTCACTGGCCTCACATCTGGAGTTCACACCGAACTGATTTGCCTTGCCATATCCTTTCTGCCAGGCATCCAGAGTCACATCAATGTGTGTGTGGTCTGCAACTTTTTTGACACTGCCCAAATCATTTTACATGAAAATGTGAGAGGTCGGACTAGATTCATTTAACAATCAAAGTCTCTACTCATTATTCATAATGGCTTAGCCTTAACATCTAACCAGGATGATTTAAGGGGTTTTCTTTTTCTTTCTCTTTCCCCTCCCCCACCGCAACGCTCAGCCTGGGGAAGACCATGGTGGGACTCAAAAGAGCCTGATTTTGAAACGTTATTTCGCCTCATAGAGGTATCTGTGTGGTGTAGGACACAGCATGATGGGCGTGGAATTGGGACAATTGACTTTAAATCTTATACATCACCAAAAAGAATATGCATTAATCTTAATCATGACAGTCCTTCAAACGCAAGTCTCTCTCCCCTAAATGAGGAGATATGGCTATCCAACATGGGCTCTGGCCAAGTACATATAGTAGTGCTACTGGCAATCAGGATCTTGATGGTGCAGCATCTTGACCTCCTTTAAAGCAGTCTCTTATACCTCAGCCATAAATAAATCTCCGTTTTTTGTTTTTGTTTAAGGGTATCCAGTGTTGCACATTGTTTTCTATTTTCCCCCTCTCTCTGGATTCTTATGCTTTCAATAAACATCTTGAGGAGACCCCAAGCTCAGGCTCCGATTTTCTAATTTTCATTTGCAGTTCTACTTTTTCATTTGCACGTGATTTAATTATTTGAATTCGACTCAAAAGGAAATTGTTGTGCTGATCACCTTGAGGGCACCTTTGAGGCAATTTAAATAATGAGAATCCCATGAATGACAAAGTAATTACAATAAGCAAATGGAACATAACCAGAAAATTAGGAGGATAAGCTCTGGGCAGATCTCCAGGGCCAGAATAAACTGGCATCCTATTGGATTTGGGCTAAAGTCACACGGATGTGAGGTATCACAGGGACTTTAGACCAAATACAAAACTCTCCCAGTTTACCCTGGCAGTGTGATTATAGCCTGAAAATGCAAAAATAAAAATAAAAATAAAAATAAAAATAAAAAAATGAGTTGATGTATGCATTTGCACATGTTGCCCACACTGCTACTGCCCGTCAAACAAAGAAATGTAAGTCATGAGTGGTGGGCAGGGCAGATCATGTGAGCAGGGTGCAATTGGGCAGGCAATTGTGAGGTAACTTGGGGGTGACCCTGCTGGTCAGGGGGGTTTTGGAGGGAGATCAGGTAAGCAATATGGGGGATCCATCTGGTGGGTGGAATGGGCCATGGGTCAGGTAATGGAAAGGTGACTTGGGTGGGTGAGGGGGCTGGCAATCAGGAAGGAGGAGACTGATTCCACCGGCAGAGGGCAATCAGATGGGTGAGGGAGAAGCAAGTGCAGTGCTTTCATATTGTTTAATTCTTGTTATTAGGTATAATAGGGTAAAGTTAGGCTCCCCATGCACATGCTTGCTAGTTGTGTCTGACTCTAGGGCAGTGATGGCAAACCTTTTAGAGACCGAGTGCCCAAACTGCAATTCAAAACCCACTTTTTTTTTTTTGCAAAGTGCCAATACAGTAATTTAACCTGTATATAGGTGGCTATGAAGGGGCGATGTCAGGTGCCCACAGAAAGGGCTCCGAGTGCCATCTTTGGTACCCGTGCCATAGGTTTGCCATCACTGTTCTAGGGGCTCTCATCTAAGAGTTTCTAAGCCAAAGAGCCAGTGTTGTGCAAGTTCATGGCCATGTGGCTGGCATGACCGAATAAATTTCTGTGAACAGAATGCTGTTTACGCTGTTTACCCTACTACTTGATACAGTATAGCACTGTATCAAGTAGTAGGGGGGTGGAACAGCAGAGGCATACACACATGTGGAATTGATCATAAATGAATTGATCACACATGCATCTCAAAATAAACACACCTCTGCCGAGGTGATGGAAAACTGACTTCTTTGCCATTCATATCTGGATGTTTCTTTTGTGTATGGTAAAATCTAAATCAGGTTGTTTTCAGGTCAACCTGGCACTGAAGAAGAGGCTTTTTGTCAGTAGCATTGAGTCTTGCATCTCTGAAGCACAGCTACAGATTGCTGCAAAATGATTTTGATAGGACATTTTTTTTATTGTGTGTGTGTGTGTGTGTGTGTGTGAGAGAGAGAGAGAGAGAGAGAGAGAGAGAGAGAGGTGGGAGAGAGACAGGGAAATTGATGAATGCACATACATGCACCTTTTTGGCACATATACTTGTAAATCAGGTGCACAGCACCATTACATGTCAAACTGAAATAGTGATGGCTAGTTAGAGAAGACATAGCTTTTGTGATATTTGAGCCCATGATTTTCGTTCAAGCAATAAAACAGAGAAAGTTTTCTATGTGACGCTGTGGTTTCGGAAATATACAGGAAATCACAATGCTGAAGAAATGTTGAAATTTCACTGTGAATATTGATAATAGGAATATAATGGCCAGAATCATATTCCAAATGTGTGCCTTTGTAACTGCTGTTGTATACGAGGGAGATCATGTAGGCCAGGGGTCCTCAAACTATGGCCCATGGCCCATGGCCCAGATCCGACCCGCTGGCAAAGGCACCCCCCCCGCCATGGATACCAAAATCTGGGATAAGAGTGAACGGCAATGGTTTCAAACTACAGGAAAAGAGATTCCATTTAAACATTAGGAAGAACTTTGTGACAGTTAGAGCTGTTCGGCAGTGGAATATGCTGCCACAAAGGGTGGTGGAGTCTCCTTCTTTGGAGGTTTTTAAGCAGAGGCTGGATGGCCATCTGTCGAAAATATTGTGATGGGGTCCCTGCATGGCAGGGGGTTGGGCTAGATGGCCCTTGAGGTCTCTTCCAACTCTATGATTCTATGATTCTATGATTCTATGCTCTTACCCGACAGTGATTAGGGTGCCAGGGCAGCAGTCCATGTGTCCTTCATGCCACCCAAGCTGCCTCTTCCTACTCGTGGTGCTTGCGGGTGGGCGCTCTGGGTCCGAGCGGCCTCCTCTGCTGCTGCCACTGCCGCTGATGATTATCTATAACTTTTATAGCTAAAACATGATTTAAATATTTTTCTGACTACAGTTTAAGTTCAATTTTCACATATTTTAAGCATGTGTATCTGCAGCTTTTTCTCGCATCTGTGATATTGTTTTCAGTACTTTTAAACTGTCAGTCTTCCAATTTTTTTATGCAGTTTGTATTTTAAAACTAGAGATGGGCACGACTTAGCGCAATTTTCGTTTTCGTTTTCGTTTTTTCATTTTCATTACGTAACGAAACGAAAACGAAAAACGGTTCAAAAATGGACCGAAAACGGAAACGAAACGACTAATTTTGAGCCAGTTTTCGTTTTTCGTTACTGGAAAAGCACTCAATGGAGCTAAATGGGGAGAAACGAAAAAAAATTTGTTTTCGTTTTCGGTTTTCGTTTTCGTTACGTAACGAAACGAAAACGAAAAATTTTGAAAATTAACTCATGAAAACGGAAACGAAACGAAACGAACCCTAGCCAAAAACGAAAACGAAAACAAATTTTTTTTTCTGAGTCGTGCCCATCTCTATTTAAAATAGTTGGTAGAAATAGATAAGCTAGTGTTGCTTGGAATCATTTTTCTCTGATTACTTCACCATGAGTTAACCACAATGGGTTCTTCTCTCGTCCTCTAATGAGAGTTGGAGCAAGTTTGGAAGCTTCATTTTTGGTGAGCCAGTTAGGAACAAGTAAACAACCTATATATTACACCCAGATGAACTTTGAAATGAGTGGCATGGATATCTGGTTTCACACTGAAATTAACCATTTCAGGGATAAATGTTAGCTGTGCGTATTATTTATTTATTTATTTATTTATTTATTTATTTATTTATTTATTTATTTATTTATTTGCAGTTTTTGTGTACATTGTGAAGATCTTGTTAGGAAAAAAAACACTTTATTTTTCACTGAAGTTGAAATATCTTACCTGTTAATGTTTCACCATTGTATCTTGGCAATATGGCCCAAATATGTGACACTGAGGAATTTAGCGAGTAAGTCTTCACAGTCTTAATCTTATAACCTCTTTTAAACAAAAGATGAAAAGCAAGCTAATGTAGCCACCCAGAGCCAGGGTATAAAAGTCATTTTTGCCCTCTGGTGCTGGCTGGGAATGGGGGAAGAATGAAGCCAGCTCTCACACAACAATCCATTTTCTTTTTCTCCAGATTAGTTACACTGAGATTTCTCTCCCTACCTGGATATCTGGGAGAGCATAGCTGTTTCCTTTGATTCCAAACAATCCCAAGATGAAGGGCCTACTTCAGTTGCAGCTTAAAAGTCAACCCCTTCCCCATTTCCCATGACTATCCAGGGACTTATCAGACCTAACTAGGGCAAAAAAAGAAGGAAACGATGAAAGTGCCAACTGCTCAGTGTTCTTTCTTGCCATTCAGGTCACGGGGGACTACAAGGTCCAGTATCTTCACTGAGAATGTGATGCTATGCACATCATGCTTTGTCCACAGAAGTGCACTTAAAGGACTGAGCCAGTGTGGCATGGTCCCAGGAATTGGCTAGTAATGCATTCCTAGAAAACATAACCTTATGTGAAGACCTTATGGTATAAGTATATCTGCATGAACATTACAGAAAGAGGGGTAGAATTTAGCACAGGGGTGGTATTATCAGCAGTCCTAGGTCAAAACTCATTCCGACTTCGGCTTATAAACTGCTGGCCAGTTGGATATCTTTAAATGTTCTTGCTATTTCTCAACTACTTTTGTAATCTGATTCTTTCTACTTGTTGCTCTCCCTGCCCCCAAGCTTTCAAATGATTTTGGTACAAAGGTAAAATGTAGAGATCTGAGTTTACTTTCTTCCTTTTAAAAGAAAATGGAAATGTATGTTTATGTTAACAGGAGTGCTTCATTAATTTGTTAATATTTTTGTTATTATCTGTGATACTGGCTGTACAAGCTTAAACATTTTATAAGTGCTCAGAGGCCAAAGAGATGGACAAATGCTCAAGTATGCCTGTAACTTGCATAAATATATAATTAGCCATTTAAAACACACACACACACACACACAAACACACACACACACAAAATATCTACCACAGATGTTAAATTATACCTTCAAAGACCAAAAGGCAAAACTTTAATCAGCCCTTACGAATTCTTGCCACTAAGCCTAACAAGCAACTTTCTCAGTGCCTTTAAAATATACTGTACTTTCATCAGGACTGTTATCAAGGCCTTTAAATCCAAACCTTGGGAACTGGTGGCATTCTGTTGGACTCCAATTTTTCATCTCTCTTGCCAGAGGTGAGAGATCATGAGAAAAGTAGTTCATCAGCATTCCAAGGGTCCAGATTATCTGCTTGTACTTTTATCATTATGACTTTGCATTCTCTTCTCTTTTAATGTCATCTTGTTTCCAGCATGTTTTGGGCTCTTGTGAGCTGGCAGTTCTGAGCCACAGAGAGTGGAAGGGCAGCCAGACCAGGGTCTTCCCATTCTCTGTGACCAGGCGCTGGGCACTTGTGATGTTATGGGAAGCAGACCCTTGCAGCAAGTTGAAGAGGGGCTGTTGGAAAGCGCTAAGTTGTGTGCCTGACCACGAGCATGATTGTGCAACTGTGATGTGTCCCAGCACCTAAGCAATTACCTACAGTTAGCCAGAATAAGTTGTGCAAATGGTCCAGAAACACTAACAAGATTCCAGCCATTACATGCACAACGCAATGAGCCAGTAAACCCTGGCACCTGTTGCGAGTGAGCACACAAGCACTAAAGCCACCACATATATAATACAATTAAAGTTTCTCCTGCTGTAGCACTGATTATCTTGAGATTTGTAACTCCCTACATGGAGACCCAAAGAAACATGGCAGTTCCCCAAGTCTTCAACTGGTGCCATGAAATAAGCAACCCTTAGGCACAATACTTTGAAAGGGTGGTATGAAACTGTTGATGGCACATCTGAGCACCAGAAGTTCACTTATCAGCTAGGGGAGAGTTATGATCTTCAGCCAAGGAGTACAGAAATTTCCACTAACTCATTATTGGGTGTAGTGTTGGAAGGTAGGGTAAGATACCTTATTCTTCCTTAATGACTTGAAGAATCCCACATACCTTTGCGAGTTGGAGGAATCTAATCATTTGTCGAACGACCCAGGGCATTCAAGACTTTGCCAAGCCTGGATCAATGTACGGCCAATTGTGGTTATTTGTCACGTGGTAGTGATGAAGTAAGAATGGGACTATGTACCTCAGATCTACTTGCATTAGACAGCTGAGATACATTATATTAGAGGTGATGCTGGGTTTCTAACTCATATCACATGGATATCTTGTGTGCAGCTTATCAACAAGCCTTTGAGAAAGGTTGCAAACAGGGTGGTTTTAATGAAAAGTTGAAAGAAAAAAATGGCTGATTTTAAAAAATGAAATGACAGAGTATTCTGGAAGTCGTCCCCCCACCCACATATTTCTTCAAGTGTCAAAGGCCTATTCTCTTCAAAGGGTCTTCATCCTTTGAGCTCATCTACCAAAGGCTTGTTGAAATAGTCACTTTTGCCTCATGATCCATCCCACAAAATTGAAGGATGGATAGAAAGGCATTGTTCTGAAGTCTATTAAGCTATGGCAGTCTCATAAAAGGACTTTATTGCTGTTAGTTCCTTGCTTTTCTGATATTACTGCTTTCATCTGGTGGTGGAACAAACAAGATGTATGTTCTGTAGAGCATCTGGAAGCTACTGCTTTATGTAGGTGAACAAAGGATGGAACATAGTTGCCGAAGAATTGGGGAGGTTGTAATCCATGAAAGTAATTTCTTCTATCTCTGTCTAGCTCTGCAATTTCCATTGTCAGATCATACAGTGGTGAGGTGACCCGTTGGCTAATTGTGGTTTACTTTTTATTGAACAAGTGGAGAGTGTTTGGAAAATGTCAGTAGGTAGCTGGGAATTCCCCTTTTCTGTAATGAACAATTCTTCAAAAATATCTGGTTTAAAAATGTAGGACATTGTGCGTATCTGTCCATGACTCAAAATGCTAGGAAAGGGGGGGGAGGGCACAATATTGTGGCTGCTTTGCCAGCAAGGGGGGAACACATGCCAAGTTCTAAATTGCAAAGGGCAGCCTGAATGTTGATGACACCAATCTCAGCGTCAAGATGGTCCACACTCTCTTCTCCTTACTGCCATTCACAAAGGTGATTATTTCACGTCCGTTTTGTATCTGTTAGTGTTGCACTTAAGAGTGGTACCAAAAAATGTTACTTCACGTTCATCGCGTAACTACTGAAAGTTGTCTCGACCATGCCCCCAGAATGGGTGCTAAGCATGACAATACTGTACCTGGCGCTGGGGTCGGGTTTTCCCTTGTCACTCTTTGTTTCCGCTTTCTCTTCTAAGACAAGACACCGTGTAGTAATGACTGTCACGCAACAAAACATTTGTTTCTCTCAGAAAACTGTGTCCGTGTTTTTGTTTTTTATTTTGAATTTTTAGAAGCGAAAAAGGAAGCTAGACAAATTCAGTGTTTGTCACAGTACAAGACCATGAGGTAACACTTGTCACAAGACAAGTTATCATGGCCATGGGAAAATGAAAAAGGGAAAAAACCACGTGATCGTGACCAACGCTGTCACGGTACAAAACTAGTCACAGAAGAAAGAGGGACATGAAGTAACTGCCAAAGAGACAAGGAAGGGAAAAATCCCAGAATGTGGCTTCTTTTTTCCATTGGTTAACCACTTCACACCCAAATTCAAGGCAGTTGTGTTGTATATCACTTAGCAGCACTTACCACACAAAGCACACAAAGTGGCCTAGGTGCTAGAATGGATGGTGTAAAAATCCAATAAATAAGTTAAATAAATAAATAAATACATACATAAATAAATAAATAAATAAATAAATTCAAAGACAAATTGTTACTCCTGCAAGCTTCCAGAAGCTGGCATTCTTTTTCAGAAAGGAGGGTCAGAAAACAAGGGAGATAAAGAAAGGTTGAAGGCCAACAAAGCTGCCTTGGATGCTCTCATGAGGCTTCAGGACCACATTTTCCCAACCTTTGTCCTAACAGACAGAGTGAT
>JAHTLZ010000237.1:21758314-21774779 GCA_023846285.1 Phrynocephalus versicolor
GTGTGTGTGTGTGTGTGTGTGTGTGTGTGTGTGTGTGTGTGTGTGTGAAGTAATCTAAGTACTAAAGATGTTTCAAACACTACTCTGACAACTTACTCCTGGCCATATTTATGACAGATATTTACAAATAAAGATAGTACTGCAGGCCAGGGTGGGAGAGGGTGTTTGACAAGCCTGATAGAGATTCCAGTATCATTCTGAAATAAATAAGTTTATATTTAATCCAAGAGAAGCTTGAAGAATGAAAAGCTTCATCCCTAAACTAGGAGGGACTTCACCCCTAAATTGCAGAGTTGGCCCACTTCCTATTGTCATAAGATGCTTATGTACAGAGCTAAATCTCAGGATGTGAAGAAAAAATTGCAGTTGAGGAACAGTGAGCATGGTGAGATAACACTGAGGGTTCTCCAATGGCCCTCAAATAGATTTAGCCTCCAGAACAAGACTGATACACCATGTGTTTGATTTCCTTGTCACATTTTCACCATTTTGTTAAATATTTCGCACAAAATGAGTGCCTTTTCCCTATGTGAAATTACACAGCAAACACAGAATAGGGTGACTGATGACAACGGTACAAACAGCCTATGCAGTGCCTTTGCTTTTATGAATTTCTGCAGCAAGGTGCTATGTCAGATTTTTGTTCAGCTTTGCACATTTCACAGAAATGCACAGTTTTGAACATACACAAACCTTCTCTGAGGGTGATTGTTTAAAAATGGCTTTGTAATGTTATTTTCCTGTTTTTCTTTTCTTTTTGTTCTTTGCCATGGGAAGGTGAACCCCAGGTCAGGATTTGCATCTCTAGAATTACACAAGCCTTAGGACTTTAGCTGTCTCCTTTCATTCATTTATCTGTAGCCTGTTTTTCCTGTACAGTACTCAGTGGAACTTTTATTTTTTTTCCTATATAAAACAAAACAAAACAAATCCTTAATGGTTCAATACAGACTCTTTTTAAATAAAAAGATACTGTTTATACCAGACTTCATTGGGGAAGATGAGGCAGGTACACTGGAAAGACTATGATCACATCACCTTCTTTTCCTCCAGCATGATGCATCTATCTTTCGATCAGTACTTTGTCCCAATGCTTTATGTAAAAAAAGTGGCATCTTGGCATCCATGCCCAGTTGCTGATTCATATACAACCAATGAGTCATTATGGCCCAGTGCCCATCATAGCAAGGGTTCTTCTTTATTCAGTGGGAATTCCTCATGGCAATTGGACTTCTTTTCTTGAGAGATCAAAACATTTTGTTACTCATCCAAGCAGCTTCGTCGGGACCGATGAAGCTGCTTGGATGAGTAGTAAAGCGTTTAGATCTCTCAAGAAAAGAAGTCCAGTTGCCATGACTCAACTTCCAGGTATTTGGTTAATGTTCCACAGCCCTACCATTAGGTAAACAGGTGCAGCTGGCCCAGGTAGCAGATGTTAGGATGCAAGGAGCAGCTGCTTGATGCTGGGAGGACAGATCTTTGTGTCCCACAACCCTACAGCTGGCCTGCTGATCTTAGATAGGGTTGAGGATACTGTGCACTGTCAATTAGACCACTATCAAATGACCCTTAAAATCGCTTTTTATTTCTTTAAAAACCACATCCAAAAATCTTGTCCCCATCAGGATCTGGTTGAAAAAAAATAAAAGCCTTGACCACGCCCCCTGAAGTGTGACCCACTGTGTTTTCCTGTTCCCGGTTCGGTGTGTGTGTGTGTGTGTAGTACTTCTTTGAACTGCATCTTATGGGGAACTTGATATGAAGCAAATGAAAATGGGGACAAGAAGATCCGCACCTTAATCCTTCTGTTTCCCTTTCTGAGGTATCAGATGGGGTAGGCTGGGAGTGGGGAATTGCCCCTTCCGGCAAGCAGCACAACTTGGCTGCTCACATGAAGTTTGCCCTGCTCGTGGTGGATGCGGAGGGTGCATGCAGTGCCCAACAGTCAGTTGTGGGTGGGGGTAGGAGTGGGGGAATCACGCCATGGGACCCTTTTGTCTCGCTGTCTATAATGCCCCCCATGCAGCTGCCACCTTCTGGACTGACGGTTCTCTCCGGCAAATATTGAGGGCACACATGGTGCCCATCAGCTGACAAGAGCTCCTCCACCCGGTAAGCATGGGGAACAGGGGAGGAGTGCCTATCGCTTTGCGGCGGGTAGGCGGGAGGCATGGGGGATCGGGCCAGCCACACCATAGCCCGCACAGCCTCCTCACTGCAGCCATATCGGCCATCCCTTTTGGCTCCCATACTGGACACAAAACACAAAACACACACACACACACACACACACACACAGAGCCTCCTAAAAGTGTGCTTTATGTGGCAATGGGGCCGCATAATATGCAGCTCATAAAACTGCTGTCACTTTGATGTGCTTTTTGGCAGTGCGGGCGCATAAAAAGCGGCTCATTAAACTGCTGTCATGGGGATGGAAAGTGCGCATTTTATACCACATGCACTCTAATATCAACTGCAGTTTTCTGCCATGTGATAGCAGTCTATGTTTGAAGTAAACTACAACTGCTAGTCTGACCAGCTTATTCTCCTCTACCCTTGGTTTCAAAATGTCTTGCCTCTACTTGGCATTTTTATTTTAAATGCTAGGCCCAGCTTATCCTCCGGTTTAGCTCCAGCTTGCCATTTTCTTTAAAAGTCAAGCCCAGCTTATCCTAATAACACAAGGGGATTTGCTGTCAGATAAGTCTCCACGCGGAGCCGCAAGCCACACATGGCGTTGGTGTTGCAAACTTAATAAGCCTGCTTTTAAACTACTAAAGCCATATTTCCATTTTGTAACCAGAGGGGGTGCTGAATGGGTTTTCCCGACCTCCTTGCGAATTCATTTTCTCCTTTGGTGGGTTGTTTCCAAACATTTATCTTTTGAAAGGACTGCAAGGCATCTCAAGAGTACAGTTGCCTTCGTTCACTGAATGGATTCATTTTTTTTCCATTCCAAACCCTGAAGGCTGAGAGAACAATTCTATAACAAGCCAGAGAATTCTGTGCTGACAACTGTCACAATAATTCAATGAAAAATAAACATTTAGTCTTTTTCTTATGTGCTACTAGTGACTTCTTATGTGACAGAAATAATTCTCTCTTTCTCTCTCCTCAAAACAGGCTGTAGTTTCTTCAAACCGGACGGGATCTTCTTGTCACTTCCTGTTTCACGCAAAGATAATTTCGGCACCATGGCAGTAAACCTTCTGGTGATACAATTCAACTATCACTTCCTCTTACAGTGGGCCATATCACGTCTGTCCACAGTGGCAGGGGCAATTTTCACTGCAGCCACAATCAACCTAATTAATTAACGTGTAAAAGGAAAGGAGGACTGAATACCTATAACATGTGAATAAGTGAAATATTTTATTTCCTTCTACAAATGACTTATGACAGTTGGGGGAGGGAATGGAATGGCTCTGAATGGTTTCATGCCTTCCCCGTGACCTTAAATGGCTATAGGCTTAAAGCTGTGTATATGTGAATTTACATAAGAATTAATCTACCAATGCCTCATTGATTCAGTAGGTCTGATTGTGTTGGGATTAACAACTAGAACTAACCTGATCCATATTACTTCCCCTAGATTGGGAGGCCTCGGCCTTATTCTTCTGTGTGGACAGTGGGGCCCTGGTCATCTTCCACAAAGCCCTACCTTGTTGCAACCAACGACTCCATCAGTTAAATAAGCATATCTCTGGTGTGTGTGTGTGTGTGGCTGCAAAATCAGGAATAAAAAGGGGACATTTTGTTCCCTGTTTCTGGTCATGTGACTTTTATTCTATGTTCCCTGTCATCACTCTCTGATCAAGGCCAGAAACATATAAACTGGATTTAGTGTCCGCATGCATCAGGAAACAATTAGTCTTCCACAGTCAAGGGAGAGCCATCTCTTGTAAGAGCTCTCTTCTTGCGCTTACTAGTGACAGCAATCCCTTGACTGTAGACTACATAACCCGTCTAGTCCACTGTCAAGGGGGAGCCATAACTCAAGAGCCATTTTGCTGAGCATAGCAAAATAACCCATCTTGCTGGGTTTATGAAAGGTGGCTCTCCCTCGACTGTAGATTAGGCAACCCATCTTGCTGGGCATACAAAGTTTGGCTCTCCCTTGATTGTATACTAGATAACCCATGTTCTTGGGCTTACAAAGGTTGACTCTCCCTTGATTGCGGAGTAGATAATACCAAAGATAAGTTGAATGCAATGAAGAAAAGCACAGGGATATAGCATTTACTACTGTCCCCACGAGAATTGTCACTAGAGATGAGCACAAAATGATTTTTTTTTTGTTTTTTTTTTTGTTTTTTTTTGTTCCCTAACGAAACAAAAAAAATGAAATGACCCATCAAAGAAAAACAAAATGAAATGAAATGAACCAACATTTTTTGGTTCATTTCATTTCGGTTTTTGTTCCCCACCCAATCCAGCACCTTCCCCTACCTGAGGCGGGGGAGGCCTCCTGCTGCCTGGCACGGTTGCTGCTGTTGCGGATCCCCCACTGGGAGGGCTTCCAAAGTGGTGGAGAGGCCTCCTGCCCCCCCCAGTGCAGCCGCTGCTGCCAATGAGCCCCCATGAGGAGGGCTACCGAGGCGGCGGGGAGGCCTTGTTTTTTTAAAAAAGGCACCAATTGGCTGGGCCTGCTCTACAGCTGATCGGCATTGTTTTTTTTTTTTAAGGGTGATTGGAAGGGCCTGCACTACAGCTGATTGGTGCTTCTTCTTTTTTTAAAAAATGCCGATTGGACAGGCTGGTTGGATGTAAAAAGCAGTGAAAAAAGAAAAGAAAAAAAGAAAAACAAAACAAAAAACAAATGATTTTTTTTTAAAAAAATCATTTCCTAGGAAATGAAATGAAATGAAATGAAACAAAATGAAAATCGAAACAAAATGCCATTTTGGTGTTTCGTGCCCGTCTGTAATTGTCACGGTTACAGCTTAGCAACAAAAGAAGCACAAAGTTCCAGGGGTTCTGCCTTGACTTTTTTGTTCTGTTGAAGTTGCTCTATTATCTCTTTGTCTCTGTTTTAAGGTATACGTCATGCAGACAGATCAGCATATCTGGGTCCTTTAAAGGTATATTAGAGAGACACATGCCTGGTCCGGTAGTGCCATGAGGGATGGAGGCACCTAGATATGTGATTTAATACACACCAGAGGGGTAATAGACCATTTTTTCCCTGCCAAATCTGGTTGTCAGTCCAAGCTAGAGCAGGTCCACTGAATCAACTGGATTCATACAACTCTTGACATGCCTGATTCCCACTGATTCAAAGGGTCCACTCTAACTGAGATTAACAATTGGATTTAGCCCTTGAAATCTGACATGCAGTAGGCTTGCTCAAAGGGATATGACCACTCTTTCTTTTTTTTTTTCAACCTTTAGATCTGAATCTGATTCAATGTAGTTAAAATTCGGCCTGACTTTATGCTCGGATATGCTTAAACAAGGATGAAACAGGGCTGTATTCTAGGGCCCATTCTAAAGACAAGTCTAGATAGCCCAGGCCCTGGGCTTCCTATGTGAGTAGTCAATGCGCAGCCTGGCTTAACTGAATGTCGGGGTGTTTCTAGCAATACAAGGTTATCGCTTCTCTCCTTATCATAGCTGTTTCACTTCTCATCTCCTTGCTTTTCCCTTTCTCTCCGTTCCTTCATATATTCTGTCTACCAAACTAATCTTTCAAAGAATAATTCTGTATCAGTGTGGCGCTGAAATAGGATAACTCCCTTCTTAGCATTGCTTCTCTGTTCATCTCCTCTGTTTTGTAGGATCAATTATGGAAGGTGTAATAAAATGTTATTTTAATGAAATGCTAAGTAGACTAGAGAGGCCATTAGTTCAAAGAACCTCGGAGATATGCTGGTAATCTTTTTTTCTCTCCACCTGTTTTGAATGGGAGATGAAGCTTTTGAAGTGAAGTGTGATAAGTTGAGCTTTTTTTGTTGAAAGCTCTACTTTGACTCCTCTTAAACACACTTCTCCTTACAGCTGCATTACGGATTACTTACTATTAGCTCAAGCTCACAAGTGAAGGATGATTAGGATCATTTATACTGGTTTTAAAATGTTAGAAAAAAGCCCTACTAATTTTGTTCATCCTCACAAGCATCTGCAAGAATCATGACACTAAATACTTTTGTGCTTCAAAGGCAGTGTACTGTACATTACATTTATTGTAATTTATTTATTTACTTGGTTGACCACCAGGCCACCTGAAGTAATGTTAATTTTTCCATTTTTTTTGGCCTGCTCCCAAAGCAATGGATAATAAAACCAAGAAAGGTTTCCTTGAGAAACAACCCTTAAATGATTTTTAAAAGCCTTTTGAAAAAAACTATTTCAAAGACCAAAATCATTTCAAAGAATATCAACATTTTGGGCTGCCTGTTGAAAACCCAATAAGGATGGAACTGGTCTGAGCGCCCTTGCAATGGTGGGTAGAATCAGATAGCAGGTACATCTAATTGTATCACTTCAAGTGGCCCCACTGCCAGATGGTCTTACTTCAGAGCAGACATGTTGTTGGCTTTACTGTAAAAGTGGCGGGCCGCGCACATAGTTTAAGTTAATCCTATTTCTAGGCAGAAATGGAGAACGGCTATAGTTTGTTTTTATTCCTGTCTATGCTTACATTTATGCTGTACCCATTACGCTGTAGATGTAATTAAAACAGACAAAAATATTTTCAGAAGGCAGCTGGAGGTGACAACTGCTACCAGGGCACTTGAATAAAAATGGTGTTCACACAGGAAGCATATAAAAGATTTACTGGGATCCCTCCCACGTTCACGACTGCATTGCAAATATTAGTAGTTCCGTGTTTTCTGCTGCTCCCAATTCAGAGCTTTTGTCTCACTTCAATAACTTCTATTATTTTTCTGACATCTTATTAAAAAAAATCTGAAATAAAATATTTAGATAATTAACTTTTTGGCATTTGCAGATTGGTGTTGTTATGTGGCTGGGATTTGTGTGGTGGGGCTTTTTTATTTAAAAATAGAATTTCTTAAGCTTCAGGTTAATTTAATTTGCTTCAGAAACAAACAGAATACAAATATGTTGTCAGGACAGCTGACACAAGGTATGTATACAACAATGATTCTAATTATTAATGAAGGGAATAAAACAATAATCATAAACATTGCCACACTCCAGTTCTGCTGGTGGAAGCTTAGCATTTATAATGAGGATTGCAATGATAATGTGCCATTTTCTTCCTCTGTGATAATTGTGTGAGCTTTAAATAGCTGTGAATGCAGTGCTTTGTTTAAATGTGACATACAGAAAATCAGTTGTTTATGATAACTGCAGTGCCAGTCAACCCAGAATGAAGGATTCATGGCAGGCAACATTATGCGCCTCTTTTTCTGCACCAGTTCTTGGTCAGAATTAATCAATGGTTGCTTCATTTAAATATGGAACAACCATTCTTCCATCTATTACCAGCTCAGTCTCCCTCCTCCTCTCTCTCTCTTTTTGGGAGGTTTTCTTACAGACCAAGTTGCATTGAGCTGGAATTATTATTCGCAATGGTTGTAGAAGTGGAGAACTCCAGAGACTAGATGATGATGATGAGATGAAGATGAAGATGTTCAATACAGAAAGGGAGAATTCAGTATCAACTTTATTTTTATCACTGAAAATTATTTTCCCTCAGCTGTGCAAATTTTCCTTGCAGTTCAGGAGAGGCAGGGATTTAATAAACAAAGGAAGTTCACTGAACAAATACAGTTCCCCCTTTAAGAATCCTTTGCCTTCCATTCATATTTATTTTTTGACTGACTTCCACATGATGCCATCCCTACATTACATTTATTGTAATTTATTTATTGACTTGGTTGACCACCAGTCCACCTGAAGTAATGTTTATTTTTCCATTTTTTTGGCCTGCTCCAAAAGCAATGGACAATAAAACAAAGAAAGGTTTCCTTGAAAAACAACCCTTAAATGATTTTAAAAGCCTTTTGAAAAAAATTATTTCAAAGACCAAAATCATTTCAAAGAATATCAAAATTTTGGGCTGCCTGTTGAAAACCCAATAAGGATGGAACTGGTCTGAGCGCCCTTGCAATGGTGGGTGGAATCAGATAGCAGGTACATCTGATTGTATCACTTCAGGTGGCCCCACTGCCAGATGGTCTTACTTCAGAGCAGTGTCGCTGTTGTTGCTGGTCACTGACTGTAATAAAGTATTGATTGATTGATTGATTGCAGTGTCGCTGCACAGAACACAATAATAGTTGCACAGGATCAGGCTTAAGGGTCAATCTAGTCCAACATCCTGTCTACATAATGGCCAAAGAGAGGCTCAGTAGAAAGCCCACAGGGCATGAGCGAAATAGCAGACTGTCTCTTCTATGCACCAGCAAGTGGTATTCAAAGGCAGACTGCCCTCTGATATTGGGGGGATTATGCATCCATTAAAAATGGGCACAAAACAAAAATATAGCATTTTGTTTCATTTTTGTTTAGTTATTAATGAATTTGTCAAGAATTTCTGAAACAAACCAAACCAAAATGAAATGATTAGCTCTGCTATAAAATGGTTCCCCTGTGTCCTAGAGGCACCAGATTTGGTGGGTAGCTTCCTCGAACTCTTCCCTGTAAGCCCCACAAATTTGGAGAGCTTTGGGGTTCAGGGGCCAAGATATTCAACTACAAAGTGGGTCCCTCGGGAATCCAGCTTTGTTTTTTAAATCTCTCAGGCAAACTGAAAAACCACTGCCCCGAGATGCTCACAATTAAAGAAGTGCCGAGGGAGCCGCATGAAAGGAGCACTGAGCAAGGGAATGGCAAGTAGGAGAGAGACAGCCGTGGGGATGGAATATCCCATTGAAACTAACCAGGCTTCAAGGCAAGTACAGGCACCTTAAACTGTGTGTGTGTGTGTGTGTGTGTGTGTGTGTGTGTGTGTGTGTGTTTAAAACTGGGGATTGTAAAAAGTGCCCCGCACCCCTGGTGGATGCAATAATGTTTCGCTTGTGGAGGTGGAAAGGAGCCAACACTAAAACTGAGAAAGAGAAGCGCACACCACCTGCCTACAGTGTATAAGATGGCTCTCAATTTAAGCCTAACAATTTTAGGGGGAAAGTTAGCGTCTTATAAATGGAAAAATATGGCAAGCACTTTGTGTCTAATTCACATTTCCTCTGGATTAGAGGTGGACCCAAAATAATTTGGGCCCCTCTCAACTAAGTTTGTGGTGTGGCAGCACTGCTATCATACAGTCCCTCTCCTCCCTCACCCCCTGGACCGGCAGAGCCACTCACCAACGAATGTCATTGACAGGGGCCCAAATTAATTCAGGCCCATTTTGACTCTGGACACAAATCAGTCTATAAATGGTCTTCATTTTGTCCCAGAAATGAAACTGGCCATTCCCCTTCAATTTACACCTTGTACAGATCAGTCAAAATGAGGCAAATTCAGTTCAGGATTAAGTCTGACTCTCTGGTGTACAGACCTGGTTTTGACTATAGGAAGTCATGGAGGTAGAACAGACTTGTCAACAGGGGTCAACAGAGTTACTAGTGTTTTCTTTGTTAGTCCTTTGATCAGGGATGTCCAAACTTCAGTCCTCTAGATGTTCTGGACCACAACTCCCACAGTTCTTTGTCATTGGCAATCTAAGCTTAGAATTCTGGGAGATGTAGTCCAAAACATCAGGAGGGCCAAAGTTTGGACATGCCTGCCTTTAATGCATATCTGGGAGTACTGTCGCAAGAACCACACACACTCCAACATCATATTACTGGCTTCAGTGGTTGACCAATGGAGTTTAGGGGTTTTCAAATCAAGGATAACTTGTTGTCCACCAGTGCTCCACCATTTATGGAAGATAGTTGGTGATACTTTGGGGTCTTATTTTACTTCCATTGCTGCCAACAGAGACGCTGGCATTTCTGGTTTCTTTCTTTAAAGCTTTTCTCTGATTTTGCTGTGATGGTTGGATCAATTGGATCATCTCTTCTGAATTAATAAACAAGAGTGAGAAAAGCAAGATAAAAATATTTTCATTTAAAACATTTTTTAAAAGAATTATGGGTGCAGAAATGATCTCTTATAAAACTACTGTAGACATCTTTGAAACATGAGACCAAACAAATGCTTGGAGTCCAGTGTTCAAAAATATTTAGGCTGTGCCTGTTCAGCACATGTCTATAATAGCAATCCAACAGAGAAAGTAATCCTGGATAAACAGCTATATGTAGGGAAATGCTAAGTTGGCTCAGAGTCTATTTGTAATAGTCCAGGCTCTCTGACTGACAGAAGTCTAACCTCTTTCATATCTTTCTCTTTTACTGATAGGGTTAGTAATAGCTTTTTAAAATGAAATTTACCCAGCGTCAGGGGAAAAAAACAGCTTGGATGGAAATGCATAAAGGGAGTGGCAGTGAAAATTCTCATCTCCCCTGGGTTTATCAAAAGACCAGGTGAGCTTGGTCCACAAGCTGTCAGCATGGGGAGTGCCAGTACTAGTGGAGTGAGACCAGAAACAAAGCTAGTGACCACGGTAAGACAAAGAAGGTATGGTTCCTTGTAGTCTGAATTTAGGAAGGCATCTTGGATTGTTCTTGTCCACCCATCCCAGAAATAAAGAGTCAAGACACATTTATGGGGTTGAATTGAGCCACAATGTATTGTCTTAAATTCAGGATGTCACTGCTGGTGCTCTTTTCTCCCACAAGCGGGGCTGAAAGTGCAAGTGGCTCCATGGTGTTCATGTAGTTATTGTTGGGGGGGGCTGGCATCTCCTCCCACTTGAATGTGAACATGAACATGAACTTGTATTTGAACTTAAACTTAGAGTTAAACAGACCGGGCAGCTTGGCATCAATCACTTGGCGTGTTATTAGCCATTCTGGACTGTCATATCTACTATCCTAATCTATTTCTAATTATTGTTGAGGGCTGCCGGTCTGATAGGTCATATTTCGCTACTCTTAACCCAGGCATGTCCAAATTTCGGCCCTCCTGATGTTTTGGACCATAGTTCCCAGAATTCTAAGCTTAGATTGCCAATGGCAAAGGACTGTGGGAGTTGCAGTCCAAAACATCTGGAGGGCCAAAGTTTGGACATGCCTGTCTTAACCTGATGTCATTTTGCCACTTGCAGTGACTGCCACAGAAAGGGGGCTATGAAGTATGCACCCTTTCTCCCACCAAGTCAGGCCCCCTTGCTGATCAGACAGGCGGGAGTCCATGGCATTCTCCAATAAATATAATCAGGTGGACAAAGCAGCTCCTCCCAGCACGAGACTGGATCAGAGCATCCCTAAGTAGCATTAGTTAAACAATCCTGGGTGGATTTCCAAGTTTAGACATTGCCAGGAACTGGGATTGGTTTAAGAGAACAAGAAGGAGAGAAGATGAGAGGAAGACAAGGATGAAGCTCATGCTTCCTCTCAAAAGGCTGTGAGATGGCTTCCTATTGCAACTGAGCCCAGGGAGAATCTGCTCCAAATTTTCTAGCAGCTGAAACAGAAATTTGAGGCACTTGATACCTTGGTGGACTTCAGCTGCCAGGGCTTAATCCCAAATGCACAGCTCTGAGAAGTTAATGTTGGGACTTCAGTTTCCAGAAGGGCCCAGCCAAAATGGCCAGAAGCTGCATGACTGTTTGAGTTTTAACCCCAAATTTAACATTTTCAGATTCTATTGATGTTGGAGAACATATTGAGAGAGAGAGAAACCCAGTGGCTTCTGACAAGCCCAGGGCTTGAACTCGCTAGTTTTTGGCATAGTCAAAGGATGGGGAAACTGTTCATTTGAAATGTCCAGCTGACAATATGGTTGGAGGTGTGTGGTGGGGCTGGCGGTACAAGCACACCTTCCCCTGGACCAAAAGAGCAAAAAAGCAGCCATGTTGACTACCTTAGCCTGACATCCATACTTAAATTACATCCACCACTAGGTGAAAGTTTCTATATATTGTCACTTGAAATGAGAGCTCAGGAAAATTGATTTTTGTTGGTGTTAAATCCCAGAATCTGCCACTTAGCATGATCCCCTGGCATGGTTCCCTCAGTCTGAGACATGCCTGCATGTGCACAGATGTCTCCACTTCTCTAGACACAGTGGTCTCCTCCTTCACACAATTATTATCAGTGTCTTTGGTTCTGGTTGCGACTGATGTAACCCACATGGGGGTGGGGGCAGAATTGCACACATGAGGGGCAGAGCCCCAGTCAGCAGCGCTGGAATTTAGAGGGACCGTTACCCCTGGCTAGGCTGGTGGAGGAACTGGGAGGGGTACAGTTCAGAATAGTAACATTTCCGAGATGTACATGAGACGCAGGGCACTCATTGTGTTAAATTAATACTGGGCATATCACTCTAATAAGCAAATGACAAACAAATGAACAAAATGATTGTCTCTTTTCACTTGGAGGAAGCACGGCCTAATGGATGAAGGGACAGTGTGGATGTGTTATTGTCTGTTGATATCTTGGAGATAAAAGGTGGCTTTGGAGTGGAAAATAAATTGGATTATCTCCTCCTCAAGTTGCTGCTCTCTCCTGATTACCTAGAAAGGCCAGATGGCATGCATGTGCGTATGTGCACATTTTTGCAAGCCAAGCAATAAACGAAATATCCAAAAGCAAATTACACAGGATCAAAAGATTCCAATTTTCAGACCTCCTTCCTACTACTTTTACTCTCTTTTGGGGGTTGAGAGAGAAGCGGTTTCAAAAGACTTTGAAGGAGAGGAATGATGGGAAGAAATCAATAAATACTGCACTGAAAAATAAAAGTAAAGATATGACAGAACCAGCATGACTGCAGTTGCTGGTCTATGGCAGAAGCTCCTTTTATAACAATCAGCTGTTGCTGAAACAAAATTTAGAAAGTCTAAAATGTAACATACCGAGCTACTAAACAGATTTTAAAGCATATCATTGGGGTTGTTTTCGTTTAAAACAAAAGTCCACTGTACATTTTAAACATTTTTATTGTTTAGGTTAGAATTTAGACTGTAAAACAGGAAGGGGTTATATAACTAGATGAAAACTCAAGACAAGCAAAAAACAAAGGTAAGAAATACTCCGAAGCATTTTTCCCTACACTGACCTTGGGAAAAGAATTATTGTTAAGGCAGTAGCTTGAGAATGCCAAGTGAAAGTCGCAGAATAGACTACAAATGTCAAAGTCCTAAGAATTCTTCCTCAAGAAGAGAGTAAACAAAGCAAAATGGAGTGGGCAGGACTGGAGGAGAAGGTGGGTTATGTTGAAGCCACGTACTCTGAATTTGCTCACAGTCTTAAACCGAAGGTTATCAGGATCATGTCAGAGTGCGTCGAGGCATGCGGACGTTTGTAATTCTATATAACGCATTGTTGCAAAGGTGTATGGCAGATACCAATAAAGAATCTTGACCTGACACTCATATTTGGGCTGGAGTCAGCATTGTGGTGTGGGTGTACCTAGGCCAGGGATGACAAACCATTTAGAGACCGAGTGCCCAAACTGTGATTCAAAACCCACTAATTTTTCGCAAAGTGCCAACACAGCAATTTAACCTGAATACAGGTGGCTGTGAAGGGGCAATGTTGGGTGCCCACAGAAAGGGCTCTGAGTGCCACCTTTGACACCCGTGCCATAGGTTTGCCATTGCCAACACTGACCTAGGCTCACTCTTAGTCCTGTTTGGATCAAGAGCAGCAGCACGCTGTTTGATCCCCGATTAATTGTGCATGTGTTGTCCAATTTTAGTTGTGCCACTACAAATTTTTTTTTTGTAGAGCTGACTGAGGTGGCATCAGGTCAGGAAAACCAACACGGGAAGTCTCATCAAGTCTGAGAGGAGATGATCTGATGAGGGTTAACAGGGCACATTGGGATGAGCAAACGGTGACCTAATGAGATGCATAAGATGTGATTCATTAGAGTATCACCTTGGGCAAACCCATATAGATCTTAATCATTGCAACTATGGGGAGCAGCATGGCTTTCCCACCCTCCCTGGGACTTGAGACTTACCTAGGCTGATGCTAATAGAGTCTGAGGAAGATTTTTTTTTAATAAAATGCCAAAGTAGAGATGAAAAAAAATTGTAATTTTTTTCTTGTTATTAGTTTAGAGAAGCCCTTTTCAGCCTTTTTTTTTTTAAACTATGGCCACAAACACAACACAGTATAAAAGAATTATAGGCCAAATCATGGTTCTATAAGTTGCATAACGAACCTTATAAGGTGGTGTGTAAGGTGGTTCTATACCAAAGAAGTGTCACTTCCTATTTAGGAAAGCAAAAGCATATATACACAGTAGAGATGGGCACGACCAGAAAAAATTGTTTCGAGTTGTCGTTTTTCGGGACGGGTCCGTTTCGGGTTGTTTCCGTTTGTCGTGAACTTTTTCAAAACTTTGTCGTTTCGTTTTTCGTTTTTTCGTTTGTCATTTCTACCCACTTTTTGTGCGATTTTAAAGCATTTCTGGGGGCTGCCAGAGCTTTTTATGCCCTCTGTGGCTGCCAGACCTGCCCAGTCTGCAACTTGGGCATGCTATTGTTTGAAGTTTTCCAAGAATTTACATGATCCCATCACATGGCTTGCCTCCATGTTGTGGCTGGAGTGGCTGATGACATCCATTTTGTCATCCTTAAAGTGAAAAGAAAAATACATTGCGATGGGAGAAGACAAAACCAAACGTTTTAAGGACCCCAACCCCCTGGTAGGTAATAATTTCAAATAATTCTCGCATTATCACTGCATTTTAATGGATGTCCAGGGCGTTTTAATACCCAAGAAATCAATATTAGGCATCTGGGAGCCATTTTGGGTCAATGTCCCCAACCCCCCTTAAAGGAAAAAAAAAATACAGCGATCTGAGAAAAGACATAAATGCATGTTTTAAGGACCCCCCACCCCCCTGGGAGGTATTATCAGACAGTATAAATAATTATCGCTGCATTTTTATGGATGTTCAGGGCGTTTTTTAACATTTAAAACAGCTCATTTCATTGCATGCCGCCAGTAACAGAAACGAAACTAACGACCACAGTTTTCATGGGTCGTTTCGTTTAGTTCAATTTCCAGCTCAATTTTCGTTTGTCGTTTCGTTACGTAACGGAAACGACAAACGAAAACGGAAACGAAAATTTTGCCGAGTCGTGCCCATGTCTAATACACAGCACACTCAGAAGGACTGGCTTAGTGTTAAAAAAAAGATGCAAGTAACCTATGTAAGGCTTCAGAATTCATTTTTAAAAAGATCCTGAAACAAGGTGTGTGTGTGTGTGTGTGTGTGTGTGTGTGTGTGTGTGTGTGTGTGTGTGTGTGTGTGTTGCGTCATTATAGTCATGACCAACTCTTCGTGACCCCATGTTCATTTTTAAAAAGATCCCGAAACAAGGTGTGTGTATGTGTGTGTGTGTGTGTGTGTGTGTGTGTTGCGTCATTATAGTCGTGACCAACTCTTCGTGACCCCATGTCCATGGAGTTTTCTTGGCAGGATTTGCCAGTTCCTACTCCAGGCGCCTTCAGCACCTGGTATTCCCTGGTGGTCTCCCATCCAAGTACTAACCAGGGCCGACCCTGCTTAGCTTCCGAAATCAGGCGAGATTGGATGTGCTTAGGGCATATCTTTTTTAAAAGACCCTGAAACAAGGTAGCAGTTGTCATTTTTCTATGCATGACATTGAACTGTTACGCAGTTTTCATTTACATGGAAATAATCGTGCTTAAGTTATGTAACTGCCAGGAAAATTATCTTTGTAGGATGGCTGTGAAAACAATATTCACAGTAGGCAGTCCTTCCACTTTAAACCAAACATGGACTGGGGAAATTCTCAGACAAAGCCTGCCTGCTAGAAGACAGGATAGATGTCCACCATTTTAATCCTAACCCACAAAAGAGAAACAACAGATAGACAATTCAAACATGTCCCTCAAAAATCACTTGCAGGGATTTATGATAAATGTACTTTCCTCGCTACATGTTCTTTAATCTTATGTCACTCTTCCCTCTAAAATGTATTGCAGCAAAAAAAAAAAAACTTCTCTGTATTTTTTTTAACACAACCTAATTCAAACTTAAAGGCATTGACACTTCGCTTCATTCCTTTGGCTAATGGGGGCTATTTCGAAATGCCATTACATGGATAACTTTTTAAGTGACCTCACCTTATGTTGCCTCTCTTCTTGTTGCTACAATTAATATAGTCACTGAGATGAAAAATATGCATTATACCGCATCCCTCCATGCTATAAACTATGTGAAGTGTGTCTGCTCCAAGTTCTATGGGTATTTCCCCTTTGTCTGAATATTGGGTCTACAGCCTCAGCTGATCGCTGCAAGTTCCAACAATGTTCTACAGTTCTCAAGCGAAGCAAAAGCCCTTTGGTCGTAAAGCAAAAACCCATGCTAATAATGAAAAGAGGGAAAAGGGAACATGCATAGCAGAGAGCAAAACCCAGTTAATAACACACACACACACACACACACACACACACACACA
>JAHTLZ010000237.1:21779953-21798016 GCA_023846285.1 Phrynocephalus versicolor
ACACACACACACACACACACACACACACACACACACACACACACACAAACACACACACTCACAGAGAGAGAGAGAGAGATGTCCGTACCAGTGGAAACTCCCCTATTGTCTGAAGAGGTCTCCTTTTATTAACCCTTCTACCATAGCTGATTAACACAACTGATTACATCAATTCTTTGTGGCGCAGCAAGAAATTCCCCAAATATAGTTAAAGAGGCGTTACATAGGAAGGCTAAATTAATATGCATTTTGACGTGTATTGTATACCTATGTGTATTGCTCTGATTGGTAAGCTTTAGCTTAGTGATAAGAGATATTGCTCTAATTGGCAAACTTAATTGAGTAACAAGGAATCAGGTTGCAACATCATCTTTGTTTCTCCATGGTGCTGGCCACTCTGGAGCTGTGGGACAGGCATCATCCTGCCTCCCTGTGATTGGCCAGCACCATGGAGGAGCAAAGATGATGTTGCAGCCTGATTCCTCATTGGAGCTCAGCTCCGTACCGGCACAAAGAAAGGTAAGACATTGGCTGCCTGTGTGTCAGAGTCTTCGGAAATCCACCTGGGCATGCGAGGGTCATTTCGGAACCTACTTGTTCTGAAACGAATTGCCCATTCCTAATTGAAAAGTTTTGATTTCACAACAGAAGTCCAGTTGCCATGACTCAGCTTCCAGATCTTGTGGGCCTTTCGGATTCAGACATAACAGTAGTCTACCGCCCCGGTGGCACCCTCATACCACCTATCTACTAGGGCTTCAACCGGATCATCTGCCAGATCGCCAGAGAGCTCCCCGAAGGCCTCCATGAACCTGGCAGGGTTCAGGAGCCTATGGGGGCAGGCCCAAATGAAGGGCCGACACTCCCTGTAGGGCGGGGTGGTGTTCGACAGGGAAATTTTTAGCAGGTGATGGTCCGACCATGACACGGGTAGGGGTGAAATACCCCTCACCCTCAGACAAGAATCTGACGACATGGAGGAATAAACCAGGTCCAGGGTATGGCCTGCTCTGTGGGTGGGGCAATCACCATGCTGAGATAGATTCATGGAAGTCATGGATTCCATGAATTCCAGAGCCGCACCAAAGAGTTCCTCCTTGGCATGCACGTTGAAGTCCCCTGCCACCAATAGGCGGGGGGACTTCAACAGGGCAGCTGAGATGAACTCCGAGATCTCTGGAAAGGATTGTGCTGGGTTTCGGGGAGCACGGTACACTAGCACAATAGCAAACTTTTCTCGCTGACCCACCGATAGATAAAGGCATTCAACCCTGGGATGCACCAATGACGCAGAACTGCTAACATGAAGGGATTCCCTGTGAATGATGGCTACCCCACCCCCCGACTTGAAACCCGAGGGGGGCACAGAAGGGAGAGGGAAGCCCCTCCCTCTGCACCCACCCAGGTCTCAGTGATACAGGCCAGGTCGGCTCGCATATCCACAATGACATTGTGGATAATGGGTGTTTTGTTATGAGCCAACCTAGCATTAACCAGGAGGCAGGACAGGCCGGAGGCGCTGGCGGAATGGCACCCAGGTGCGTGGCAGTGAGCCAGGGAATCAGAACGGGGGACAGACACCAACTGCCTGACCTGAGTTGTTCTTACCCGACCAATCCCCCAGCTCAGAGTGTATCTCCCATGGCCAAACACCACGGGAATTGAGGTCCCGGCCAACATGGCGACCGAGGGGGGGGGAAGGGCAAAATACCAAACACAGAATACCAAATACAGTATACAGAATAGAAAATATACAAAATTAACAATAATAATTAAAATAGAATAATAATATATAAAATAGTAATAAGAAAAATAAAAATAGCAGCATGGGCCATACATCAGAAACCACCAATGGAAAAAAAGGGGGGGGGGAGAAGGGGAAGGGAACAGCCAGGTGCTGGAAAGGAGGAGGGAAGGTCAGGTATAGGAGGGGGACACCACCCAAACAAGTCTCCATCAGTAGAGGCGAAGAGTATCCAAACCCATAGCAAATCTCCAGAACTGATAGAGAATGTTTTCTAGGCACCATTTTAGAGCAAAAACGGGCTGGTCGAAAATCATTGTACTATGCGAATCACACCTTTTCTCTTTTGCTTTTGAGACTCCATGTCATGGAAGCACAGGGGATCCGCTTGTGGATCATCAAGAACTCTGCTAGATCCTATCCTGAGGTCTCCATTCATTGTCATTCTTGGACTTTATATCCAAGGGAAGTCTAACATTTGATGCCCAACATGGCAACACAATTTAGCAACTTTTCTGATATTATTTCTTCAGTACTTCTTCGCAACAGTAAACAGAGGCTCCCCGGCAATGAACAGACACTGCTTTGATGCCTTCGGCAAAGGGTTTAAGAAATAGTTATCAGTTTTGAAATGCAAAGAGGCGAAAATGAAAAAGAAGAGGGGGAAAAACAGCAACCACTCACATGCATCTAACGTTTTCGCCACTTCTGTCACCCTGACAGTGACTCCCAGCGTCTTTAAAAAATAATAATGGCAATAGCTGTGAAAACTTGTTGGCTGTGAGGCCTGTCTGTAGTGCCTGGAGACAGCCATAACTCTTGCTGGGCTTTCTGTACAAATTGAGATGGCTGTCATTCTTAACAGTGGCTTCTTTGAAGATGTCAGTCCTGGAGGGGAAACCAGCATTGCAAGATGAGATTCTGTCTACCAAGCCAACATTCCTTCTGGTAGAAGGACAAGTGCTCAGAAGCCCTTGTACAGTTTCTGATGCCTTACTGCACAGCATAGCATGAAAACACTTGTACTCTTTTTGGGAAATGAAGGAGAATCATGGAGGGTGAAACTACAGAAGATGCCACCTTCAGGAGTAAGTGATAAAATGGCATTCCTCCTGAGATACGTTCTTCCAGCTACATTGCCATCTCACAAGTGAGGTCTACTGTTTACCTCTCAGTAAAGGTAGTGGTTCCCCCTGCACATGCCTGCTAGTCGTGCCCGGCTCTAGGGGCAGCACTCATCTCCATTACTCTTTTTATATTTTTTGTCTATTTTCTACATTAATTACATAAAACAAATATATTGCTTGTGTCCTGTCATGTTACCGCTTCAATCACAGTTTTTCCCAACATTTAAACCCAGTATAATTCATATCTCCCTTCCCAGCTTAAATGAGCAAACTTTCATACTTATTTTCCTTATTATCTCATTCCTATTCTATCTACCTTTACTTACATCTATTTTAATACAAAAATATAGCCTATCTAATCTCAAAAATCTATTCAAACTCACAGTTTAGCTCTTCAATTTTAAGCAATTTAGGATAGATTTGGCTAACTTTATATATTCTACATATCATCCACAGTATACTCACCCATTCTTCCAAAGAATGACTAATTTCATCAATCATCACTAATTCAAGCTAATACTTTATGGGCTTTATTTTGTTCTAGAAATCTGCAGCGTGGGGGGGGGGGAGAAGATAAGTGGTAAAATAAATGGCATCTTATTGGATGTTTGAGAAATCAGGTAAGGCCATTCTATACAACCAGGTCTTCTATAGTTTTTTAAAAAATTGGAGATGAATCATCTCAGTGACCCTTCTTCTGCACCACGGATGTACGGGTACTTCCTGACTTTACCTGGACTGAAATATTTGCTCTATGCATCAGGACTAACCCACTCTGAGTGGTTTTGGTGGTCGCTTGAACTGATTTGTATAGGTACCTGTATATTTCTAGATCAGGATTCTTTATTCTTTTAAAAAGGCTGTGACTGTGGAGAACAAATGTTTGTATCTTAGGATGTGGATTGGGCTGAGCAGTATGTAGCATCATCAGTTTTAGGAATATGGTGGACTTTAAACAGAAGGTTCCGTGTAGTCTATATTTCAGAGAGGCATGCACTTTTTCAGGAGCAGAGGGCATCTGCCCTTGGAGTAGTGTTTTGTACCAGGGAAGTAATAAATGGCCAGACCATGCCACAGGGCAAAGTAACAGCTGTGCTTGGCAGACAATCCAGAAAGGGACATGCTGTGTACCTGTAGGTGATTGTCCCAGTTAGTACTTTAGCTTCTAGAAATATGCCCAAGCAAGAAACGAAAAGGATTCCCCTCAACATGAATAAAAATTGGTTTGAAGTTTGTTCTTCTTACTTCCTGCCAATGGGCGAAAAAGAAAGGAAAGAAGAGGGAAAGGTAGAAGAGGAAGGCGGAATAATACTGCGACTCATCCAATCAAAACCCGGATAAACAAGAATGCATTCATTTTTCCGCACACATACCCCACACACTATCTTCACAGTGCAGTGCAAAATGGTCAGCTGATTGATGCATATATTGGAAAAGAATAACATTCTGGAGTGCAACTGATAGCTTAAAGTGGCACACAAGTCTTCCCTGCCTAAATATGAAATGGCTCTCCCAGCAGCTGCAGAGGGAATAGGCATACCTTTGTGACTGCATCCTTAGTCTCTCAGCAGTTGGGCTGCCCAGGAGAGCTTTGGGCTTTGCTGGTGATTTGACTGTTAACTTCTTTCTCCTACGTTGCTTTCTTCTTTTGCTACTGTTCTAACCTCCGTACTGTGAGAGCCAGGTTGTGCGAGCAGCTCTGTGGATGACCCCTTTGAAAGTAACTGACCAGTGAAGAGCTCTGATTTGATCTGTTTTGCAACTTTTCTCTCAACACAGTAGGTACCTCTTTTCTCTAAGTCACTTGGGAGTTTTCCTCTGTCCCCTACCAGTCTGAATTTTAGAAATCACACGTTCAAGTTAGGTTTGTGGCTTCTAGAGAAGCAAATCCAGTTCTCAAACGCTAGCAGATCAATGAGCAAAGCAACATTAAATAAAGATGTCTATATTACAGGATGTTAATGTGAATATCACCATTTAATAACCCTGTTTACTTACAGCTGATGGAGTCAAGGTGGGGGAATACATCCCTTGGAAAATAGGTTTTGTAGATATCATGGCTCTCCAGAAAGACAAATAGGTGAGCCCTAGAACAAATCAAGTGTTAACTCTCTCTAGAAGCAAAAATGATTGAACATAGGGTGCCATTCATGAGAAAAGAAGATTCACTAGAGACAAAAACAACAAACCTCAGAAAAATAGCAGATAGGGGAAAAACCGATTGACTAATAATTCAATTATTTTAAATATTTACTGTTCAGTTTGTAAGGGGGAAACCAGACTACCCATATCCACCATTTTTCAGAGTAAGTTAAACCACTCTCCCCACGTATAAAAACTTCTGGCTCCGCTTGAAATCTACCACTAACATGCATGAACTTCTAAAACACCCTTCACATTCAGACCCTGGAGCTTAATTAAAGCAACATACCACTTTAGACATGGCAGTCAGTTCCTGCTGGGCTGAAATCAGTTCAGTACTATTGACCAAAAATGTAAAAACAACAACAACAACAACAACAACAACAACAACAACAACAACAACAACAACAACAACAACAACAACAACAACAACAACAACAACAACAACAACAAGGTTAATGCCTCTGAGTCAAGGGCGTAAAATAGTAATTTTTTCCCTAGGGAAACTACAGCCCAGCATTCTTTGTGGAAGATTAATCTATTTGATTTCTCCTAGTGGCCTCCCTCTAATTCTGAAATGGAGGCCCAGATGAGCTGGCTTTGTACACGCATATGCACCAGGTACATACAAATTTGCCTGTTGGAATACACAATGACATGTTTTTATCACTTATTTGACTCCTTACTTCCTAGACTTTGGACTGCTTCTTGGTTTGTCTTTATTCGACAGCCATCTCCTGAAAGATTATGCCCCATATTTGTCCCTCATTAGCTCGCATGAGCTGAAACACCTGCCAAATAAGAGATGAACTCATTACAGTTGAAAGAGATTCAGGGACGTTATATGAAACACCATGGTACAACTGCTTTTCAATTAACAGCCTACCCATTTAATGACCGCTCAGACTTACAACCACCAGCAGTGATCAAAGCTGTCACAGCCACTAAACTGCTGCCTCAGGAAGTACCTGCTGTTCCAGTTCAGAGGGCCTGGGGCCAAGGTATCCATCCTGCTTCTGCTTGCCTGCACATACCTTGTCAGCAATTCAGAGGGGAGGAAGTAGGGCTACAGTATCCCCTCTGTCTTCCTTCTCCACTGCTTCCAAGGGACACGTGTTACTGCAAGCATCACAGTGCTTCCACTAGGGAGGAGGATAAGAAGGTAAGAACATAAGAAAGAACATAAGAAGAGCCATGCTGGATCAGGCCAAAGGCCCATCTAGTCCAGCTTCTCACAGTGGCCCCACCAAATGTGTCCAGGAGCGCAAGAGACTAGATATCTGTCTCCTGCTACCACTCCCCTGCATCTGGCCCTTGAAGTACCCCGGTTTTAAGCCTGAGGATCACACATCTCCATCATGGTTTGTAACCTGTGATGGACTTTTCCTCCAGGAATCTGTGCAATCCCCTTTTGAAGGCATCCAGGCCAGATGCCATCACTACATCCTGTGGCAGGGAGTTCCACAGACTAACAACAAGCTGGGTAATTTTTTTTTCATTTGTCTGTTCTCACTCTCCCAACCCTCAGTTTGAGTGGATGTCCCCTAGTTCTGGTGTTTTGTGAGAGGGAGAAGAGTGTCCCTCTATCCACTTTACACATGTCCTGCATCATTTTGTATGCCTCAGTCATATCCTCCCTCAGGCGCCTTTTTTCCAGACTAAAGAGCCTCAAGTGTTTTAGCCTTTCCTCATACTGCCCCAGCCCAGTAATCATTTTAGTCACTCTCTTCTGCACCTTTTCTGGTTCCACTATGTCTTTTTTGAGATGCGGTGATCAGAATTGTACACAATACTCCAGGTGCGGCCTTACTATCATTTTGTACAATGGCATAATAATGTTGGCTGTTTTATTTTCAATCCCCTTTTTGATCACCCCTAGCATGGAATTGGCCTTCTTCACCGGTGCCACACACTGGGTAGACACCTTCATTGAGCTGTCCACCACCCCACCAAGATCTCTATTTGGAATGATCCAAGTGGGGTGGAACTTCAGCCACCTCCATCTCCACTGCCTGCTCCTTTTTGTTCTGCTTCTCCCGAGGCCTCTTGGAGAGCCTCCCTGCTCTGGACTGCCTGCAAGGAGGGCAGCCTCAACGCATCACAAGAAATCCATCTTTAACCTCCTTACAGCAATACCTTGTTTTAACAGAAGCTTGGTTTCAGAGCAGTTTGCAAGACAAGCAAGTGTTTCTTCTAAATTTTGCCTTGATCAACAAGCAATGTCTTGCAATACAAGTAAGTGGAGCAGGTCACTCACAAGTGAGCCAGTGGTGGATCTCCCCCCTGGTTGGATTGTGGGTGATGGTCTGGAATGTTCCATCTCAGGCTGCCTCCAAAGCAGAGGGAGTAGAGAAAGAGGAAGGTTTCCCTTGCACCAGCCAGGAATGTTCTCAAAGAAGCGGGGAGGTTTTCCTTTCTATTTACAGTATGTTTTTATTTACTTTGCTTTTTTATTTTTCAAAACATTTCTAGTCCTGGGGAAGCTAGTCAAATGTGTACAGGGCTACAAAATGCATTTTATTATCATCAAATTAAAAAGATTAAAATCCAGTTGTTAGTCCCAAGCAGAGCAGATTCTGCAGCCATGTATCTAAACCATGGTGTGGGCGTGGACTTCTAGTCAACTTCTTTTGAGAATTTTTGGCATTTTGCGTGTACAGTATGTGGTCTATGGGACCCAAGAATGATTCATCTAAGTTTTCATTATTTCTTATGGGGAAATTTGCTTTGATATAAGAGTATTTTGGTTTACAAGCATGTTTCCGGAATGAATTATGCTTGTAAACCAAGGTATCATTGTACTTAACAACCGATTCCCTTAATTACCTAGCTATAGGAACAGAACACCACCATTAATTGAGGAGTACCTGTACAAGTAGATATTGTCCAAATGGATGCCCTAAGATGGAGTGCATTTATAGAGAATGCCCTCTGTATGTGGATTTGAGAGATCAGGATCTTAAGCCCTTAACAAATGGGAGCAAGAACAACTCCTTATTACAAATAGTTTTGTTTCTGCTCACTGGCACAGACAACGTTGTATGAGCACTAAATTTGTGAAATGAATCATAGGAAGACAGAACTCATTGCCTGCTTCACAAACTTTATAAGTTAATCTTGCAACTTGATGAAGAATGTTTATTGTATTATTGTATCATTTTATGCTTTTCTGATTGTTTATAAGTATTTATATTATATGTCAGATATTTTGTTTTAAGAGTACGGTAGTTTAATTTCAGCCTGACTAGCCATGAAGGAATAAAGTAAGGAAGTAAAATTTTAATTTAGTAGTAGAGATGGGCATGAATTGAAAAAATGACATTTCACTTTGTTTCATTTCGTTGAGGGGTTTGTTTCATTTTGTTTCGTTTTCTGCAAATTTTCACAAACATGTTTGTTTCATTGGTTCTTTAATTCGCTATTCATTTTTACCTGCTTTGCGTGATTTAAAGCATTTCCGCACGCGGGCGTCCCCCAACGCCCCAGACCAGAGGGATAAAACACTAAAAAAATTGATGCTGGCAGAGACACAGTATAGACTAGGTACGCAGGGAGGCTGCAAGGCAGCAGCAGGAGTTGCCCAGGGTGCAAGGCAGCCGCAAAGTGACTGCGGGCCAGGGGAGGGTCTGAAAGGTACACATGCAAGGAGGCTGCAAGACTGAAGCTAGAGAGAAATCTCTTCTTTCTCTCTCCTAAGAGTCAGGCTGCAGCCAGCCTGGTAGGTATTATCAGGCAGAATAAATAATTATTGCTGGGTTTTTATGGATATTCAGGACAGTTTTTAACATTTTAAACAGCTCATTTCATCATGTGTCGCCATTAACGAAATGAAACGTAACAAACCTAATTTTCTTGGTTCAGTTCGGTTCGTTCCAATTTCATTGCCAGGTTCGTTATTCATTTTGTTACGTAACGAAACGAATAACGAATAATGGAACGAAAGAAGTTCGTTTTGTGCCCATCTCTATTTAATAGTATTAATAACATCAGTTTTGGGGGGGATGTTGGAGAATGAAGCTGTGTGTCTTAAAGTATCTAAACATTCAGAAGGAATTATGAGAAACTAAATCATTAGAAACAGTTGGGTTTATTTTCCCCTAACACAGCGGACCCTCGTAAAGCAAACAGTTTGTATAACATAAAATCTGTACAACATAAAAAATTCTGGAGATAGGGGAAATTTGCTTAAAAGAATTGCCTATGGGGTGAATTCATATAACATAAAAATGGTCGCGATTAGGGATTACTCCATTTTCAATACATTCTTATGGGAAATTTGTATAAAGGAAAATTTGCTTAACAGAATTTTATTTAGAACGAATTAATTCCTTTTATACAAGGTACCACTGTACACTTGATTATTCTGCAAAGAGAACAGAGTTTTTCAGCAACTATAGTTCTCAAAGAATATGTGCAAACATAGCAGAGAAAAAGATGAATCAAAAACAGAAAAATGTGAGACGAAAACATTGTGGCACCACTGGATTTTAACATGAACTTTAGTGGATCAAGTCCATATCTGTTACGACCAAAGAGTGAGACTGCCATATTTGTATATGTCCCCATAAGCAGGTGGGGATACAGATAAGGGACAAGGAGACAATGGATTATTAGTAAGTAATGGAATAATGTCAGTTAGGAGTCTACAAAGTAACAGTAGCATCGTTGGCAAGGGTCAAACGGTGGGAATCAGTATAGCATATCACACTTGGTAATGACATAAGGACTCTTGAATAAGTGGGTTTCTGTCAGCCACATATACTTAGCTGATTCTCATACAAATTTAGTTTTGCAGTATTCCCTCCCCTGGCTGCCCCCCCACCCACAAAAAAACCCCCACAGTTAACTGTAGGACACTCAAAGGGTGTCCAAGTAGACTGAAATATTGTAAAACAGATTTTTATGTGTTGCCATTCCTGATGTTAGATTTATGTCCTTCTGTTCTTTTGTGTAGAGAGTATCCTACTTGTCCAATGTAGAGGGGAGAAATGAGATAGTTTTGCCTCTCTTTTTTTCTGTTTTGTGTTTATCCGTCATAAGGCCAGCTAAAAAACAGAACAGAAGAGCAGGTGGGGTTGAAAGCAATGGAATATATTCCTACTACTGTCCATCTCGATTTTGGCAATAGATATGTTACAGACGAATGCTTTTATTTTGATAGCTCTGAGTTAGGACCTGCTTTTGTTGCCAGTGAAGCAGAATGCAGCAGTATGCTTGCATGCTGGAAGAAATTAATTAACTTTTCAGGGGCTTATGGCATTGCATACGTGGGTGGCGGGGTGGCGATACCTCTTGGTTTCTGACTGAGGTCTTACCCCTTCCAACTTTTTTCTCTGTCAGAGCTTCTGCATTTATTTATTTATGGTGACCATAAGTTGGAAACATCGTCTGATATGGATGCCCTTCCATGAATGTAAATAAAATAAGCTACATGCAACTTGCTGTGATGTCACCATTCTGTATCGATCATCTTTGAGATCTTGCCTGATCCTTTTGGCTGCAATTTCTTGATCTCTGCCTGGTTCAGCCATTGGAACCAGCCAAGATTCTAAAACAGCTCCAGTCTGTCGGAGCTCCTAAGCAGCCCTTTGGAGCGTGCCTGTGGTTTGTCAGTGGAAAGAAAGACCAGAGTGCCTAAATGGTAAGCAAAATGATGGACATGGTTCGTTTAGTTTAAAGGGGGACAAGTTTTTTTTTCTGCCCGTGGGCAAAATTCAATTTCAGAGAATTGCTTGAGGTAAACAAAGCCAAAGGCCAAAAATTCCAGCAAACTTTAGCTTAAAAGCGCTCCTTATAACCAAGGGCATGAGTATACTGACAAGAAGAACTGCTTTTGAATCAGGTTTTGTGTTATTAAAATCAATTTGAAAAATCCCAAATGCAGAACACACGGCAAAGCCCACCTATACCTCTAAGGGAGTTTTTGTGTTTTGATTTGATTTTTTGTTTTTTTTTAAAGAGGCCAGTGGGGGCTTTTTAATTTAACACTCTTGTAAAATCGATTCTTTACAAATTGTTTTGGGCCATGCGAACACACCTGTCATATGAAATAGTGCCTTTGTAGGTGGCTGTGGATTTCAGAAGGCAGGGACGCTGTCCATCCACCCAAAGCAATTTTTTATAAAACACTTGAGCCCTGCATCACTTCAGTCATTTATGCACCTTTTTTACATGGGGATGAAAATTGATTTAAAATACATCAGAGCTAGAATAGATACAAACCTGCAGTGTAACTATGCCCTAAACTGTGGGAGAGGGATTTCAAACTTAAAAAGATAAAAAGGGTAAATGCAGGGAAACCATCCACCAGGGGGATCTCAGAAAAGGAACTATGGTCCTTTAAGAAATCCCAGAAAGCCTGACTAAGACACAGGAGGGTTAGCTCTGGCTACACAGCCCGAGCGGCACAGACACTACACTCTATTTTCGGTGTTCCCAACTGTGGGAGAAATCAAGGAGCAGCAATCTTGAAATGTGCAAAAAGCACCCCAGCTTATTGTCACCAAACTTATTAAATGGCTTCAGAGAAAAGTATCCAGATGAATGGAGCAGAGAAATTTATATGTTTCCAGATCAGCAACACTGTTGACCAGGAAGCCCCCAGTTACCCACTGTCAGGGTCAAGGTGGGAGAAACCATGCAAGTAGAGATGGGCACAAAGTGAATTTTTTTGTTTTGTTATTTGTTTCTTTGCGGAACAAAATGAATAATGAAGGGACCCATCAAAGAAAAAATGAAACAAAGCAAAATGGAAATTTCCATTTCGTTTGCTTCGTTTTTTGTTTTCCCATAGGAATGCATTGAAGCAATGCATCCCTATGGGAAGAAGCCAGTGGTTCACCCCCAACGTGCCTGGGCACAGGGAAACTGCTGGCTCCCCCCCACACACAGAAGCCACCGCTGATCAGCTGTAGTGCGGGGCTTTGGCGGAATTTTTTTTAAAAAGCCCGCACTTTCCCCCACCCAATCGGGTGCTATCGAGTGGTGGGATAAAGAAATAAAAAACAAAAAAATAAAAAACGTGCCAACCCAGCCTGTGGGCCAGCTGGTTGGCATGAGTTAAAAAAAAAGAAAAATAAAAAATAAAAAAACATGCCAACCTGGCCCACGGCCAGCTGGTTGCCACAAGTTTTAAAAAATAAAAATAAAAATAAAAATAAATGTGCCAACCCAGCCCACGGGCCAGCTGGTCATCAGGAGTTTTAAAAAAGGAAATAATAAAAAATGCACCAACCTGGCCTGTGGGTCAGCTGGTTGGCACAAAATAAAATAAAATAATATAAAAATGTGCCAACCTGACCCATGGGCCAGCTGGTCAGCATGAATTTTAAAAAATAAAATAAAATAAACCACCAACCTAGCCTGCATGCCAGCTGGTCGGTATGAGTTTTAAAAAGATAAAAAAATAAAAAAAAATTAAAAATTTTCTTCCCAGAAGGAAGAAAAAGGTAAGTGGACCTTTGTCTATACCAGAGATCTGCAACCTTTAAGACATAAAGAGCCACTTGGACCCGTTTCCGACAGAAAAAAAACACTGGGAGCCGCAAAACCATTGCGACATTTAAAACAAATATAACACTGCATATATTGTTTCTTACCTTAATGTTATATACAGGATCGGCAGTCAGCTGTCAATCTGAAGAAGAAAAAGGACTTTTTCACTTAACAATGTAAAATATATTTTTGCAAATTAATAGCTAATTAAAATATTTAATTTACCTGGTTAATGGGATTTTTGCTCCTGAACCTCAGTGCACAGTGTCTGCACATCAGGGCTGTAAGACGTCACCTTCATTTTCACACAGGCTTGCAAGCTGTCATCTGTGAGGCGTGATCGATATTTGTTTTTAATATAGTTCATGTTGGAGAAGACCTGCTCACATACATATGTGGAGCCGAAGATCGACAGGACTCCAAATGCATACTTTTCATGTTTATATAAGTGTTGGGGATGGCATTCCATGTTTCGAATACAAGTTTGTCCTGTTTGGGAAGGTTTTCAATATCACTCCATTTATGATTCTGAGCCAGAATTGCCTTCTGACGGGCAACATCCTCAAGAGTAGCGGTCAAGCATTTGAACTTGGACACCCATATATGTTTGTCAGCTATATCGGCCAGTTCCATCTCAAGATCAGGTTGACTTACACCTGCAAATGCAGTCATATTCAATAGTGATGGATCGATCGCCAGGGGAGTGACAGGGAAGGATAATGTGTTTTTTTCCTCTCTGAACTCACAGAATCGTTTCCCAAACGAGCTTTGCATTGCAGTGATTGCAGACTTGAAATATTCCAAATTTATTGAATCATGTCTTTGTTTGAACTCTCTCAAAGAGGGAAAGTGAGACAGTGTACCTCTCTGTAGCGTGTTAAAGAATCAGCAGAAATATAAAAGATTTATTATTCTGATTTGTTTTGTTTTGCACTAAGGTTCTGTGGGCATGGGCAACATTCTATTTTTGGCAAGAGGTCACCTCCAAACTGCTAGCAGCTCCTTTAAATCTCCAGCACATTCTCAACAGGAATGGGTCTCTGTCCTTACACTTTGCAGAAGTCTGAATTCAGTGCACTTTTTACGGTAAATACATTGTGTAACCTACGCATCTGACAGTTGGGGGAGGTGCCTGAGAAAGGGGGAGTTTTCTGAAGAAACATGAATGCAACCACATTTGTTTTGCTTCTTATTATTCATTCTCTTGAGGAGTCAGCAGAGGGACCCACTTCCTTGGCCATGTGTTGTTTCTAACCTTTAATTTACAAAAAAACCCACCACAACCCCCCTAGTATTTGAGGAAGACATTTCTAAGTTGCAGCTACATATCTTCTTTTTTTGTAATATGTGGTGTTTTTTTTTTTTTTTTTTGACAAAACAGTCATAAGCTATGTGGTGACGATTTGTCCACACCTCTGGGCTTGTTGACTGCGGGAGAAATGCAATCACTCTCACGAACTTGACAGGAGGAGCCCTTCCACAAACTTCGCCAGATTATGAACACCTCCGCCCCCCTCTTCCATTTTAAAAACCACACATCGCGCAGTTACACCTACATTCCAAAGCGATCCCTCCAGTCATGAGACCCAAGCAGCGGTGGGGAGGTGGTGGTGGTGGTAAAGAGGGGCGGGGCACACCCTCGTTACGGTGGCATTCTGGGATACGTAGTCCTGTGGAGAGGCTTCTCCTGTTGGGTCCGCTCGCGTTCGAGACTACCTATCCCAACATGCCACGTTCCCTGGGTTGGAATGGGGCGGGGCCCGCTTCGCTCTCTGTTGTCTACATCTGGAATTTCTTTTTCCTTAATGATGTGCTGCTGCTGCTGCTGCTGCTGCTGCCCGCAAGCGGGCTGGTAAGTGAGAGCAGCAGATGTTCGCCTTTGCAAAGAGACTCCCCTCATTTCTCTTAAACTTTTGCCCGAAGCCGCGGCAAAGGTTCCAAAGAGCCGCATGCGGCTCCGGAGCCGCGGGTTGCCGACCGATGGTCTATACACTGAGGACGCAACACATTCCCAAAAATTCATGGGTCTTTCCTGTTTGCAACCCCCCCCAACATGAAGAACATAAAAATGCCTGTGCAAACCTGAGAACACAAAGATTCTGGCTACTTCCAAGCCAGCTTAGGACAAATAGGTTGTGATCTTTAGAGAAAATCTTCAGTTACAGATCACGCTGGGACGAACCTACCTGCTCCTGTTTGAAGGATAGGGTCATACAAAGCACACCCAGAATTGTCATCTCTAAAGGTGACCTCTATGTAAAGATCAACTAGGGAAGAAGGAGGGTCTCATTCTTGGAGAGTGCTGCCTTCCTTACAAGTTGTGACACCCCCCTCCCAAATTGATTGAGGAACTGCTACCATTTCATGGGGCCACAGCTGCTGTCCCACATTGATATTGCCCATGGAGTGGACAGAATGATTGTGAACAGGACTAAATTAAGAGGTCTCAAGTCCATCCAATAGATCTCTTGTCAACTCTAAGACCAAATGCACTTGTACCCTATTGGTGATTCTGGGAGAATACTACAGAAAATATCTTTATGGCATTTAATTCTTCTGCCAGATTTACTGCAAGCCGCTAGCTATTTACCTTCTCCCCCCTCCCTTTAAAAAAAGAACAATCCCAGATGTACATAAAAATACGAAACAGAAGCTGAGCTGTCAGGTGGTGGTTTCCAATCTAATGCAATCGTATCACCTTTTCATACATAACACATTTAAATGTTCGTGCTGCTGGAGGAATAAAGATGTCAAACGCAGTTAGAGCTATGACAGTATGTTAGCTGCAAATAAAGCGGAAGCTATAACTAAAATAAATGCTGCAGATAAACAGCCCACTGCGAGTAGTGGGTTCAGCTGTGAAGGTTTATTTTAGCTTTTATGGCTGTGGGACACAGAGAGCTATTGCTTGGGTTTCCTCAGGTACAGCAGAAGGCTCCAGAACAAAGCCAGATAATGAATATACGCCCATTACATTTATTGTATATATAACATTCAGTGAGGCTATATCCATTGCTCCTGTTATCATGGGTACTTACTTTTGAGGCATAAAAAAAGAATAAATATGTATACAGCGAGGTGAGTTTAAGAGAATCTAGGAGGGCAGATGGAATTGCAAATGCGGGGTAAGCAATGTTGTTTTCAGGCACTCATGATATCATTCCATAGCCACATGTCATGTACACTGGCTTGGGATAAATGTGTAAAAACAGACTAAAACAAGGATATTTGTTCAGTTGTGGGGGGACTACAAGGCATAGCCCTTTGCCCTGAGGATGGGACAACCTCCCAATGAATGATCTTCCATGATTACTCCATCCTCCATTCCCCAGGATGGATGATCCACTTGTTGGGTCCTTCTTCGCCAGAGGTGCTTCACTCCATAAGAACAGCCTTGCTGGAACAGGCCACAGCCCATCCAGTCCAGCATTCTGTCTCACACAGCGGCTCACCATTTGCTTCAGGGTATTCCCAAGCAGATGTCTTCACCTGCTTACGATTCCCTGCAAATGGCATTGAGAAATATCCTGCCTATCTCTCTGATTGGAAGGTTGTCCTTAGGCATCCATAATGATAGCCATTGATACCCTTGTATCCAAGCAGGAGCCCAGGCAGCCTGGCCCCGTCTCCTCAGGCAGCAGACCACACCAACGAGAGTGTAGGACAGGGAGTCTCCCTGTGCAATCAATGGGTGGTTGGGTGCCTGAAGAGACAAGTGCAGGCGGGCTTGGCTGGAGAAGAATGACCCCAGTGGTCATACAAAGCTGTCAGAAGGATGAAGCACCCCTCTCTATTCATATTGTATCTTTCTTGTCATTTATCGGGTTAAAATATGGCCAGTCAATAAATTGTAATGAGAGAAGAAGAAATCAAAATTACCATATTTTTCTGTATGTACCATGCTACTTTTCTCTAAAATCATGATGCCAAAAATTAAGGGATGTTGTATACATGGGAGTAAGCCGTTAGGGGTGGGTGGGTGGAGAAGAACCCAAACTCACCTTGCTTTTTCCCTCCGTGGTTTTTTTTTTTTTTTTTTTGCATGATTGGCTGTTTTTCATTGAGTTCTCCACTCCCACCACCCCTGCTGTTTTCTTTCATTTCCCATTCTAAACACTCCTCTCTGCTTTGGTGGGTTTGCTTTTTGCAGGATCAGGCTCCGTCTTTCCTTGAGTTCTCCACCACTACACCCCTGCTTTTTTTTTTAAATTTCCAGTTCTAAACACTCCTTTTGACTTTGGTGAGGTTTTTTTTCTTTTTTCTTTTTCTTTTTGCAGGATCAGGCTCCATCAGGCTTGAGCAGCTCATTAAGAAATGCCTTTTCATGCTTAAAAAAAGCGTGCCTTTTCTCTTTTCTTTCTGAAGCGTATTTCTTAATGGGCTGCTCAAGCCGGACTGGAGCCTGATCCTGCAAAATACAAACAAACAAACAAACAAAACCCCACCAAACCAGAGAGGAGCGTTTAGAACAGGAAAATTAAAGGTAACTGTGGGGGTGGTGGGTGTTGAGGAGACGTCAAGGAGGATTTATTAATTTTATTTATTTGGAGTTCTAAAAAGTGGGGGATATCTAATAAAAGGCGGCATCTTATAGGTGAAAAAAATGTGGTAATAAAGTAGGCTGATGCCAAAGCGTCCAAGATGGAGGCAGAAAGCAGACAAGCAGCAAGCCAAGATGGACAAAACGGAGCTCAGTAGCAACTGAAGCCAAAAGAAGCCCTTGTATAGAGTCAAAATTTTTGTTCCCCCACCCCACCCCCCAGATGTTCTGATTGGCTGCTGGAATATTATAACTGTAATATTATGGGATTAAAAAAATTCTCAGGGAATCTGACATACAAAGGGAGAACCAAAGAGGCGCTAAAAGGTTACAGAAAAGATGGGAGACAAAAGAAGCCCGACACTTTCATGTACCACTCTTTCTTGAACACAAAATGTGTTGTGTTTATAGGCTCTTCTGGCAGTCAAAGAAGGAACACACACGGCACAAAAGAGTGCCTCTTTCGTGTTGTGTATCTTTCTTTAGACTACAAAAATGCCCGTCCATCGTTACAATGCTACCAGCCTCCATTCAAGATCATTTAATAGTTCAAGTTTCAAGTTTAGTTTATTGATTAGCCATTTTTTACCGCATCAAAATACATACAAAACCAAATAAATGCACAATAAAACAGATAAAACACAATACAAAGGCTAAAATATTACAAACATCATAATCGTATTTGAGTTAAGTGAATCACCCCTGCATTTAACACCTACTTGTAATTTCAATAGGCTGATGACAGACCATTTCTGTCACCACAAAATCTATCTTGAAAAAAGTATTTCCTCTGTACAAAATATCACCCCTATCAACCCACTCCCCCTTTTCTTTGTTTTAGGGAAAGGTCTTCTCTTTCCTCTCCTCCTTGCAGCAACCTTCACTGACCAGTTTATTTAGTGCCAGCCATTGCTACTGGATTTTGATCCACACCATTCACCAGTTACCCAGCCCTTGCTTTAGGCTTCTATCATCATCATCATCATCATCATCATCATCATCATCATCATCATCAT
>JAHTLZ010000237.1:21798026-21813259 GCA_023846285.1 Phrynocephalus versicolor
ATCATCATCATCATCATCATCATCATCATCATCATCATCATCATCATCATCATCCAGAGCTGAAAGGGCCCCTGTGGATTATGAAGTCCAGCCCCTGCCAAGGAGGCACAGCAGGGAACTGAAATTACACAACCTCTGGCTTCGCAGCCAGAGACCTAAATCATCTATACCAGGGGTGCCCAAACTTTTTGTAAGGAGGGCCAGATTTGGTGGCTGAGAATGTGTCAGGGGCCGGTTGCTCCCCAACCCTGTCACCCCACTGCAAGCCCCCCCCCACTGGCCCATAAGCCCCCCCCACTGACCCCTTGCAACCCCACCTGCAGGAAGGAAGGCGAGAAACGAGGGAGGGAGGGAGGTGGAAACCAAGACAGGAAGGAAGGAAAGTGGGCAAGGAAGGGAGGGAGGGAGGTGGGGACCAAGGGAGGGAGGAAGGAAGGAAGGAAGGTGGGGACCAAGGGAGGGAGGAAAGAAGGAAGGTGGGGACCAAAGGAAGCACAGGGAGCCGTGGCCACAGGTCACCCCTTGGAAGAGGTGATCTGTGTGACCTTGCACGCCCCTAAGCTCCCCAGCGGTGGCGACAGCTCACCCGCCAGCCCACCCCAAAGCTCCTTGGCAGTGGCAGAGGCCCGCTGGCCTGCCCACCCCCACACATTCCCCTGCGGTGCCGGTGGTGGCAGACTGCCCGTCCGCCCAGCCGCCCAAGCTTCCCAGCAGTGCGGGTGTTCCCGAGCTTCACAAGGTTCCCAGCGGTGCCGGTGGTGGCGGCCCACCCACGCGCCGAGCTTCACAAGGTTCCCGGTGTTGCCGGTGGCGGCGGCCGGCCCGTGCTTGCTCCCAGCCTCACATGATTGCTGGCGGTGCTGGTGGCAGCAGCCCACAAGCTTCCCAGTGGTGTCAGTGTTGGCAGAAGATTTTTTTTTTAAAAAAAACATGGGGTGAAGGAGGGGGAGGGAGGGGGCAGGCCAGCCAGCCGCAGGCCACTCAGAATGGCCTGACGGGCCGGATTTAGCCCCCAGGCCGGACTTTGGGCAGGCCTGATCTATACTCTTGGGAAGCCTCTGACCTTCTTTTGTATTTCAATTTCCATGTGTTCAGTGTAATTACCCACTTGAATAGCTCTACGTGGCAGTGATTTGTCAAGCCCCATCTTGCTAAGATGAGAACACCTGCCATGATACAAAGTTGGTGTTTAAGAACGTGTATCGTTTCATCATGTACTCCGAGAGCACTCCAGGTGAAAGTGCAGGAAAAAGTTCTCTGTAGTTTCTGACCCACATTTCTTGACAAACTCAGAAGAGAGACAACAACACCGGGCATGATTGGGTATTACAAGGCTGCTGTCATTGTTCAGGTGACAATGACACCACCACCACCACCACCACCACCATTGTTGCAGAGTTGGAGGGAGCCCCTACAGCCCAGACCCTGGCAAGGAGGCCCAGCGGGGAACTGAACTCTCTACCTGTGGCTCCACAGCCAGAGACACCAAACATCAGTTCTGCCTGGGAGAACCACATATTGTCTGTGTAAGCTAGCAAGCAACGTGTAACATTCAGCTTTCCCCGCCCATCAAATAATTAATGAATAGAGGTGGGCACGAAATGGAAAACCACAATGGTTCAGTTCATTCTGTTTCGGGGGCTCCTCAGTTCGTTTCGTTTCGTATGAAGTTTTAAAACAAAAATTCATATGAACCAACCAAAATGAACTGGTTCGGCTTACCTGGCTGGTGTTGGCGATCCCGGCCCTTGCCACCTCTGGAGCCCCAGCAGCAACTGTGCCGGGCAGCGGGAGGCCTCGCTGCAGCCTTTGAAGCCTCAGAAGTGGCTGCACCAGGCAGTGGGAGGCCTTGCCGCTGCCTCCAGAGCCCCGGCAGTTGCCACAGCAAGTGGCAGCGGGAGGCCTCACCTACCCAGATGTTAGGTAAGAGATGCCGGTGGGGTGGGGGAAATGAAAAACAAACAGAACAAAACAGAAATTTCCACTTCGTTTTATTTCATATGCAACGAAACAAATAACGAATAACGAAATGATTTTTTAATTTGTTTCGTGACCATATCTATTAATGAAGAACTAAGGTAAAAATCCCAATGAAGATCTATTTCTACAAAATAGAAGCATGATTTATTTAAAAGAATGTGATGATAACTGTTTTAGAAGCCTTGCAACAATAAGTGTAACTACTTACTTATTAAAAGTACAGTCCATTCCTGAATCCTGGGCTCTGTGTAGTTGCATGTACAGGCACACAAGCCTGTCTTCATATGCAAATACCCACATCTGTTTTAAGGCACTAGTTTGACCCTTGGGTCTGGTATCCTTCTATCAAGCAAGTCCTGCTAGTATACAAATATTATCGGAGGATTGCATAAATGGATTGTCTTTGTGCACACAGTTGGGTCGTGCGGATGGAAAGCCGCATTATGCGTGAAAGTTGCAGGGCTGTAGCTTGTCAAGCCTAAGTATATAAAGACAAAACACAATGAAAATGACCTCCCATTAGTACCCCAAATTAATCTAATCCTTTTAAGTACTAGCAGAGTGTGGCTTTCGAAGTCACGCATGCTCCTCTTTTGTTGGTGTAATTTTACTGACCTCAGTGGAATTATTTTACAACCACGCTGGATTAATTAAGAAGGAAATCAGGCCCAAGGACATTTATACATTGCAAGCATATCTCCTCTCTCCCTTCCCCCACAATAATTTTTTTTTGGTGGGTGGGGGATTAAAAGGACACAAGGCAGGCTGGGCTTTACATCCCTTCCCAAGGATTTTCCATTTAGCAGTAATTATAATTTTGTGCAATGCAGCGTTGCTGCAGAACACAGTGGGGACTAAACTATTATTTATTATCACTGGTTATTAGCCAGGCTAAAATTGTAAAGCGAGGTGGGGGGTTGGAATTTAATTTTTTTTTTTTTGGTTTTTTGTTAGACGTCTAATTAGATTTTTGAAACCGCACAAGCATTTTCGTGAAAGGATATATTTAAGATGCTTTTCTCTCCCTCCCCCTCTCTCATTTTTTAAATCGCAATTGGAACAACATTTGTTTTGTGTGGTAAACAGAAGCCTTTTGGCAGTGGAATCCTTTAGTTTTGAAAACTGCCAAGAACTATTTGCTTATCTGCAGAATTTCAACTGCTCTTTCTGCCTGTAAGTCATATGGAAGCTGAGCTGGAATAAACAAGATTCTGTAGCAGAACGGCTGGGCGTACTGTAAACATACATGATTATGTTCACAACCTAAGCAGTTTCCATTTCCCTATTATTAAGAAGAGAGAAAGAGAAATGGGGAAAGGGGAGGGAGGAGCGTGGGGAACATTAAGTCAAGCCTGGATATTCTAATGTAATTTGGAAAGGGCTGCAGAGTTGTCTAAATGATAATGGTATTTGACAGTTTGATATGTATTTATAGCTGTTGGCAGCCCTGTCTGAATACTATATAGGATTATCAGGGATTTTCTGGGTTTATCACCACAGGCATGCAGGATTAGCAGACTGATGAAGTCAAAAAGAATTATTCAGCCAATCCTAGACTCATAGACTTATATGGCGCCCTTCCCACAAGGTCCTTAAGAGCTGTATATAAAACATGACTGTCTGGAGGAGGGGCTGAAAGCAAAGCGACACTGAACACAATAGAAAAGCTTTCTGTCTTGACTTAAAATCCACCAAGGAGTGGAGTTGCCCCCCAATGTTTTCTAGTCCAAACCAAACCAAAGCCAAATAAGATATCATCTGCCAAGTGGGCCCTGCAGATAGTATGAAAACAACACAAGCTCCCCAACACAAGTATAAAAAATACAATAAAAAGATGTCACAACCTGCTGTAATGCCTCATTAAGAGAAACATACCATAAGTTCCACGGCACAGGAGCTCCCCCTCAGAACTTCTTGTCGCAGCCCTGATCTTTATATTGTTGATGCCCCTGGAAAGTGCCCCAGATCTTGGTCAGCCAAGCAGACTGAGACTGGGGGAGGAAAAGAAACTTTCCCACCACCCCCCTCTTGCATTTCTGGCTCATTGGTTGTGGAGGTGTTGTGGGGCAGGATATCTCGGTAAAGCCTCCCAGAGGCTTCTCTCACCCACCTCCCAAACTTCCCAGTGGCAGCAGTTGCGGCTGGTTGTTGGAAAACTCCCTCGCTCACTCTTCCTCCCTCCGTCCCCCTCCCTCCACCACCTCATGTTGACATATTCGCATATTGCGGCCCCAATCTTTATCTTGTTGCTGTCCCATCACGGCTTGAGCCATAACAAGATTGAGCCCGGGAGACCTCTTGAAAGAGCCATCTCTCAAGGAGGTGAGAGGGATGGCTTGCAGACACAGGGCCTTCTCGGCAGCTGCCCCCAAGCTATGGCATGCCCTCCCAATTGAGATCCGCCTGGCACCAACATTGATGACATTTCAGTGCCAGGTAAAAACCTTCCTGTTCCAGAAGTTTTTTAATTGATACAATATAGACTGTGGGTCCTCTGATGGGAATTTTAGCATAATGATTTTAGTGTAAGATTTTTATTATTGCTTTGATTATTTATTGATATTGATGCTTTGATTGTTTTAATTCTTTGACTGCAAGCCGCCCAGAGACCTTTGGGTAGTTGTAAAAACAAACAAACAAACAAACAAACAAACAAACAAACCAACCAACCAACCAACCAACCAACACCAGAGCTTCTAACCTCCATGCCACCAGAGCTCCCCCTCAGAGCTTCTAGATGTGGATTAAGGACGCAGGGAATATAAAATGCGGTTACATATACTACGTCCATGGGAACATGGGAAGCGCATTTTCAGTCACGTGATGACTTCAGAAAGAAACATGGTTTTTGTTATTAACCGCCTCTTTTACCCAGTGTAAGAGAAGGAAATACCATTTACCTTTGTATGTAGTCTGAAGCTAAGTATCTGAAGCTGTGCACCAAGTAACCTTTCATTCAAGTGTTTCCAACTTCAGTCAGAAGCTCACAGGAGTTGCAGTAGATAAATTTACCCAGATCATTGCTTGGGATTATTTTTAATACTTTCCAAGATAAAGTCTGTGACAATTCTGTCATCCAGGTGAAGTTATCCCGAAGTTGAGTCATGGCAACTTGATTTCTTTTCTATTCGAGATCTTTGTCTGCTTGGCCCAATTACACCTCACAGAGCAAGTTAAGTATAAAGTCAGGGATAGAGTTATTTTGTAAAAACGTCAGAAAAGGTTTTATTCATTACAGACTTTGTTACTTCAGAAGTAAAGAGTCAAAGCCATAACAGAGTGAAAAGGGAAAATAATCATTTATCTTACACATTCCATGTTAGTCTAATCTATCCCAAAGAATGTTCCTAAACTTAGTAAACCATCCCCTGGAGCTGGAGGGCACGAATGCAAGTGTGAATCTCTGTCTTGGAAGGTATCAGGAGGAGGAGAAGAAAAACAGTCACTTCTTAACAGTAAAACTGAGTCACTAGCTGGAGAAGAGGGTCAGAAAAGAGCAAAGTACAGAAAGACCAACAGCAAGCCAGAACAGGGTGATTGACAGTTAACTAGAGGTGGGCACAAAACAAAAAAACTGATGGTTTGGTTCATTCTGTTTCGCCCCCCCCAGTACGTTTCGTTTCATTTTGTACGAACCAAAAGAGACTGGTTCGGCTTGCCTGGACTACCACCGCCACTGCCGCCGCTGGGGCAGTTTCTTTTATTTATTTATTTATTTATTTATTTATTTATTTATTTATTTATTTATTTATTTATTTAAGTGCCATCTGGGGCCGGTGCCATTTTAAATGTTTGTTTTTTAAAAAAATTCTAGTGCTGACCACGCGGCCCCTGGGGCCGTGTTGGTGCTTTTTTGTTTTTATTTTTTATTTTACAAGGCCGACCATGCGGCTCCGAAGCCGAGTCAGAGCTTTTATTTTATTTTTTTAAGTCCCCGATCCTGGGGCTGTTTTTTCCCCCCACAGCTGAGAGGTGCTTGCTTCCCCACGCTGAAGAGAAGGTTGGATCTTGGTGTGGGACTCAAGTTAGGTGTCCTCCAAAGTGATAAACAAAATGACTGAAACGGAAGTTTCCGTTCCGTTTCGTTTTTCTTTGATGGGTTGGTTCATTATTCGTTAGCTAACAAAACAAATAACCCATCTCTACAGATAACCCTCACTGCATACTGGGACACTATTGTTCTGCATATTCTAACATTTTCTTGTTAAGCCAAAACGTTTCACTGCTCATCCAAAAAGCTTCTTCAGTCTGAAAAGCTCCTTACATGTCTGGGCTGTTTGAGAAGCTCAAAAGTTGGTTTTTTTTTTTTCCCTATACACCAGTGTTAGCTGCACTTGAACAATTGCTCCCGTAAAGGCATAAATCAGGGCTCGGCAAGGAGCAGCGTACTAGCTACCAATGCCAGTGATAGCAGTGAGCAGCAAGAGACAGGGAGTGATGGACGACAAAAGAGAGACCGTGGCACAAATTAGATGCCCACATGGGCCTGGAAAGATAGGGAGCCAGCAAGCCCTTCTTCTGCTTCCAGTGGTAGCAGATCTTGGGCCACCAATGGTTCATATTCTCTGAATCCCAAAAGTAGAACTGGAAATGGGCTTATTGTCACTTTCAGCTTTGAAGTGCTTACTTGATTGACATACTTTTCCAAGACTGGCGCAGTCCATGGTGAGCCCTGGAGGTAAAACAGCCCACAGACCCTGCAAACGTACCCAGCCTTAGTTTACGCAATTGTCTGAGCTCTAGGCAGGCACCCACAGTCCATGTTCACTGCGCCAGCTGTGTTGTGGTAGATCAGGAAGAGCAGGTGCTTCTCATCCCAGTTCATCTAGCCAATGTGCTCCATCAAGAGAGTCTAAAAATACAGGCGGCTTGATAAGTTCATATTAGTAAATAAGAAACTGATTTCTTCTCCACTTAATGGCTCTCAATGACCCATTCAAGAAAAAAAAATACGCCCTAAAATCCTTTATATTTCAAAAGAGATGGCTTGAATCAATATACAGTAATGGGAAAATCTATTTCCCCGCAATGACTGTGAGAATTGTAGCTAAACTCAGAGGGAGCAGGGAAGACGGGATGGCAGCAGTTGCTGTCATAGTTCTTCCTACTCAGAAGGTCTTGGGGCTTCATTTCTCCATTATACGCTCTGCCCACCTGATGAAACTTGCTCTGTGCAAGCTTCAGAATAAAACTTCAGCTACTGTTGGTGTTGGGAAAATGTGATTTGCCTTGAATTCATTCACAGTGAGGATGCATGGGAGATGTAAGATTTCCCCAAGTTTCTCCATGCTAACTGGCCACACAAGGGGAGAGGGTTTCTCTCTCTCTCTCTCTCTCTCTTTTGCGATACACAAGCAGGTGGTACAGTTACATGGAACTACCTAACAAGACAAGGGAAGCTTGCATTCCCCCCCCCTAAAACAAGGGTTCCCAAACTCTGTGCCACAGCCCCATGAAGCACCTGGGAACCCACTCAGGGTGCCATGGCAAAAGGGATGTAAAATGGAGCTATGAAAGCTGTAGAGCACCTGTTCCTAGCTCTATGTCAAACAGGAGACCGAAGGGAAGACCATGTGCCAGCTTCCCCTTGCCCCATCTCTATGGTCCCTGGTGGAGGCACTTCCTGGCTGGCCTCATGCGTTTCCTCCATCAGGACCTGGAAGAATGTGGATCCTCAGGAATATTCTGGGGTGGTGGAGAAGAAAGTGAGATGGCTGGGAAGGAATGTGAAGATCCTGCCCCTGGTAGCAGTGGCACACCACCACCCCGGTTGGCCCTTCCAAGCTGTGGTCAGAAAATCAAGGAAATCACAAGTCCAAAATGGCTGGAAACTGCCACCCTAAGTTATTTTAAAAATAATTAAAAGCAAGAGGCTTTGCCCTGACTTGTTTAAGAGAGAGAGACTGAGAAAGATAGAGAGAGAAGCTCTCTCTCTGTGTGTGAGTGTGTGTGTGTTGTGTCATTACAGTCGTGATTAACTCTCTGTGACCCCATGTCCCTGGAGTTTTTCTTGGCAGGAATACTGGAGTGGCTTGCCAGTTCCTACTCCAGGCACCTACACCACCTGGTATTCCCTGGTGGTCTCCCATCCAAGTACTAACCAGGGCTGACCCTGCTTAGCTTCCGAAATCAGGTGAGATCGGATGTGCTTAGGAAGGGACTAAACTCAAGAAAGGCACCCTGATCTTCTCGATAGTTCTCAGCATCTCTATTCCAGAGGCACACCAATGAACGCCAATGGGAAATAGGGAGTGAATGGCACGTCCAGGGAGCACATGGTTTTCTTTGACTTGAGGTGCCCTGACTTGGGGTTTGGTGGCGAGAACAATCTTGCTGACTGGACATTGCTTGCACTGTTCCTGAGTGGGCACTGGCTTCTTCCTCTATGCTATGGAAAGGAGATGCGATTTTTAAAAAGTTGAGGGTATGTGTGTATGCGTGGGTATATGCATGTGTAGTAGAGATGGGCACGACTTAGCGGTATTTTCGTTTTCGTTTTCGTTTTTCGTTTTCGTTACGGAAACGAAACGAAAACGAAAATCGGCACCAACCTGGACCGAAAACGGAAACGAAACGACTAATTTCGAGCCAATTTTCGTTTTTCATTACTGGAAAAGCACTCAATTGAGCTAAATGGGGAGAAACGAAAAAAATTTCGTTTTCGTTTTCGTTTTTTCGTTTTCGTTACGTAACGAAACAAAAATGAAAAATTTTGAAATTAGCCCACGAAAACGGAAACGAAACGACTCAGACCCTAGCCGAAAACGAAAACGAAAACGAAACTTTTTTTCTGAGTCGTGCCCATCTCTAATGTGTAGTACAAAATAATGCAGGGCATGAGTAAAGTGGATGGAGGGAAGCTCTTCTCCCTCTCACAAAATACCAGAACTAGGGGACATACACTCAAATTGAAGGCTGGGAGAGTAAGAACAGACAAATGATTTTTTTTCACCCAGCACGTTAGTCTGTGGAACTCCCTGCCACAGGATGTGGTGATGGCATCTGGCCTGGATGCCTTAAAAAGGGGATTGGACAGATGCCTGGAGGGAAAGTCCATCACAGGTTACAAACCATGATGCAGATGTGTAATCTCCAGGCTTTAAACCAGGGTACTTCAAGGGCCAGATGCAGGGGATTGGTATCAGGAGACAGATATCTAGTCTCATGCGCTCTCAAACGCATCTGGTGGGGCCACCGTGAGATACAGGAAGCTGGTAGCAGCTATTGGGCAGCAGCGGTAGGTGGTGGTGAGAAAGAAGGCAACAACAGCGACACTCAAGCTAATTTTTGTTAGTACTGCACAGAAGGTGGCAATGGTAAGCCACCACTAAATTTTTCTTACACTGAAAACCCTGTGATGAGGCTGTCCAAAATGAAACAAGAGAAAGTGCTGCAGGATGAGAGTTCTAGGGCTGAAAACAATGAAGCAGCTACTGGGGAAGAGCAAAAGACAAGTAGAAAGAGCTCTGTTGCATATGAGACAACTAAATTAGAGATGAAAGGACACCTAGTGAGTGATGTGTACAGAAGTGATAGGAAAGTCTGATACTGCACAGCACATACAGTTGGAACAGAGATGTGAAGAGTATCGATGAAGCTAAACTGGAAATCATAAAGCAAGAAATGGAATGTATAAACATGTTTGTATCAATGAACTAAAGTGGACTGTAGTGGGATATTTTCAGTTGGACAAATATAAAGTTTTCTACATATCATATGGAAAGTTAGACAAGATTCAGGTAAAGGAGGAGTGAAACTGGTGATGGTGGTAGAAATCCATAATTTAAGATATGGAGATGACACTATTTTATTGTAGAAAGCAGCAATAACTTGGAATGACTTTTGGTGAAAGTGAAGAACTAGTCAACTTTTCTGTTGACAATGAAGAATTTGAAATTGTTAAGATTTTTACACTACTGCCACATCTGTTGCCACATTTCCACTGCTGGGCTGTTGCACTAGTGTGGGAGGAACCTCTGCATATCAAGATACCTAAACGATGCACAAAATTTCCATTTTGGCCATACAGTGTGAGAGCCAAACACTAGGAAGCCCTTACCAATGGCGGTCCCACCGCCACGTCAGTGGGTGACATTGAGCATGAAGTTTGTGGTATTCCTTGCCTTTCCATCACAACAGATCAACCTAGCCCAAGAGCAGACATGGTAATGATGTTTTCCTTCACTAAATATTCTGCATTGACTTGCATCGAGGGGGGTGGAAGGAAGAGGGAGGCAAGAAATCATGTTCATTATCCACATGTCAAAAATGCAAATAGACATGCCCTCTATCTGTGGCTTCTTTTCAGTCCAAAACTTTTCTCGGCTTGCTTTGCTTTTGGAGCCACAACCCTATTTAACTTTTCAACTTCTCACCTGGGGGAACCGGTTACATTATATATACATTTTAAAGTTAATGGCATATCAAAGACACAACTGAAGGAGCTGTGGATGGTGCGTGCATCATGGGGTGAATAAATTATAGATGTCACAGCAAACCCGAGGCTTTGGGAAGGATATCTGAAGTGGCGTTACTGCTGACAGAAGGAGATTCTCTTTCAGCTGAAAAAGCAGTTACTACTTTTGGAAGCACAAGCTCTCTTGGTTGTATTTCTGAGGCTTTTAGGAGGGTGGGGGGAACCCCACACTTGTTTAACGCTGCAACAGCTGAAAAATATTTCCTTTGAATGTTTTGTTGATTTAAAGGAAACAGGGGAAAGAAAATAAGAATTAAATGAAAATAGTCATTGAAAAACTCTTCTGCCACAACATCTCCTCTAAAAAAGGAGTGGACTTGGGAAAACCTACTCCTTGCTCATTTTAATACTGTACCTTTCATTTAGTTATAGAATCTGCAGAATTTTATATCAGTCTCAAAGTCATGGAGTCTGTTATGTCCCTCTTTGAGGGGAAAAACAGGAATGAATTTTAAACTGTTGCTACAATCAGTTTTTAAAAATGTGTTTAAATGGCTTTAGAGCTCCCCACAGGCCTATCAGCTATTCTTTGTTTTTATTAAAAAGCTGCTTTGAAACTATTTCTTCCCAGGAGCTGTTTTCCTCAGGGAAGTCCTATTCTAAACCTGCTGTCCATAGCATTGCTGTGGCTCGGTGGTGGTGGTGGTGGTGGGGCAGCATTGAGATTCATCAGAACTGTAACTGGAGTGTGTGGGGGGGTGGGCATTTGGAAGTTTCCAAAAATGTGGAGGCTGAGAAAGTTTCCTAAGTGCTAGAAAAATGACATATTCAGCATGTCAGAACGTAAATAGTACTTGACTGGAATATGGCAGTTGTTATAATTAGAGATGGGCACGACTTAGCGAAATTTTCGTTTCCGTTTTCGTTTTTCGTTTTCGTTATGTAACGAAACGAAAAACGAAAAACGCCTCAAAACTGGAACGAAAACGGAAACGAAACGACTAATTTTGAGCCAATTTTCGTTTTTCGTTACTGGAAAAGCACTTAATGGAGCTAAATGGGAAGAAACGAAAAATTTTTCATTTTCGTTTTCATTTGTTGTTTTCATTACGTAATGAAACGAAAACAAAAAATTTTGAAAATTAGCTCACGAAAACGGAAACGAGCCGAAATGGACCCCTAGATGAAAACAAAAACGAAAACGAAAATTTTTTCTGAGTCGTGCCCATCTCTACTTATAATGTATTAAATAAACTTGAAAGGAACACTACATTTCACTGTTGCTATTACTAATTGAAAAGGAACATGACATTTTACTGTTAAATAAAAAAAGAGTAAGAAATAAGAAAAAGGAAACCGGCTTCAAGTCTACTGAGGTAAACAGTACCTTAAATACACTAACCCAGACATATATTCCCAGGTGTTTGCAGTCTTCAATGTGAAGCTACACATCCAGACATGACTGCTGTTAACGCCCTTAAAAATAATAACAATTGCAGAAGATCTCCTGTCTTGTGTCTAGCTCAGCCTTAACATCACCATCAACTCATTTTACAGCCAATTGGGATCTGCGCTTCATCGGGATGCATTCAATAAAGTGGCAGTGCACAATGGATTGCGTGACTGAGGCTCACGCTGGCTTATTCCTTTGGTGCTTGCCATTCTGGGATCCAGGGAACTTTGTTGGGTTATACCATTTCCTGAAATGAACACTCAGAATTGGTTTCCAGCGTCTTCAGACAAAAACTGCTTTTAGGCAGACCTAGTCAGGCAGAGAAGCTGCCAAGATGCCCTGAGGACATCCGATCTCACCTGAACTCAGGAGCTAAGCAGGGTCAGGCCCGGTTACTACTTGGATGGGCGACCACCAGAGAATACTAGATGCTATAGGTGCCTGGAGTAGGAACTGGCAAACCGCTCCAGTATTCCTGCCAGGAAAACTCCATGGACATGGGGTCATGAAGAGTTGGTCACAACTGTAACAACAACAACAACAAAAGTCAGGCAGAGTGCCCAAGCAAAAGTCCTGAAAATATGCTATGATGCGGATATCAGCAACCATTTTTCCTGCCTTGAAAATTCCCTGTTCAAGCAATGGCATCTATTTGGTCTATTTGCCAAGTCAAGATTGTGCAACAAATTCTTGCTTGGACCAGAGCAATGGTAAAACATCGTAGCTTCTGTCCGTAGTCAAGATTCACACAGGGCACATTTGTGTAGTTGTCAGATTCTTCCTGTATGTACAGCTAAAAAAAAAAAAAACACCTTGAAATTCTAGAAAGTGAAATAGTGGGAAGAAGTAAGCCAGGTGTAGAAGGAATACTAATAGAACGGTTTCTAGCTACAGAGACTGTATCAGTTAAAACTCTAACAAATGTATGCCAACAAATATGGAAAATAAAACAACACCCTGCAGACTAGCAATGTTCAATAATACATTCCAATCCCCAAGAGAGGTGATGCCAAGAAGGGCAATAACTATGACCATTGCTCTAATTTCCCCTGCAAGCAAAGTGATGATCCAAGTTGATCCAACAAAGACATTTATCTTATATCGAGCAAATAATGGCTCAAGTGGGATTTTGAAAAGGAAGAGGAATTTGAGATCGTATTGCAAATATCCACTGCCTAGTGGAGTGCACCAAAGAATTCTAGAGAAGATCAATGTATGATTTATGGACCACAGCAATGCTTTGACTGTGTGGATCATGAGAAGCTATGGGCTCTCCTGAAATAAACTGGTATGTCTTGGCACTTGATGCATAACCAGTACTGTGGGTAGGAAGCTACCATTAGGAGAGAGAGAACATGGAGAGACAGAATGGTTTCCTGTAGGCAAAGGTGCCAAACAAAGGTGCATTTTATTCCATTATAAGTTCAGCCTGTATCCAGAACACACCATACAGAAAGCCAGACTAGATTCAGAAGAAAGAAGAGTGCAAAATGGTGGAAGAAACATCAGTATGCAGACGATGCTGTCTTACTGGCAGAATGAAGAAATGACTTGAAATGACTTTTAGTGAGAGTGAAAGAAGAAAGAGCCAAGGCAGGAGAGCAGTTGAAAAGACCATTCCCGTTCACCATAAGATAGCACATAACAGCAACTGGAAAGAAAAACAATCACAGGAGTAAGGGTTATTATGGGTGATCACAGAAGGTGATAGGGAAGTTTGCAGAGGAGGACAGGGGGTGTTTACTTTCTTCTTGGTGTCCATTTTCAGAGGTAGCAGGCCAGGTGTCCCTTCCAGGACCCAAGGGCCTGCTTCCTCCACCACTTACCCATTGCCCAATTGACAGTTGTTGGGTATTATGCGCCTCGTGGCGCAGTGGTTAAATGCCTGTCCTGCAGGTAAAACTGTGCTCACCACCTGGGGTTCAATCCCAGGTAGCAGGCTCATGATTGACTCAGCCTTCCATCCTTCCGAGGTCGGTAAAATGAGTACCCAGATTGCTGGTGGGGGGGCAATGTGTAGCCTGCACACTGTAATTCAAATTGTAAACTGCACAGAGACTACTTAAAGTGGTATGGGGTGGTATATAAGCAGAACACTTTGCTTTTTGCTTTTTGCTTTGCTTCCAAAGATTGGCAGTGATATAATCGAGAGAGTATCATCTTATAAATACTTCATTTTTTCATGCGAGAAATAAGAATTCCTTCCAGAAAATGAGGAAAGTCTTGAGAAACAGGGACTTATCTTTCAGACTTCATACCCAAATACTTTGTCCTTATGTATTTAGCATACTTATCTATGGTGTGGAGTCTTTGATCCTCATAGATGTATCATGTAGGAAGCTGAAAGCACTCAAGATGTACAGACAAATTCTGAAGATACCTTGGACAGCCAATAATGTGGCCATATTTGTATGAATAAAAAGCTAGGAATTCTCAATGCCATGAAGAGAAGAAAATTACAATATTTCATTCACAAAATGTGCCATAACGAATACCATTTGCTTCAGGTTATCTCTCAAAGAAAAATAGATGGGAAGTGTGGCCCAGGGCATAGAAGAACATTCTGACTTAAGAATTTAAGCCAATGGTTCACAGTGAGCATAGCTTCTCTTAGAATAACTTTAGATAAAAACCAGATTGGGTTACTGACTGCCAACGTTCGACAAGGACAAGGCACTTGAAGAAGAAGAAGAAGTACTGTAGTGTACAGTATTATCTCCCTTACTGGAGGTGCCTTCTTCCCTATATGGGGAGAAAAAGTAAGTCAAACTGGCATGTACAAGTACTCTCTGAGTTCAGACCCCTGGGACTTCACCATCTCTTAGAAGGGGCCATCTGAGAGCCCTTCTCCATTCCAGGGCCTTCCCCACTCAGAGATGGAAGGAAAAGGAAGTATAACAGATACCCTCAGTCAGTGTTTGCAGGTGCAAGCTGGACCCTAACCTTGGTTGCAGTCATGATTTCCATTCCTTGGCAGATAGCACACCCCTCCTCCTTTCCTTTCCCTTGAGTGGAAGGAGGGGAAGGAACAAGGCCAGATCCCAGCTGAAGCACCAGGGAAAAAACTCTCCAAATGGTATAAGGCAGCATTGCCGTGCCTCTGACATCATCAGCCTTGTAGAGGGCTGCTAGTGGTCCATGTCCTCGGTCTACAGTGTGTGTACATAAGCTATTGAGGCCAAGTAGGAAATATGGGTAAGAGGGTGAAATTCAATTGTATGTCCCAACTAGAGTCGGCCCATTGAATCAAAGGACCTTGCAGAAATGTTGGCTTGATACATCCCCTTGATTCACAGGTTTTGCTTCTGTTGGGACTAACAAGGGGACTTTGCCATACATTAATTTCAGGAAAATGAATGCAGGAACTGCCCACATGCCCCGTTT
>JAHTLZ010000237.1:21814259-21840359 GCA_023846285.1 Phrynocephalus versicolor
TACGTGTCTGTGGTCTCCCAATGTTTTTTTTGGTGTGTATAAGTATGTCACATGTGCCAAGACAGTGCCTGACATCTTGTCACACACTGTCTTGGCACATGGTGGAGATCTTAGAATTTATTTACTCATGCATTCAGTTGGATCTCTTGCCTCAGATGTCTGTCTTGTTTGTACAGTGGATCCTCGTATAACAAACAGTTTTTATAACATAAAATCTGTACAACATAAAAAATTCCAGAGATAGGGGAAATTTGCTTAATAGAATCGCCTATGGGGCGAATCCGTACAACATAAAAATGGTCGTGATTAGGGATTACTCTGCTTTCAATGCATTCCTATGGGAAATTTATATAAAGGAAAATTTGCTTAGCATAATTTCATTTGGAACGAATTAATTCCTTTACACAAGTTACCACTGTATTGTTTCTCCCGATGATTCTACTGCTTCTCTTACCTTTTTGCATTCTTTTAAAATTTGTTTCATTTATCTGGGCATGCTGAAAGCTCCCCTCTGATTTCCCCTGGTTTATGGATGTAGTATATATCCATAAAATGACGGCATGCGGTTCAGAGAAGATGAAGAGGGATAAGGCCCCTTCTATGCCCTTTCAAACCAACCTCTGGTTGCTTTACTGGTCAGAGCTACCTGTATCACTCACCCGTTGACAAAGACTACACACTGCATGACTACTGAGGATCAATCTCTTTCCTTTAAAAACAACAACACTGAAGTTTCTGTTGGCAGTTTTGTTTTCACTCTCCTTAGGCATTAAAAGAGCCTAGATGCCCTAAGCACATCCAATCTCGCCTGATTTCGGAAGCTAAGCAGGGTCGGCCCTGGTTAGTACTTGGATGGGAGACCACCAGGGAATACCAGGTGCTGTAGGCGCCTGGAGTAGGGACTGGCAAACCACTCCAGTATTCCTGCCAAGAAAACTCGATGGACATGGGGTCACAAAGAGTCGGTCACGACTGTAACGATGCAGCACACACACACAGGCATTAAAAGAAGATACCAAAATTCAGTGCTATTAAAATTCACTAGTGTTTTTGTGTGTGTTTGTGGCTTTGTTATTCCTATTTGTTTTTTTAATCAACTTGTAATATGTTCCCTTCCAAGGTTAAATCTACATGTCAGCGAGGGGAATGTGGTAGACCTGCCTCCCCAAGTCATCACTGGATTGACATGAAACATAGTCTCAGGCAGTAAAATCTCTTGGGTGGGCGCTGAACTGATAGCTTCTCCCACTATGATTTCATATCCATATTTCTACAGCAAAGTGAGAAAAGAATGCCCAGCCACTCTTACCTATTGATTAGAATAGGAAATTGTAGCATTATCAAACCATACCAATTGCCAAAGGTAGGGTGAGGTACTCTCTAAAAGAACACCGATGTACTGATTTTTACTTTGCTGTCACATTGGGTTTGTTATATTAGACATTAGTGCCGTTTTTCACCTAACTGTTAAACAATTTTAGGTTATTACTTCACAACACATCATTTATGTCACTCTCTTTACTAACATGGAACCATTATCTTGCCAGTCAGGGATGACAGATGATTTATTAAGATTCCCTGTTATATTCATTACAGAAAAAAGGGTGGCTTATCTTTGGAGTATAGTATGTGGATGTATGCTTATGCTGCCCATTTTTTTGCTGCCTCAGGCAAAGAACAAGTAGGTTCTAGGGGATATATACTAAGCCCAAAATTCAGATTCAGAATTTGGATTCAGAATTCAGAATCACAGCTAGAGATGGGCACGAATCAAAAATGGCATTTCGTTTGTCGTTTGTTGTTTGTCGGGTCTGTTTCGGTTCGTTTCCATTTTTCACGATTTTTTGCAAAAAATTTGTTTTCATTTTCGTTCGTTACCATTTATTTCATTTTTTGTGATTTTTTAAGGATTTTAAGCAATTCACTCATATTACAGTAACGGAAACGAAACGCACGACAAAATTTCTGGTGTTTCTGTTCGTTTTGTTTCATTTTAGAGACAAAATTCGTTTGTCGTTTTGTTACGTAATGAAATGAAAAAACGGAAACGGAAATGAAAAATTGTCATTTCGTGCCCATCTCTAATCACAGGCCTTTGGATTCAGAACTCAGAATCTGACAAATTCCAGGTTTCGTGATACTTGGAACTCCATTACAGTCAATATGATTACTGTATAGTCATTGGTTTTGCCTCAAAAACACACAAGCAGGCCGAACATTTTAATGTAAAAGAAAAGGAAGCTGCCACAATGCTTTCTGGAAGTAGGGCTTCATTGTGAGGTGCCCGCTATAGATCCCAATAGGCACCCACCAGCAGAGGAAAGCATTGGAAATGATAACATAATGTAGGCCCTAAGAACAGTCAGGATGGTTGAACTATTGTTTTGAGGAACTAGAAGTCCTCTGCTGTACCACAAACTGAACCTTGAACCGGGGATTTCATGAATATGATCACAAAGCCTGAGGTTGGGAGTTCAATTCCCCATTCTGCCTCCTGGACCCAATGACCCATAGAGTTTAAAGGTTGTTATTATAATAACACAGACCAGGAGGAAGGCAGGCAAAAAATGTTAGAATATGTGTGCTGCTTTCCTAAAACTGTTCGACAATCTTGATGAATAAGAATATGGTTTAACCCATTTCCCCTTCCCTCAGCCCTTATTTTTGGATTATATAAAACTATTAATTTTTGTCATTGAAGGCTCTGTGTTACTATACCAGTGTTGGCAATCCTATGGCATGGGTGCCAAAGGTGGCACACAGAGCCCTTTCTGTGGGCACCCGACATAGCCCCTTCACAGCCACCTGTATTCAGGTTAAATTGCTGTACTGGCACTTTGTGAAAAATTAGTGTGTCTTGAATTGTAGTTTTGGGCACTTGTTCTCTAAAAGTTTCACAGCACTGTACTATACTATACCATCCAGGTCACCATATACGGTAGGTGTTGTTGTACTTGTAGCTACTAGGATACCAAGACAGGTAGACAAGGTCAGTGCTGGGAAGGAAAGGGTGGGTTGGGTCAAAGGCAAACACACAATTGTTGCATCTTAAAAACAAAACCAGGAAACAGAAACAGTTGCAAACTGGCCATCACTGTTTTCTCAACCAACGGGTGAAATTGTGTTCTGTCACATTACCAGTATTAATTGCAAAAAGCAAATACACTTCAGGGTCTGGTTGACTTCATTCTATGATATTGCAAAGTTTGATCTAAACCAAGCGCAGGGAACTTCAGATTAACCCTAATCCCCCTATGGAGGTTTCTAAACAAGCCTATCCCACAACCCTGAAAGCTATCATGGATGGAATCTCTGGTATCACTGACAGGTAACAGCATGGACTCCCTTCCTGGGTTTCCTCTTTCATCATGCCTCCCTCTTCAAGGAAGAGAGGGGAAGATCACATAATTAGTCTGAGCCTTAGACAGTCCTTGCAAATGCCTGACTGACAGTGTTCTGCTACTTTATTCCTTTCCCACAAACAGGAAGTAGGAAGAAGAACAAAGCAGGCGCCCCATTCTAGTTCTCCCCCATCTAATCTAGACCTATTGGTCTACCTTTGACCAAACTGGACCTGTTCTAGATCTACTTACTTGCTCCAGCCCTGACACCACCTTTTCTCAGTCAACTGTTGCAATGAATATCATTTTGACTGCCCATCTTAGGTGGCACCCATCCCTGAAAACAAGGGGCAACTCAGCTTGGTTTTGGTAATAACTTGTAGAATTGCAGTATATAGCTGTCTATATTAACTCTGGAGGAAGATGACAGTCGCAAATAGGATGTTTCACCATTACTCACAAGATAAGGAAATAGGCAGAGAGCAGAGCAGAATGATGACTGCAGGGTGTCTTTTCTATCCTTTATGTATATATTGTTTTCAAATTATCAAGCTCACAGAAGAGGCTCTAGAATATTACATTTCACCTCTCATGAAAGTATATCACATGCACAGCCCATTTAAGATTTCTTTTCCAAGTATGCTAGATAACAGCTTGTTTAGAATTATAGTGACGCTAAGCCATGACAGTGAGAGCTGGCTTTCGGAGGGCATACAGTGATACCTGACTTAAAAGCAGCTCGACTTAAGAGCAATTCAACTTAAGAGCGGAAAACTGTTGGTGTTTTAAACTGCCACCTTACAAATTTTAGATATGGTCTGCTCGACTTACACTTGTTTTATTTTTTTTATTTTTTAACTTACTGTAGCCCCTCGTATAGCAAATGGTTTGTATAACATAAAATCTGTGCAACATAAAAAATTCCGGAGATAGGGGAAATTTGCTTAACAGAATTGCCTATGGGGCGAATCTGTACAACATAAAAATGGTCGCAATTAGGGATCACTCTGTTTTCAATGCATTCCTATGGGAAATTTGTATAAAGGAAAATTTGCTCAATGTAATTTCATTTGGAATGAATTAATTCCTTTATACAAGGTACCACTGTATTTGTTTGATTTTTTTAGATAGGTACCCCGACTTAAGAGTAGTTCAATTTAAGAGCATGCATTCGGAACGGATTAAATTCGTAAGTTCAGGTACCATTGTAGTTGGGATTTAGAGAGAAAAGCAATGCCTTCTTTATTAATGGTGGTGGTAGGGCTTTGTTACTTCAGTTTTCATTCACTGCCAAGTTAATTTCCCCTGTGTTCTGTTTCTTCCTCCTTGTACTTAAAACCTCTCTAGTCCCCATCCCAGTTCTAAAAACACAGGTAAGTGAGCAGAAAATGTGGATGCCTACTCATGAATTCGTACACTACAGCAGTCTACCATTACCACCATAGTAGGGGGTTCATTTACCAATTCTCTCTAAAGCTTGAATGCAAGCTTTATTGACACCAAATGCTATTACTTATATCCTTGTTTTCTTAGCAGATACAGACCTTGAAACAATAATGGCTTTTCTAACAGCTTTTAGGACCTCATCTCTCTCTCTCTCTCTCTCTCTCTCTCTCTCTCTTTCTCTGTGTGTGGTTGTGCGTACAGAGCATCACTTCCCCATGTCACTCATTTCCAGGATGGGAGGCCTGCAGTAACAGCCACATGAGGGCATTTCTCTATGTCTCTGGGCACATCTAGTGCAAAAATTGGACTCATCTTATTCTTTATTTGTAGGGTCCAAGCACCATGAAATATGCCGAGACACTCAGCAGAGGACACAAAGGATGACCTGAAGCTGTAGGGAGGAGCCAGCTCCTAGGCCCGCCTTTGTTTTCCTACATGGAGAAATAATACAAGTCTTGGGCTGCTATCCCATGACCACTAAAAACCACTTCAAGCTGCTTGAAGATGTGGTAAATAAAATTGTGTCCCCACAGCCAGCAGACTTTAAAGGGAAAAAATGCGCCCACGCCCACTTAAGCGCGACCCGGCAAATTTTACAAGTACCTAGTCTTGAGGTGGTACAAAGCTTGTCTCAGTTCCAATGCAGATTTTAAGTGGTACTTGAGTCCATGGGGATTCGGAAAATCTGCATCAAAACCTTTTCGTTCTACTTTGTTGCGTTTCCTGCTCGTGGGGATACAAAAGATGCAGTTCTTTAATCTGCACCCGTGGGGACACAGGAAACACGTTTTCCACCATGTGACTGTTCCAGGGGGAAATCCGCATTTTACTTTGATCTGGACTTTCTGGCCATGGGGTAGCAGCCTGGGAGCCATTTATTTCACTTGTCTCCTGGGTGGCAGGTAGCTGAAAACTTCAAACAGCAGTCTCTTCTCCAGCAAGAGACGAGGAGCATCAAACAAGGGAGGTTCAGCACCTTCTTCAGAGTCCTCCACCAGAGGTTCAACCTAAAGCTGACAGCCCTTAGGGCCTTCTTTGGAAAGATGGGGGCTGTTTGTGGCCCTCAGACCTTCTGCCTGTTCTTGGACTTTCCTCCTCTGGAAAGGGGACTTTCCTCCCTTAACTGGTCTCCAGGTTTGACAGAGGTGGGTATTTTGCCACGTGGGTAGCATTATTTGTATATTTTCCCCATAAAAACATAAAAGCACAGTGACCCAAGACACAATAATTCAACAAAGATGCAACCTCCTGTATTCTCAAAGGCTTTCACGGCCGGGATCTGATGGTTGTTGTGAGTTTTTTGGGCTGTTTGGCCGTGTTCTGGAAGTTTTTCTTCCTGACTCTATGGCTGGCATCTTCAGAGGGCAAGGACCTCAGGGAACAAGGAGTTTCTCTCTGGTATAGAGTGAGTGAGACTGGGGTTCTTAAAGTTGTGGGAAAGAGGAAGCTTGTCCTATGCAGGACAATAGGTGTTAGTAATTGTATTGTGATGAAGGGATTAAGAAGTTTCAATGTAATCAGGGATAGCAATGATCCTAATATGCAGTTGATGGGTGATGTTAGTTGTTCTATTGTGTGAACTGATCACCTTTGCTTGTGGCTGGATGGGAATCATTGCGCTTTGACCTTTCGGCACTCTGCAGTTTTTAGTACTGGAAGCCAGGCTTTCTTGAGTTTTAGACTACAGTGGTACTTCAGATAATGACTTTAATTTGTTCTCCGAGGCTAGTCTTTATCCGAAACACGTCGTTATCTGAAACATGGTTTCCCATTGAAATGAATGGGAAACCATTTTAATCCGTTCCGGATTTCGGGAGAAAAGGCCAAAAAAACCTTTTTTTCCCTGAGACCTCTTTACAAAGTGCAGTTTCAAAGTGCACTCCTCCCCCTCCTAGCCCACCCCTGCCACCCCCCACCCCCATCCTGGCCCCACCTCACCTCCTCCATCATCACCCCACCACCACTGCCACCGCTGGATGTTCAGGCAGTGGGAGAGATGGGTGGCCGGTGGCACTTCCCCCGGCCCCCACCTCACCTCCTCCATTGTCACCCCTGTCGCTGCTGCTGCTGGGTGTTCAGATGGCGGGAGAGCTGAGTGGCAGGTGGCGCTCCCCCCGGCCCCCATCTCACCTCCTCCATCATCACTACCGCCGCCGCCGCCGGGCATTCGGGCGGCAGGAGAGCTGAGCAGTGGGCGGCGCTCCCCCACCCCTGGCCCCCACCTCTGCATGTTGCCTCCCCTCCTCCTCCCCCATGTCCCCCAACCCCCACCTTTGCTGCCTCCACTGCCACTGCTTCCTCTGCCATCTTACCTGGCCCACACCTCTGCCGCCAGGAACCAGTAGGAGTAAATGTGGAGGGAGGCTGGGGCTGTGGGGTTTTTTTGAAAATAACATGTTGTTATCCAAATAATTCGTTATCTGGGGCGGTTGTTATCCGAGGTTCCACTGTATCTTCTTTTTTGTTGAAATTGTGCTTATGTTTGTGGATTTCAATGGCTTCCCTATGTAGTCTGACATAGTGATTGGTAGTGTTGTCCAGTTCCTTTGAGTCCTGGAAGAGGATTTCATGTCTAGTTTGTTTCAGGGTGTGTTCAGCTACTGCTGATTTTTCTGGTTGTTTTAGTCTGCACTATCATGTTATTTTATGCTAGTCTGGATGCTGTGCTTTGTGGTCCTAATACTGAACTCAGCCCACTGAATTGGGCCCTACAGGCCCAATGAAATCCAAACACCCATCAAACTGAAAAAACAACACCAAACTGAAGAAGAAAAACAGCCTCCAACAAACAAAGTATTTCTGCCATACATTAAAGGAGACATGGACCGCATGGGCAAAGTGTTGAAAAACCACAACCTACAAACAGTATTTAGACCGACCACAAAAATACAACAGATGCTATGGTCAGCAAAGGAGAAAAAGAACCCACTCGCCACTGCAGGAGTATACCAGATACCTTGTAGTTGTGGCCAGGTATATATTGGGACCACAAAGCACAGCATCCAGAAGAGAATCAAAGAACATGAAAGACACTGCATTCTAAAACAACCTGAAAAATCAGCAGTAGTCAAATACACCTTAAAACAAACTGGACATGAAATAATCCTCCAGGACACAGAGGTACTGGACAACACTACCAACACTCTATTTAACTTCAATATTTAATCAAGGCAAATTTTAGAAGAAATGTTTGCTTGTCTTGCAAGGCAACAAATATTTCTTCTAAATTTTGCCTTGATTAATGAGCAATCTTGCAATAAGAGCACTGGAGCAGGTTGTAGGATCACAAGTGAGTCAACATTGTTCCTCCCCTCGCCCCCCCCGCCCCCTGGATTGTGGGGGATTGTCTGTGGTGGCTGCTGGCAGGGAACACAGTCTCCTCTTGCCTCCCTCACACCAGTCAGGAAGGTTTTCAAAGGCAAGTGCAAATTAGGGGTTGGTTTTATTTTTCTTTATATTTTGTATTTCCTTTGCTACTTTATATTACAGTATTGTAACCATTTTATATAAATATTTTTGCCTGTAGAACCAGTCATTTTCCATTATATCTTTTGGGGGAAATTTGCTTTGATATACAAGTGCTTTGGATTATAAGCATGTTTCCAGAACAAATTATGCTTGTAAACCAAGTTTTCACAGTACTTATTTCCTTTCCCAAATCAAATGCTTTAAGAAAATCTGTTTCTATTAATACCCTCTAATTTCTACTTGCTAACCCTTTTCATTATCTTATTTTCCTCTACCTTTCCGTTCTGTACTAACATTTCTTAGGATCGTGTAAGATCCTTACATTTACTATTTCTATTTACCCTTTGTTTAGTCCACTGTTTTAAGTGAATATATTTAAGGCACAATGTTCTTTCTGATTATAATACAGCTATTATTTCCTTCCTGTTAATCATCTTTTCAAACCAGTCCTTTACTCTAATAACTTGCTTCTTCCTTATTAAATTTTCAATACTCCATTTTAAATTTCCTGGAAATTAATAGGATAAATATTTTTCAATACTTATTCAGAATTTCTGACATATTCTTAAGGAAAAGGTCCCTTATTGTTTAATTTTTTTAATTCTCCCAATAGCCACCAACTTCCTACATTTGATCTAAAATTATCAAATCATTGGACTGAGGTATAATGTATGGTATATGTCTCATTTGATTAGCTATATAATAAAACCTTATTTTAGAAAGGCTTAAGCCTCCTAACGTTTGAGGTATATGCCATCTCTTTTTATTTATTCTTGCTCTTTTGTCTTCATCGCAACATTTATTAATCATATTTGCCATGCTTTTAAATCTTCTTCTAATATCTTTATCAGCAACATTCTGAATAACAACAAAATTAATCTTAAGGAAAAACTTCATTTTACATATTGCTATTCTATCAAACCATGACAGGCCCATCTTTCTAAATTTGTCCAATTTATTTTTTTATTTCTTTATTCAGCTTATCACCATTTTCCTTTTTCAAAGATTGCATTTTAATACATATGCAAATATTCTATAAACTTACATATATTAGCATATTTTTCTTAACTGTCCCCTTCTCTTTATCATTATTAAACCACATCATCTTAGTCCTACCACATTACCTCTCCAGATTATTTCAAATGAACTTTAACATGATTCATAACCTTAAGTGGATTCTCTGTTGTTAATAAAGTATATCAACAAATGAACTAATGTTAAGTTTACCCCTTCAAACCATACCTCTAATTAATTTTTCTTCTCTAATAACCTTCTTCTCTAATAACCTTCATTAGCAACTCTATAACTCAGAAGGCAGATATATACTTGTGAAAGGGAAATTAGAAAATAGACTGTTAACTATTGGTTCTTACTATGCTCCTAACACTGGGCAAGGCATGTTTATGGAAAAATTATTGAAGAAAGTTAAACAATTTGCATGGAGAGAAATCATATTAGGGGGTGATACAAATTGTATTTTAAATCAAAAAACTGATACAACATCTAAAACTAGAAAAATATCAGAGAGGGTATAAAAATTGGGAAATTACTGAAAAGAGAAGGTCTTATTGATGGGTGGAAATACTTAAATCCTAAAGAGATAGATTACACTTATTTTTCTAAGAAATATGCAACCTATTCAAGAATAGACCATATATTAATGTCCAACTCATTGATACAACAATTATATAGAATAGATTTTGGTCCAATTATAACAGATCATGCGCCCATAAAAGTGGTATGGAATGAAAAATGTTTTAAACACCAAACCAAACATTTGGAGGATAGGGTCTAGTATGTTTACCAACCCACAAATTATTAAAAGAATTACAAAGAATATAACAATTTTTTATGAAATTAATGATAATGAAGACATGGACCCCGCATTACTATGGGATGCCTTTAAATGTTATTTAAGAGGTAAATTTATAATGGAAGGAGCAAAACTGAAAAGGGAAAAAGAAAGAATACAAAATCAATTAGAGGAAAAAATTGAGAAATTGTTAGAGGAACATAAAAGGACAGGATCAAATAGGATATTGATGGAGCTAACAAAAACTAGAGCTGAATTAGAAGCATTAGATATAAATAAAACTCAGATAGCAATGAATTATCTGAAAAGAGATTATTATGAATATGGAAATAAAAACTCAAAATTGTTATCTAAGGCTATAAAAACAGAGCTATAAAGAAAACAATTGTGAAAATTAAAACTAAAGCAGGGGAAATGGTAACAACGCAACATCAGATTGTAGCAACATTTAGGGAATATTATAAAGAGTTATATGAAACAGAAATAACACCGGAAGAAGATATTAAAACTTTTGTTAATTCATTAAAAATCAGCCCTATTATAGAACATAAAGACCAACTTAATTCACCAATAAGGATTGAAGAAATAAAAGCAGTTATTAAAAGATTAAGAAAAGGGAAGTCTCCAGGATGTGATGGTTTTACATCACAATTTTATAAAACATGGCAAGATGAGGTGGCTAAACATCTTTTGAAATTATATAATTCAATATTGAATGGGGGGAAAATACCTGAATCATGGAAGCTAGCAAGAATAATAGCAATCCCAAAACTAGAAAAGGATAATATACTTCCATCAGATTTTAGGCCAATAACACTACAAAATCAGGATCAAAAAATCTTTTCATCCACACTGGCACAAAGAATTAATAATTTTATCACAAACTATATTCATACCAATCAGTATGGCTTTATCCCTGGGAGACAAATGTCTGATGCAATCCGTCATGTTTTAAATGTTATGAATACAGCTAATAAGAATAAAAATAAAATGATAATAATATCACTTGATGCTCTAAAAGCATTTGACCACGTTGAATGGCGGTATTTATATAATGTACTGGATAAAACGAATTAGGGTGAGAACATTATTAAAATTTTGAGAAATCTATACGAAGGAGCTAAAGCTACAGTTATGATAAATGGAATAGACTCAGAGAGATTTGAGTTACATAGGGGAACAAGACAAGGAGACCCCTTGTCTCCTTTAATATTTGCTATGGCCATTGAACCACTGGCAACAAAGATTAGAGAAAATCTATCATTATTAGGGAAAATAGCAACAATTAAGGCTTATATATTACCAAAATTTTCATTTTTATTTCAAAATATACCCCTGGAACTAGAAAAGAAAAAGATACAATTATGGCAGAAAAAATTGGAAACATTCATTGCAGGAAAGGGAAGATCTATTAGATTTATAAAGTCTGTAAAATACAGGCCAAATTCAAGAGGAGGATTAGGAATACCACATCTACTGGGATATTATGAAGCTTTTCAAATAGTACAAGTGACTAATTTTATAAAAGAGGAGAATATTCCAGATTGGGCTAAAATGGAAATGGAAGGGAAAATGAAATTAATCAATCTACACTTATTTACACCTAGGTTGGTAAAAAAAAAAAACAACCCAAATACAAAACCCTTTTACTGATGAAGCTATGAGAATATGGAGGAAACATATGAAAACCTTTGCTCCACCAATATCCCCTTTATGTCCTTGTTCAGAACATCCACAATTAAAACCTAAGAATCAAAATCTTCAAATAGAACGTTGGAAGAACATTGGAGTCTATAGAATAAAGGATCTGTTTGTACAAGGAAAACCAAGTACAGTGGTACCTTGTATAAAGGAATTAATTCGTTCCAAATGAAATTATGTTAAGCAAATTTTCCTTTGCACAAATTCCCATAGGAATGCATTGAAAATGGAGTGATCCATTTTTATGTTGTACGGATTTTCCCCATAGGCGATTATGTTAAGCAAATTTCCCCTATCTCGAAAAATTTTTATGTTGTACAAATTTTATGTTATACAAGCTGTCTGTTATACAAGGGTCCACTGTACAATTAAACAGATACAAGAAAGAACTAAAGGAAGAACAGATAATTGGTTGCTAGCTTTCCAGATAGGAAGCATCGCAAACCAGTCAGAGCGGGTTGACTGTAGGACGCCTAGGGTAAGATGGCGGGCGGCAGCAGCAGCATTTCAAAGCGGCTCCGGCTCCTCGCCGCCTTTGATCTTTTTTCGCTGCTGCGCTGCCTTGTTTTTTCCTTTGTTTTTTCCTTTTGACTCGCTATGGGCTGTTGGGGTTTGGGGGAGTCCTAGGGGAGCTCGCCGAGTCTTCAGAAGAAAGACCACGGTCGAGATGCCTTACCATCGGCTCTCTGGTCGGCTTGAGCATTCCCCCCCCACCTCTCTGCTACCCCTTGCCGCTGCGGTCGAGTGTCCGCCGGCTGCAATCTACCGGCTCGCGCGGCTGGGTCTTCCAGCTCCATCAGAGACTCAACGGCCGCCTGATTCAGCTCAAGCTTGTGGACCTGACCCGACTCAGCTGGAGCCGTGGACGAACTTTTCATCGGCGACTTGCCGGCGTGTGCGGCTATGTCATCTGCCGCGCCACGGTGTCTTCTGAGCCATTTGAGCTCCCTCCGGCGCGCCCGGTTCCACCTATCTCCCACCAGGCTTGGAGAGGTTTGGGGGGAGTTCTAAGGGGAGCTCGCCTAGACCCCATTCGAAGAACCATGCTTGAGATGCTTTGCCTTGCTCTCCGGTCGGCTTGAGCGCTCCCCCCCCACCTCTCCGCGACTCCTTCCCGCCGTGGTTGACTGCCTGCCGGCTGTGATCTATTGGCTGGCGTGGCTGCTTCGTCTCCCGGCCCTGGGTCTCCCTAGCTCCACCTGGGATTCAACTGCCTCAGCTGATGTCCGACCCAGCTTGAGCATGCGGACCTGGCCCGATTCAGCCTGAGCCGTGTACGAGCTCTCATTGGTGGCTTGCCGGCGTGTGCGGTTTTCATCTGGGCTTTTCCGGCGCGCCCCGTTTCCATCTGATCTTCCACCGGGTTTGGGGGAGCTTGGGGGGGAGTCCAAGGGGGGAGCTCGCCGAGACCTCAGCCGAAAGATCATGGACGAGATGTTTTACCATCTGCTCTCAAGTCGGCTCGAGCGTCCCTCCCCCTCCCCTCCTCCTGCGCCTGTCTCCATGCCTTGGTACCGGCATCTCACTGACTTTTACCATCGGTCTGGCAGGACGGTACTTGTATGGATTATGGCGTATTGGGGCTCATCGCTGATGTGCATTGCTGCTCACTTCGATCCCTCCCTCGCCCCTGATCCTACTTCTGCTCGCCTGCTGATCTGGTACAGAATTGAGGACTTGGGGGGTTATCTCCTTCATTTGGGACGTCAGGACTTTCATTACTTTGCTGATCTCTATGTGTCCCTCAGTTTACGGGACTTGCAGCGCCTCCAGACCGGGTTGACCTTGTCCTTGAAGACTTATCTGACCAGCTTAACAAATCATTTGGCAGGACCTTGCAATGCTCCCTGCAAGGCTTGCAAGCTTTGAGCTGGTTGTCCTTGAGGACTGCCTGTTGGCTTGCTGCTAATTAACACCAGCTGTCATCATCCCTCCTTACTGAGGAGACCGGCTACTTTTCCCTCTTATGGCTCCCACCAGCTCCATGCCAGCCCCATATGTTATCAACATTGTATAGCGGTTAATTTTATCTTATTTATTTGTATACTATTTATTTTTCTCTGCTTTTAAGTGCATTATTGTTATTGTTATTTTTATTGTTATTGTAACTTTATATTTTATATTGTTGTCGTTACATTTTTTTTTCTTTTTTCTTTTTCCTTTTTTCTTTCCCTCTTTTTTCCTTTCTCTTTCCTTTCCCGCCATGAATGCAGGGACTCATATACCAACGGTGATGGGCCGTGGGCGGTACTCTAGTAGCCGTTGGGTATGTCAGGCTAGAAGAACTCGGGGCAGACAACTCGTGTCTGTCCCTCGTTCTGACCCCTCGGCTCTCTGCCACGTGCCCGGGAGTCACTCCACCAGCGCCCCCAACCTTGCCTGTATCCTGATGAATGCCAGGTCGGTTCATAATAAGATCCCGCTCATCTACGATACTATTGCAGATGGGAAGCCCGACCTGGCATTCATCACCGAGACCTGGGTGGGCACGGAGGGGGGGGGCTTCCCTTTCTCTCCTCTGCCCGCCCGGGTACCTGGTAGAGGGAGTGGGAAGGTTGGGGGGTCAAAAGGGGGGAGGGGCCGCTATCGTTTATAGGGACTCTTTACACGTTAGCAGGGCCTCGACATTGGTTAGCCAGGGGTTAGAGGTACTTCATCTGTTGGTGGGACAGCGGGACAGATTTGGCATTGTGCTGGGCTACCGAGCTCCCCGCAACCCTGCACAATCCCTTCCAGAGCTCACAGAGTTCATCTCTGCTGCATTGTTGAGATCCCCGCGCCTATTGGTCGTGGGAGACCTCAACGTGCATGTGGATGGTGGACTTGCTGGTGCAGCCCTGGAGTTCATGGAATCCATGGCTTCCATGGGTCTGTCCCAGCATGTTTTATGCCCCACCCACAGATCTGGTCATACCCTGGATCTGGTGTTTACCTCCATGTCGGGGGATTCGTGTCTGGAGGTGGGGGACCTGGTCTCCCTTCCTGTGTCATGGACAGACCATCACCTGCTCTCATTCTCCCTGGCGATTCTGGCCCCTCCCTGCGGGGACCACCGGCCTTCCATCTTGGCCCGCCCCCGGAGGCTCATGGACCCCCTGCGGTTCGGGGAGCTCTTCGGGGGACTACCTGGTGGGATGACTGGCGTTCCGGCCGAGGGTGTGGCTAACCTTTGGCATGAAACAGCTGCCCACACCATTGACCGGATCGCCCCCAAGCGCCTCCTCCGTTGCCGAGCCCGGCCCTCCCCATGGTTCACGGGGGAGCTTAGGGCAATGAAGCAGGTTAGGAGGAGGCTAGAGCGCAGCTGGAGGAAATCCCGCACGGCGTTGAGTAAGGCTGCTGTTGATGCCCAGTCTAGTCGCTATATCACCGCGATAAGGGAGGCCAGAACATCTTTCACCTCCCTGAGAATTGCTGAGGCCTCGAACCGCCAGGCAGAGCTCTTCCGGGTGGTTCGGGACCTCAGCAATCCTAGTCTGGCCAGGCCTCCTCCTACTGAGTTCAGTAGCGAGCAATTCGCAGCCTTTTTTCGTACCAAAATTGAGGCCATCCGTGCTGGGTTCGATTCCGGTTGCAGTGGTCCTGCCCCGCCATCCCCAGTAGCTGGTCCGCCTTCGTCTCCTCGGTTGGATGCGCTTGGGCCTGTTTCTGCTGTCGATGCCTCCAAGGCTATGGCGCATTGCCGGCCTGCCTCCACTCCTTTCGACCCTTGCCCTGCCTGGCTAATTAGAGCTGCCAGAGGGGCTATGGCCGAATGGGCTTCTGCCATCGCCACCGCCTCCTTCAGCGAGGGGGTTTTTCCCTCTCGTCTGAAGGAGACGGTGGTTAAGCCCATTCTGAAAAAACCTGGCCTGGCGGTGGACGATTTGACAAACTATCGCCCAATCGCTAACGTCCCATTTATGGGCAAGGTGATCGAGAGGGTGGCGGCGGTCCGGCTGCAGTCATACCTGGAGGATCGGCAGTGCCTCGACCCTTGCCAGTCCGGGTTCAGGCCCCGCCGGGGTACCGAAACAGCTTTGGTCGCCCTGCAAGATGACCTTCTCAGGGCGGCCGACAGGGGTTGCTCTACCCTGTTGGTCCTCCTGGATCTGTCAGCGGCCTTTGATACCGTCGACCACGGTATCCTGTTGGACCGGCTCTCTGAGGTCGGAATCGGAGGCACTGCTCTCAGTTGGCTCCGTTCCTTCCTGGAGGGCCGGCCACAGTACGTGCAGCATGGGGGGGAGTTATCGGCCCCTTGGATCCTCCCTTGTGGGGTTCCTCAGGGGTCGTCTCTGTCCCCCATGCTATTCAACATCTACGTAAGGCCGTTGGCGGGGGTCATCAGGAGTTTTGGAGTCTGCTGTCATCAGTACGCTGATGACACGCAGCTCTATCTCTCCTTTAACACCTCTGCTGTGGAAGCTGTGGAAGTTCTCGACGGGTGCCTGGAGGCCGTACTGGCTTGGACCGGGGCGAACAGGCTTAAGCTCAACCCCGAGAAGACGGAGGTTATGTTCTTCGGGAGCTCGCCGTCGGGGTACGGTGGCCCTCTTCCCTGCCTGGGGGGAGTTTCCCTCCAGCTCGCGGAGAGGGTGCGGAATCTGGGTGTGTTCCTGGACCCGGCGCTTGCCATGGAGCACCAGGTGGCGTCGGTGACCAGGTCCGCCTATTACCATCTCCGTCGGATCGCCCAGATCCGCCCATACCTCGACGCGAACTCCCTGAGGACAGTGGTCCAAGCTCTGGTGATCTCGAGGCTAGACTACTGTAACGCCCTCTACATGGGGTTGCCCTTGAATCTTCTCCGGTGCCTGCAGCGGGTACAGAACGCAGCGGCCAGGCTGGTGGCTGGTGTGCGCCGTTACGACCGCATCACCCCAGTCCTGGCTCGCCTGCACTGGTTGCCCGTTGCAGCCCGGATTAGATTCAAGGTCCTGGTTTTAGTTTATAAAACCCTCCATGGCTTGGGACCGGACTACCTGGCTGAGCGTATCGCCCAGCGGTCAACCTCGGCCCGTCCCGTTCGGCAGGCGCGGGCGCACTTGCTTCGGGTCGCCACTCCTCGGGAAGCCCGGAAGACGAGCACTCGGGCCCGAGCTTTCTCTGTGGCGGCCCCCAGCCTCTGGAATTCCATCCCCAGTGAAGTGCGCTCTGCAGAGTCCCTGCTGGCCTTCCGAAAGGCACTGAAAACCTATCTTTTTCGTGAGGCCTTTGGCGAAGTTTAATTTGGTTTTTCTTTTGCTTTGTTTTCCCCGCCATCGTAACCAGCACTTATTCTTCTCTCTTTTAATTGAGGTGCCATTTAGTTTTAGCTGTGTTTAGGGTGTTTTATTGCTTTGTCTGTTTGATTTATAATTTGCTGCTTTTGCAGCTTTGTAAGCCGCTTAGAGTATACATTAGATAAGCGGGGTATAAATACAATAAATAAATAAATAAATAAATAAATTATATAAGAAATTAGAATTTAATAGACCATTAACAGATTTTGAAAACTATTGCACAGGTAGTAACAAGGAGAAAAAGGGGTTAGTTTCACTAATTTATAAAAATATTTTGGATAAGAATTATGATAGTAATGCAGGATCTAGGATAGTTTGGGAAACAAACTTAAAAATCAAAATAAATATATGGGAAAAATATGGTCCACTCAACCATATAAATCAATATCCACAAAATCTAAGAGGACGTGTTAAAGGTAGTATACAGATGGCATTTATGTCCTACCAAGTTGCATATAATTAATAGAGAAATATCAGAATTATGCTGGAGAAAACGTGGACACAAAGGAACATTAGAACATATGTGGTTATCTTGCCCTAAAGTCCAGAGATTCTGGTTTGAAGTGATTAGTTGGCTGGAAAAAATAACAAAACAGAAAATAATCCCAAATGAAATGCTCTTATTGTTTCCACTTTTAACCGGAGAGAATGAAAAACTATTAAATAAAGAAATGGTGGCAACCCTCATAGGTGTAGCTACGAATGAAATAGCCCAATGCTGGAAATCAGCACAAAATTTAAATATGGAAAAATATAGGACCAAAGTATGGGCAATGGTAGTAATGGAAAAATTGACTTAGTTAGATTGTATAGAGGGTTAGATTGTATAGAGGGGAAATCAAACAGGATCGTTTTATGGAAATATGGCACCCACTGTTATCAGATACTGAAACTAGTGATAGATTAAGCAAGATGGAAAATGGGTTACACAATGGGTTGTTATAAACTGTTATAAATTGTACTAGCAGAAATTATAAGGAAAATAATGTATTATATTGTGTTCCAGTACGGTTGTCAATAAAAAAATGTTATTAAAAAAAAGAAAAAAATAGCAACTCTATAACTAAATCAGAGAAAGAGGACATCCGTATCTACCCTGTTTCCCTGAAAATAAGACATCCCCCGAAAATAAGACCTACTTACAGTTTTGCCTCTTGCTGAAAAATAAGACATCCCCCAAAAAATGAGGCCTCCCCGCTAATAAGATAACAATAAATGTGTACCGTATTCTTCTTCATGGAAAAATAAGACATCCCCTGAAAATAAGACCTAGTGCATCTTTGGGAGCAAAAATTAATATAAGACACTGTCTTATTTTCAGGGAAACACGGTAGTACCTCAACCTAGGGGTATCTGGTCTGTTATATCATTCACTAATGCAGTTTCAGTATTCCCTGAACGAAGTTGCTTTACGACACCTTTAAACCATTCTCCAAATCCTAATACCTTTATCAACATTTTTAAGGTCGACCATTCCATACAATCAAAAGCTTCAAGAATATCTAGTACAATTCCTGCTTTCAACTTTTGTTTACCTTCTGGGCAAATCTGTCCAATGGCAGTCTCCCATCTATAATACTGCTTGGATCCTCTCTAAAATAGTTAGCAATAAAATTATTCATTATTTTGGCTTAATACCTTGAGGAGCTGCGGTATATCCCAGTGGTTGAGGTTCTGCTGGGAATCAGATTTCCCACAGGACCTGCTTATGAGAGACTGGACTCAATGATGCACAGGATTCGGTCTAGCTCTGCAGTCCTGATGTTATTCTTTATTAAAACAAATAGCCCTATAAACACCAAGATGTTGGGGATCTTTGTTGGATCAGCGGTTGCAGATGATTTTGGTTGCTTTAATGAGAGAGAAACCTCTTGTGTTCCTATATGAAAAAGAACTATTTGTTTAACTAGATGGGAAGAGTACATGGGAGGTTTTCTAACAATAACTATTCTAACAGCTGTCTTGCTAAGCCAGGAACATGCTTATCTTATCTCTAAGAATACTTATCAATAATTGCTGACTAAAGAGAAGGAGATGAAAGATAAAATAGAACTGGAGAAATTGGGTCTAGCAACAGATTGGTGGTCTATGGCAAAACTGGAATCAAGATACAAAAAAGATAAATGTATGGGTTTCTTTGAAGGGAAAACACAGGTGGATGAACTGTGGATTTATACAAATGAGGGAATCATCAAAAAAATGTACACGTATTTATTAGAATATGAATTGGAGGATGAAAGAGTGAAGGAGGGAATGATTAAATGGGCTCAAAATTTTAAATATAATATCGATATTGATGACTGGACTAAAATGTGGAAAGATAATCACAAATTAATTAAACCTGTTAGTCTCAAAGAAAATATATTTAAAATGTTTCACAGGTGGCATCTGACTCTGGTAAAACTAGCCAAAATGTCAAAAGGGTCTAATAATGTTTGTTGGAAATGTAGAAAGAATCCAGGGACTTACTATCATGCATGGTGGTCGTGTGATCAAGCTCAGATGTTCTGGCGGCAGACTTGGAAAGTGGCACAAGAAATTGTACAAATTAAATTAAATTTCAGACCGGAAACATTACTGTTGAATATAATGCCAGAGATTACTGATAAAAAAATAAAATATATTCTCTTGTACATATATACGGCAGCTAGACTGCTCTGGGCCCAGAAATGGAAAATAACCGAAATACCAACTAAGGCTGAACTCTTGAAAAAGTTACTGGACATTGCAGAACTGGATATGCTCTCAGAGGTGCTGCGAGACCACCCAAGGCATTTTGTAAAGGAGAGCTGGAAGATGATATACAGTTGGGCCCAGAAGCAGATAAATGAACAAGGGGCAAAATAGTTATAAAGATGTTTAAAAAGTGACACTAAATCTGGAAGTCTTGTAGATGGCTGTTTAAGGGTGGAATCACCAATACCTCTGTATTAGCAATAGATAAGGGGACAGGATCTGTTTACTATAGACTTTGGTCTGTGTTAGCAGTTTAATGTGACCCTTAATATTGTTGAATTTTGTTTGTATATATTATGCGAAATAATAAAAATAAAAAGTAAATAAAATAAAATAAAATAAAAAAACACTTAGTGACCCCAAAATTATGGAGAACATTCCCTAGGCTCTCCTCTACAAGCCCCACAGTTTTGGTGAAGCTTAGTTTCCAGATGTCCAAGTTATAAACCCCCAAACTGCCTCCAGGCATCTAGAGGCACCAACATTTCAGAGAAGTTTCTCCCAGTTCTTCCTCTACAATCCCTCCAAGTTTGATGAAGATTGTTTTTCAAACACCTGAGTTATAAACCCACAAAGTGGATATCCCCCAGAAATTGCCCTTTAGCTACTCTCTTGGGGAAACCCAGTTGTCACCGAACATGGAGAAGAGGTGAGTCGGAGGAAGCTTCTCTGTGATTTTGGTTCTCTAGGCACGGTGCAGGCCACTTTATATAGTTTTTTTTTTAAAAAAAAATGCAAATTGATTCATCAATTAATCAGAATATATATATAAATTGTTTTGGTGTGATCCATTGAACTTGACAAATCATGAAACCAAATGAATCAACATTTTTCTGATTTATCCCCATATCTACTAGCTACTAACAGGAAATCAAGAGAAAAAAAACTTCCTGGGTTCACGTCTTTGTTGGTGTATAAACTCAAACATCATAAAATCCTATCTTCATCAAACGTGGAGGGACTGTAGAGCACAGACAGGGAGAGCTTCTCTGTAATGCTAGTCCATTTGAGTGCCTTGAGGACCATTTTTAGCCCAAACAAATGAACAAATAAAAATCACAGAAAAGTCATTGATTCATATTTGTCGCAGTTCTTGGTTCATACAAATACGAATGGATGAATCTGCAGTTTTTGATGAATTTTGCAATTCATTTTTAAATTCACACCCCTCTCTAGTTGCATCCAATTCCTTGTTTAGGTTACCCCAGAATGATGGCACAGCAAATGAAGGAGAGCTTGGTGTCCCATTAATTTCTACATTGGATTACTGTGCTCTGCTGTTTTAAATGTGTTTTAGTATTGATTTTATTAACCATTTTAAATATAATGCTTATTTATTTATTTATTTATTTATTTATTTATGTTTAAATATTATATACTTACAGTTTTTATCTTTTCAATATTTTTGTTACTTATGTATGCCATTGTGGGTCCTTTTAAAGGAGAAACAAGAGATAAAAAATATTTCAAATGAATAATTAATAAATAAATGCATTCTATCAGCATCAACCCTGGGGTTTCCTATCACTGATTCATACCTCATCCTGTGTGTTGTTTTCTCATAGTTTCACTTCAGCGGCTATGTTGACCAATGTTATTGGATGTGTACTTTAAAACTTCCACCACTGTATTTTCTTTCACGATATGGAAAAAATGGTTGGAAATAGTTGCCCCAAAATGTAATGTTCCACCAAAAAAAAAAAACTGCATATAGAATGAAACTAATAAATCTTGTACTCTTTTATCTGATATTTGTGACTTGCAGTGCAGCTGTGGGGTTGCAGCTGTGGAATAAAGCTGATGTGACTCCACCAGGCTACCATTGTTAGAAGCTGATTGCAATCATCCCTTAGCAACTTCACAATGCATAGTTTTCTGCAAATGATGGTCTCTTGCATTATGAACTTTCCCATTTACTCAGACCTCTGCCCCTCCGTGAAAGGAAAATGAGCACCTGAAGATTGTCACTATGCAGAAGGGTCTCAAAAAAGTCATCTGAATGCACCCTCGGGTGGTCAGAATGGTAGGAGAAAATAATTCAGTAAACCAGATGGAATGCCACAGCAATAAAGCAGAGCCACACTAAGAAATGTAGGCCTTGGGCATTCATAATACTATTTTTGAATGTGCACAAGACCACTCTTTTTTTCCAAGGCATCTATCAATGGGATGTGGTTAATTATTGATTGGCTTTTCCTTTGTGGATAGATCTTAACAGGACAGGGTGCATTTTTGTAAAGGGAGAGGGGTGTTAATTCCTCAGCCCTATAAAACAAAACACGCATTAAGAATGTTTAAAAAAAAAAGAAGTCACAGCAAGACAGCTAGGGATAGGGCCACCTCCCTCACCAAGGATCCACCCCTATGTGCAAAAACTGCCTCCACTGCAACCAAAGAGTATTGTGACAGAAATGCAGAAACATAAAATTAGCTTGAACAACAGCCAGACTGCATGCTGAATCACACTCCCCCTGTTACCACTAAAGGGAAGGGTGTGAGAGGGGATATGATAGCTATGTTTAAATATTTGAAAGGATGTCATATTGAAGAGGAAACAGGTTTGTTTTCCATGGCTTCAGAGACTAGGATCTGTGCCAATTAGAGATGGGCACGACTATGGAAAATGACGTTTTCGAGTTGTCGTGTGTCGGAGGCGGCCTGTGTCAGCTCGTTTCCGTTTTTCGCGAAACTTCGCAAAAAATAGTCGTTTCGTTTTTTGTTTTTTTTTGTCTGTCATTAAACTGTTTTTGGGGGGTAGCGGGCTCCTGGAGGCACCTCTCTGGGGTGGGTGCCTCCGCTGGCCCGCTATAAAGGGAAGCAGGCTCCTGGAGGCACCTCTCTTTTGGGGGGGGGGTGCCTCCTCTCCTCACCCGCTAGGAAGGGAAAGCAGGCTCCTGGAGACCCCTCATGGCATGGGGGTCTCCTCTCCTTACCTGCTGCTGCAAAAGGGTATGCATAGCCATATGGATATGCATACCAGTTGCAGATTATGAGACCAGTGGACTGGCAGAACCCAGAGCCATAGGGTGATGCCTAAGGCTCTCGCACCCGCTGTGTCTCACAAAGAAGGGAATCGTACTTGCGTAGTGCAATGCAAGTAGATCTGGCTTAGGGGACAGCAGCTTAGCGCAAGGGCTAGGGTTAGGCTAGTTACTGGTGAGGTTAGGGTGGGGTAGTGGGGTGCACCTCTGGGTGCCTCTCTGACCCACTAAGAGGACAGTGTACTGTGGCATATGGGTAAGGAATCAAGGATTAGGGTTAGGGTTAGGGGGCTAGGGTAGGGTTTAGTGGGCTTTTTGGCACATCCCAGAAGTCTCAGTGGCCAAGTGGCCATGCAATTGGTGGGATGGCTCCAAACATTTGCATGGTCCACTCCCACATGGCCACTCGGCCAGCCCATCATTGCGCAGGTGTAAATAAAATAAAATAAAATAAAATCAATGGAGAGAGGACAGAGGAGGAGACATTTTGTTGCAAGAAAAACCCACTGCTACTGTAAAAATTCTGGCAGTTTTAGCAATAGCAATTAGCAAATTTCGCATGTTTCTGTGGTGCTTGTGTATTTTTGGACCACGATTTCAAAAAAAATATTGCGGTCGCCGTCCCGTTTTGGATCCCCCGCCCGTACCGCATGGCATGGCGACTCGAGTCTGGCTGCCCAGGACAGGAGAGGGGGGGAGGCTGGGAACCCCCCCCCAGAAACCACCCCTCTGGTAGGTGCACTCTGCAGGCATATTTTCGCCTGCTTTTTGGCCCGGGAATGGGGGGGAGTTTTAAAACTTTTTTTCTGTGCCGCTTCCGTTTGAATTGTGGCCGGCGGCCGGCGGCGACTTTGGTGGGACGATGAGGATGCCCGCCCCCAGCGCAGCCCAGGGACAGGAGGGACAGGAGGAGAGGGGGGGAAGCCGGGGACCCCCATTCAGAAACCACCCCTCTGGTAGGTGCATTCTGCAGTTGGCAGGCATATTTTCGCCTGCTTTTTGGCCCGGGAATGGGGGGGAGTTTTAAAACTTTTTTTCTGTGCCGCTTCCACTTGAATTGCGGGCGGCGGGCGGCGGCAACTTTGGCTGGACGACGAGGATGCCCGCCCCCAGCGCAGCCCAGGGCCAGGAGGGACAGGAGGAGAGGGGGGGAGGCCGGGGACCCCCCTCCAGAAACCACCCCTCTTGTAGGTGCCCTAAGCCCTCACTCAGGCAGGCATATTTTTGCCTGCTTTTTTGGCTGGGAATCGGTTTTTTTTAAGAAAAAAAAACTTTTTTTCTGTGCCGCTTGGCATCGCGGGATCGCCGCAATGCCAGACCCAATTATTCTTTAGTCGGTTCGAGTTCGAGTTCTGGCGGAGTAATTCCCGTTACCGTTTCCGTTGCGTAATGGATACGAGTAACGGAAACGGAAACGGGAATTCCGCTAAGTCGTGCCCATGTCTAGTGCCAATGGCTTCAAACTACAGGAAAAGAGATTCCATTTGAACATTAGGAAGAACTTCATGACAGTTAGAGCTGTTCGGCAGTGGAATATGCTGCCACAAAGGGTGGTGGAGTCTCCTTCTTTGGAGGTTTTTAAGCAGAAGCTGGATGGCCATCTGTCGAAAATAGTGTATTGTGATGGGGTTCCTGCATACCAGGGGGTTGGACTAGATGTTCCTTGAGGTCTCTTTCAACTCTATGATTCTATGATTCTATGATTCTATGATTCTAAGCTGGAGAGGAGGGCCAGGTTGAAAATGATTCCTTCCCAGTCCACCAAGCAGGCTCCACGCCCCTGCCTTTTGATTATCCAAGGCTTCCTCTCAGCCAGCTCTCCAAAGGCCTCTCAGCCAGCTAGGTCACTGTGAAGCTCCCAGGCCTCCTGAGAACATGGTGGCCACTGTTCCCACACAGGCAGGCCTTGCTAGACGATCAACAGGGTCTCAGGTAGGAAATGGATCAGGGGACCCTGCTTCGAAATACTCTGTTCTTAGTAAACTCTGGAAGAAGTCACCATAGCTTACAAAGTACTTAATGGCACATGGTTACACATTCATTGTTTTCTATATACATCTCAACTAAAAGTCAACTTTTCTCTCTTTCCATTGTGCAAAGAAAAGAAAAGAAAAGCTCTTTATTGCAGATAATATTGATGAGAAGATAGGCAAAAACAGTTTCATTCTAAATTGAAAAATACAATCTATAATTGTTCACTTAAAAATATTCTCAAAAACAGCTGTTCACAGTTGGTATGTGCTGAGGTAATTCACGAAAGTGGCAGGGAATGAGGAAAGTTACCACACAAGATAAATGGGGTCACCAGGTGGGAAGGTTCCTCATGAATGGAAGTTTGGCCCACAACCCGGGCACAGGAAAAGCAGGTATTTCTGCCTAAATCTGACTGTTAGTCCCAACTGGAGTGGAGCTACTTAATCACGTGTTTACTTCTCAGGTTTTCTTTTATTCGATTGGACTGCCCTAGTGGGCAGGAGCAATCAGACTGAAGTCACAAAGTGAAACTAAGCAAGAGAAAATCCCCAAAGCTGACTTCTTTTTCCCATCAGTTAACAACTTTTCACCCAGCCACACAGCTAGTGTCAGTGTTCGGTTCCTCCACTCCCCACAGGTGTGAATGCTAGTGAGCTCTTTCTGTAGACCAGTGGTTCTCAACCTATGGGTCCCCAGAGGTTCCTGGACTGCAAATCCCAGAAACCCCTTCCAGCACAGTGAGTGGTGGATGCTTCTGGGAGTTGCAGTCCAAGAACATCTGGGGACCCACAGGTTTGAGAACTCCTGCTGTAGACCAACTTGACTGCTGCCATTGGTGATGCCAACACTCAAGCTGCTCTTTGCTATTTAAATCTGGTCATCTTTTTTTCCTGCTGACAATGAAGGCATGATATTGTGCAAAAATATCAGGCCATTTCATGGCTTTATGAATCTTGAATACAGAAGCACAATATCCCACATCTGACAGAGTCAAACATTCACATTTCCCCAAACTTGGAGCTGATTTCCCCTTCGAAGACTTGTCTCAGGACCCTGGTCTCAGAAAACCTGAGAGAATGTTCATTGAAAACACTCAGGGGTGGGACAAACATAATTCTCTTGATTTTGTAATGCAGGGATATTTGGAATATATAAAATTGCATGCCGATTTCCTGGAAATACATGGCAAAATGTCCCTTTCTAGAGATCTGTCATTCCATTGGGTTTCTTTAAAGCAAGCCTAAGTTTTTTTACTCTTCAGAGAAACCCTGGCTTTTGACTGTTATCTGTGATCTTTTATTGTCCTCCCAATATATCCCTTCCCAGCTCACAAAGCTGCAACAATATACCTACTCTTTAACACTCTTGCTTGTAAG
>JAHTLZ010000237.1:21840399-21858486 GCA_023846285.1 Phrynocephalus versicolor
AAGCTTTCATCAGCTAGAATAGACTAATAGCCCTTGTGTGGATTCCCTTCTTGGTCCTAATGAAAGATCCTGTTCTCTCGTTTCTTCTGAAGTCCAGGTGAACGAGTATAGCCCATGTGACTCCGCTGAACTAGTTGAGTGAAAGGGGTGAACTATATTATCAAGTCATCGCCTTCACAGTGAGGGCCAAGATGTGATGAAGTGATGGCAAGTCTGGTGAATTCAAACACTGCATCATCTCACCTCTCTTTAAAGCTAAGAGCTGTCAGCCTTGTATACATGTCAGCTGTGGGCAACATTGCAAATCAGATGTTGTGAAGTCATTTGTACCTCTGAGCTACGGCTCAAGAAAAATCTATCCTTTCAGATATTTCAGCAGTCCTGAAGGAATGATAAATTTGCTTCAGAAGTCAGATATTGACCAGTATGGAATGATGTGAAAATTTTGCCTTTAGCTCCTTAGCAATATGGCAGTAATGAATATATCTAGAGTTGCAGAATTCTGGCATTCTCTCTCTCTCTCTCTCTCTCTCTCTCTCTCTCTCTCTGTGTGTGTGTGTGTGTGTGTAAAGCTCAGAAAATTACTTTAAATCAATTATGGTAGCTGTAATTCTAGTTCAGATCCTAAAAGTTACTTACCATTAGTCAGCTAGTTACAATTTTAAAGCAGAAACTGCTTATTGTTTCAGAAAAACTAGAGTTGTTACGTTCAGTGATTCCCAACCTTACATCCTCAGAAGCACTTGGACTAAAACTCCCAGGACCTTTCACCAGTAGCTGTGCTGGCAAGGGTTTCTGGGAGTTGTAGTTGGGAACCACTAGTTTGGGGTCCACTAGTTTGGGGTCCTAAAATCGGGAACCATTGTTTTTAAAAGATCTGAATGTGACAAGAAATTAGCCAACTGCATTTTTATATATATAAAAAAGTGAAGGCTCAACTATACTGGGGAAAATTTATTTATTTATTTATTTATTTATTTATTTTATTTTATTTTATTTTATTTTATTTTATTTTATTTTATTTTATTATTTTGTTTTATTTATATACCGCCCATCTTCCCAGGGAACTGCAGGCGGTTAACAACAAGGCTTGAAGCAACCAATTAAAATACAATGCAACAATACATCAAAGAACCAAAAAAGATTTTAAGAGAGGGAAAAATAGATTTAAAAAATCATCAACCAGAAAATGCACCATGAGGCTCCTTTAAAACTGTCACATGCTTTGGAGCCAAAGCCATAGTATTTCTCATATTTATTTTTACTGTGTCGTTTGACGGTTAGATACTGAAAAGTTCCTCTAGATCAGTGGTTCTCAACCTGGGAGTCCCCAGATGTTCGTCGACCGCAACTCCCAGAAGCCTCCACCGCTCACTGTGCTGGAAGGGGTTTCTGGGAGTCCAGGAACATCTGGGGACCCACAGGTTGAGAACCACTGTTCCAGATCATCAGGGAAAATGAGCTTACTAGATCTGAAAAGCTGCAGTCCTTCCCTCCTTCTCTCGGACTAAAGTGCACTGAACTTGGTGGAACTTAATAATGAGCTGACATGTACACCATGTGCTTGCAACTGATGGCTTTTTAAAAATGGAGGAGAAAGGAGAGGCTAGGATAAGGCATATGGTCTGTCATTTTCCTCCAGAAGAGCACATGTCATCCAAGGCACTAGGCATCGTGTTAAAAGAATTAATTAAGTGGCAGCTCTTCATTTGATATAAGCAGACTTTTGTCCACCAATCTAGCTTTACAATTCTGATTGCTGGCTGAGATTTTAAAATCCTGGAAGGAAATACTGTAAGTCAAACCCAGCCCCTGCCTCACTGCCATTCCAATTAAATAACAGAGGCAATAATAATAATTAACAACAATAATGCAATTCTGATTCCATGTCATCTGGTTGATTCTGACTTTTGTCAACCCTTGCTAGGTACAAGAGTGCTTTCCCTTCTTCCTGGGGCACCCTGAGGCTATTCATTTATTTTAATTATTCTGAATATTTTTACCTCACCTTTCTCCTTAGAAAAGGACCCAAGGTGGCTTACAATAATGAGGGACAATATGCAGCCCAGAACATTTAAGACACATTCAAATTCAGAACAGGGAATTAGAAGGGCATATTAGGGCGCTTTTACACAACCCCTAAGATCCGCTGGCCATTTAAATTCGGACCAGAGAACTTAGGGGTTTGTCGCTGTTCCTGCGTTCCCACCCCCTCCGCACTCCTGGCTGCTGGCTGCGTGAGGGGAGGGAGAAAAAAGAAGAAGAAAAGAATGCCACTCACCTCCGTTCTGCAGTCCCGGCACTGCATTCAGATCTCTTAAAGGGGCGGGGGGGGCAAAAAAAGAACAAACAGAAGCAAGAAGAGCCCGGCATATCCGCATCAGGATTTTTCACCTCCGGAGAGCAGGTACATGAAAAGTGCGCTGAGACGCACTTAGGTGGGCGTGGTCGCACTTAATTATCTGTAAACTCCAGAGCTGGTGGGGAAACAATTGTAAACTCCGGAGCTGGCAGCCATTTGCGGCGGAGTTTAGGGGTCATGTACAAATACCCTTAGAACATTTAAAGGTAACATTAAAGCTACAAAGAGCACACCAAAAGAAAACTCCATTATGAGGGATGGAAAGTAAACATGGAAACACTGGTGTTCTTATGAAATCAGCCAATGCAGTCATGTATGGTAATACATATAAAAGTCACATAGCAGGTAGTCCTTCATTCACAGAAAGCTTGCCTGAAGGGGAAGGTCTTTGCCTGCTTCTGGAAAGACAGCAGAGATGGGGCAGTCCTGGCCTCCAGCAGGAGGGAGTTCCCAAGTCTGGGAGCAGCAACAGAGAAGGCACTTTCATGCGTTCTTATGAGTTGGGAATCAGTGGCACTGCTTTGCAGTGGTTCCGTTCTTGCTTGGAGGACTGTACCCAGAGAGTGTAGCTGGAGGAGATGCCTTCCACCACTTGGTCCCACAGGGATCGGTCATCTCTCCCATGCTCTTTAACATCTGTATGAGTCTGCTAGGGGAAGTCATCAGGAGGTATGGGGTTTCGTATCATGAGTACGCTGATGACACTCATCTCTATATCTCCTTTTTTCCATCTGCATTGGATGCCATTTTGTCCCTGGATGCTGTGCTGGAATGGATGTGGACAAATAGACTGAGGTTGAACCCAGGTAAGATGGAAGTCCTTCAGGTGGGGGTGTTGGCACTTGGGAAACTCCCTCAGTGGTTTTTTTTTGCGGGGGGGGGGTGACTCTTCCTGCACAGGATGAGGTATGCACTCTGGGAAGCTGCACACTACTATCCACGGTCTGTTCCACACATTACAATCTAGGGCAGATTGCTCAGCTGCATGCCTTCCTGGACCCCAGAGCTCTCACTATGTTGGTACATGCATTCATAGTCTTGAGATTAGACTACTGTAATGCACTCTACATGGGGCTGCCTTGGAAGTTAATATGGAGGCTCCAGCTAGTGCAGAATTCTGCAGCTAAACTAATAACGGGGTTAAGGAGATACCATCATATCACCCCTATGTTGGCCACACTGCACTGGTTGGTGATCTGTTACCGCATTGACTTCATGGTTCTAATGCTGACATACAGAGCCCTTAAACGGTTTGGGACCTTGCTATCTGCCAAAACAGCTCCTACCGAAGAATATCGCTCAAAACACTTGATCTTCTTAAGTAGGTCACTTGAGGGTGCCCACTCCAGAGGAAGCCTGGAAATCAGTAATGAGGAACTGGGCTTTCTCAGTGGTGGCCCCTCGCTTATGGAATCAGCTCCCTGCTGAGATTTGTCCAGCCCCTACGCTGTTAATTTTCAAAACAACATCTCAAGACATGGCTATATAGAAAGGCTTTCCCGGCTATTAATTAATCCTTTCTTGATATGCCGATCTTTAATCCATCCTTTCTGTTTTAGTTATTCCTCTGTTCCTTGAGTGATTTTATGATGTTATTATTTATTTAGTTATGTTCATTTTGCTTATTAGCTTCATTTTTTCATTGTATACTGTTCTTCTTTTGTTTGTTGAATTATTTGTACACTGCCCAAAGTGGCCTTATTGCTAGATGGTACTGTATAATATCATCATCATCATCATCATCTCTGGAACAAAACTTTAGTCTCTGATTTAAAACCTAAAATGTAGATGAACTATTTTTCAAGTAGAATATGTGAAATGTTTTTAAACAAACAATATACTATGCAAATCCATGTTGTTAGCAATTTTGATTAAAAAATACAACTCCACTCCCCTCGTTTTAAACAATGCAATGGAATAGAGGTGCAAATAAGGTTTTTCTAGATTGTCTCCAAATACATAGCTTATCCTGCCAACTGAGCTTATCTAAATGTCTCAGGTGAAACTGCATTTTAATTATAGAAAAGTACCAAGCAAAATGTCTTTCTGTTTTTTGGCTCCTATTTAAACATCTCTTTACAGAGCGGCTGGTTCTAGCCTATAAATAGGTCGACAGTACAAAGGGGGCACATTCTCTCTTCCCACCCACCTCGAAATGCCTGGGAGAATTCAGAAGAGAACAAGGTGCGGCTTTTATAAATCATGAAAGGAACCTGTGAAGGTTCACCCATTGGCTTCTGCCGTTAAAAAAGATTTCAGGATGCATTGGGGAACCCTTCCAGCAGAAAGGATGGTGCAGCAATTGGCATCCTTCCCTCTGCTTTGCCAAGCGTTTTAATGTTTAATTAATGTATGTTTTGTTTAGGGGGTTTGTATATGATATGCTGGAATTTGTCCACAATCCATTGTGTCCGACGAAGCTGGGGATTCTTGCAGAAATAAGGCCGAAGATCAAAATGCAGAGTTGGGTGGGACCTTGATAGGGCCAGCAAAATATCTTTAGAAAATATGAACTTCGGAGGACTTCTGAGGAGGGGAGAACCAGAAGAGTTCCAACAAGTTGTCTTGGCCAGATAGCAAGGTAGTGGGAGTTGCAGCTGGTGAAGTCTCAACATGGAGGTTAATTAAGTCCCAAAACAGAGACCATTTCAAGCCAGCTAAAAGGTTGGATGTCAGGCTTGGTTTTGCATTTCTACTTGCTGCCTTCGATAAGATGATCTATACTAATTTGCTTCTAGAGCCTTACTTTGGATTATGTTCCTAACCTTCTGTGGGTTTCTGCCAGATCGTTCCCATTAGTTCATTAGCAGTCTTGAAAGGACCACTTAAGAGCATGAGGTTTGTGGTTCACAGGCAACTTCTCTTACAATCAAGTTAGGAACAAGTGAATCATGTATCCTGGAAAGTGGTGCCATTAACATGTCATGTTGAGTTAAGCCATTGTTAAAAAATGTAGCTGGGGTTGGGGCCAAGTGCTTTCAGACCCAGAAAGAGCATATCATTACATTGAGAGATGGTTTGACTTTTGTCTTCCAATGATGGGGAGGGGAAAGACAATCTCATATTTGGAAATGAAGGGCACCACTGTTCTTCCATTTTATTGTCGGAGTGCCTAAAGTGGAAATCTGGAGCAAGCAACCCCCTAAATGCAAAAAAAAAAAAGTTTCACTGTACAACTTAATGACAACACCACAGCCTGCTCTCAACCCATCATTGCACCTAGCGGCTAAGATGCCTACATCATTTAAAATTAAACTGTGCTTTTGAGTGTGCAGTGCACTGCACAGTCAAAATACAAACATAGGGCTGGTCCTGTCCATTGGGCAGAGTGAGGCAGTTGCCCAAGGCAACAGGTTTCATTTGTCATGAAGAGACCAAAAAGAAAAAAAAACAAGTCATTTAAGTTGTTGTATTTTGATTGCCAAAAATGGGAAGCCCTACCAGAGAGGGGTCTAGTAGGGCTAATTGGTTGAGGAATCGTGCCCAACTAAAGCCTGAAGCCAAATAAAATTACACCGGCAGGCATTCTACAAATAATGTTTTTCCAATATGCAGTTCTTTATGTTAAACTATTTTTCTCCACTTCCTAAGCAATTAAAATGTGGAATGGCTTGGGCTTCATGTGAGTTTGTTGAGGGCCTATCGGAGCTTCTGTGTCCCAAGGTAATATGGCCAATGCTGGGCATGTAGTGTTTGCTGTTTCAAAGCAAAAAGTGTTCTGCTTATATACCGCCCCATACCGGTATAAAAAATTAACTTTCTCATGCTTGAATAGTGGCTATTACATTATTTCCTGCAAGTGTTCAAGCTGAACTAAATTATACTATCACTATTGGCAGGGAAAAGAAAAGAAAAGAAAGAGCGACATATTTCAGCACTTTCCATTGTCGCTGTAAGCAAATGAGGGATAACTGACGACATTTGCAGCCCTACAATTGCTCGTGGACATGTTTTTGTAACTCACTGGTAGCATTCTGATTTTCCTTTGCAAAACCCACACATCCTTAACATGGCCTGGGCTGATGGAGGCTGCAGAGAATCCAGACAACATCTGCAAGGCCATCCGTTGCTGACGCTTGATTTAGAAGAATGGACATCTGCGTCTCTGCATTATCAGTTTGCCTCTCACTAGGCAGTAGAGATGGGCATGAATAAAAAAAATGGCGTTTCGTTTGTCTTTTGTCTTTTGGAGGGTCCGTTTCGGTCTGTTTCCGTTTTTTGTGAATTTTTGCAAAAAAATTGTTTTTGTTTTTCGTTTCGTTACCATTTCGTTACCATTTATTTCTTTTTTGTGATTTTTTTTAGGATTTTAAGCAATTCACTCATATTGCAGTAATGGAAATGAAACGCACAACCAAATTTCCGGTGTTTCTGTTCATTTCGTTTCATTTTAGAGACAAAATTTGTTTGTCATTTGTTTACATAACGAAAAAATGAAAACAAAAATGAAAAATTGTTCGTTTCGTGCCCATCTCTAGTAGGCAGAGCTTCTGGGAGAGTGTCCATACTTGTGTTCGCTGTGGCAAAAAAGAGCAGAAAGTGACCTTAAGACGGGTAGTTCAGAATCATTTTACCAGCTATAGCAGCACAACATACCAAGCCCCGGGGATTACTGGTTTTTCTTCCACCCAAGCTCTGTCTGCCAGAAATTTTTCAGGCCTTATGCTAGCTAATGTATGGTGTTGTGCCAACTGCCAGCCTGTACTGTACTCGGCGGAACAGTTGATCTTGGAAGATGACATGCCTCCCCCTCCCCTTTTCCTTTCTGACTGGCTGTGTAACAATAGGGTTGATTTATTTCTGATTTTTTGACACGTAAGAGATTTTCAGAAAACGGCTCCTGTCCCAGAAATGTTAAATTAGGCATCTCAATGCTGCTAGCTGTAGAAACAGACAAACAGAGAGAGGTAAAGAAATACTGTACAGACAAAAATCTCCCTCATATGTGCTTCTTTTTTTCCGCTGCCTACAGCCTACAACATAAAGGAAAGGAAAAAGGTAACCCGTGAAATACACAATGAGATGAGCCAGTTATGTTCACGGCTCAAAAAAGTTCCTTTTTTTTTTTTTGGACCACACTTCTGACTTTCCGCCAACTAATCTATCTGGTAGCCATGCTTGCTGGAGGTCTCTGAGCATTCTCACCCAAAAAGTAACTTTTGTAAGCTACAAGTTTTGTTGGCTACAGCTTTGGAAGTGCTCTGTGCTTTTCTGCTCTTATTTTCCCATCTTATTCCTGCCCCTGGACTTTCACTTCCTAAACTGTACAGATCTCAGGTTTTCTAGAAAGGTCCAACCCACCTGATTCACTCTGCTCCCCTCCTTTGCCTCCCATGCACCCCAAAACTTACCTTCTGATCATGTGCATCGTGCTCTCTCACTTCCTTTCCCCCCTAATTCCTCCCCAAAAGCCACCTCATCTCCCAGACTTTTGATAGGAACCCTTTCATTTTCAGCCTCAGCTGCAACAATTATCTGCTGTAACTTCCAACTTATTGTTAAAATCTATTTCCAGGTTTTTCCTTGGCGTAAAATACTAAGACGTGGGTTAGCAGTCCCTCCTTCGGGTGGCACTCAAGGACTGGGCAGCTTGCCCAAGGATGCACAGTCTGGCTCTTTTCCACGAAGGCACAGTGAAGAAATGAACGACCTCCCCTTTGGTCCTGTGCTCTAATGCTCTGAGCTGTCCAGGCAGTTTCATTGGGTATAATCTAACTTGAACACTCCATAATTTCACCTCTGTCTCTAACCTAACTTTCAAGAGCCTCATGGCGCAGTGGTTAAATGCCTGTAAAACTGTGCTCACAACCAGGGGTTCAATCCCAGGTAGCAGGCTCAAGGTTCACTTAGCCTTCCATCCTTCCGAGGTCGGTAAAATGTGTACCCAGCTTGCTGGGGGGTGGGGGTCAATGTGTAGCCTGCATTACTGTAATTAAAAACTGTAAACCGCCCAGAGACTACTTGAAGTGGTGTGGGCCAGTATATAAGCAGACCACTTGGCTTTGCTTTTGCTTTGCTTACAAATAAGTATTTAGATGGAGAGAGAGGGAGAGAGATCTAATACCCTTGCATTTCCATCTCCTTCCCTTTGTGTTTCCTCTGCTGTCGAATTTACAAAAGTCCTTTGAGAGGAAAAAGGACTTTTGCATCTTTTTGCATCTTCTTCATTAAATTGCCTGCATTTACACTTACAGGTACTGGTGGGGTCGGGGACTATGTCAGGTTGAGTCTACTCAACTTTGTTTTGACTAAAGTGGATGTGGGATGGTGAAGTGTCAGAGTGCTAGAAAAGCCTGTACCTCTTCAAGCTGCAGAGAGGAGACACCACTTGAGTGCTTCCCTTTGTAAATTACTGTACTCTTTGTGAGGAAAAGATTGTTCACCAGAGAGAGAGAGAAATACTTCGAGTTCAGACCTTTCTATTGTAATATTTGTATGCTCCGTGTTCTGAGCTGTCAAGTTGGAACAAATTCAAAACGACCCTAACAGGCCTTTTCAAGGTAAGTGAGATACAGTGGTACCTTGTATAAAGGAATTAATTCGTTCCAAATGAAATTATGTGAGGAAATTTTCCTTTAGACAAATTTCCCATAGGAATGCATTGAAAACAGGGTAATCCCTAATCACGATGATTTTTATGTTGTACGGATTTGCCCCATAAGTGGTCCTCAACCCCCGGGCCGCGGACCGGTGCCAGTCCGTGGAGCAATCCGCACCGGGCCGCCGCCCGAGGAACTTCAGATCATTCATTCCCAAGCTGCAGGCGGGCGGGAGAAGAGAGGCATAGTTTAGTCATGTCCACACACCCCTCGCTCGCTCTCCCTCCCTCCCTCGTAGAGAATGATGACACGCCGCCCATTTTAAGCCACTTGTCGGCGGAAGGGGGGAAGGGGGAGGTTGGCGCAGGGGCGGTCGCTGTGTTTAGAGCCCACCCCCGATGCGAACGGACCTAATTCCCAGCTCTAGGCACGTTTCCTCCAGGATCTCTTCCCCCCCCACCACCACCACATGTCCCGGGGGCTTAATTCCACCCCGGGCCAGAGTCTCAGTCTCTCATTCTCTCTCTCTCTTGGTGCCTCTGTGCCGCTGGGCACCTGCTCCACGCACTACTTTGCCTCGTGTGTAGGGAGACCAAGGACGCGTCACTCGAAAGAGCGGCAGTGGCGGCGGAGGAGGAGGTCCCGCGAGCGGATGGCAACCCCCCTTCCTCCTCCTCCTCCTCCTCTTCCTCGGTTCGCCAGGAGTAGTTCCGGTTGAGGCCGCCGGTGAGGGTGCCCTCCGCGTCTCCTCCTCCTCCTCCTCCTTAAGCAGCCAGCCTTGCCCGACTTCCCGGCAGCCTATGGTTGGTTGGCTGTACTCGCCGGGGCTCCTCTCGCGGCCGGCGTGACCGGGCCAGAAGGAAGGAGGAAGCGCCAGCGCCGTCGCCGCTGCCCGCTCCTCCTCCTCCTCCTCCTCCTGCTCTCAGGCTGCTGGCTTCGGCTCAAGTTCTCCCCTTCCGGCTCTTAAGGGTGGTGGGCGCCCACCCGACTCCCTCCCCCCCCACGACCACTACCACTACCACCACCACCCTCATCCTCCCCCTTGGCTCTCTCTCTCTCACGCCCCCTTGTGGGCCCGCCCGCCCGCCCGCTTGCTTGAAGCCACCCTCCCTCCCTCTCCCTTTCTTTCTCGTTGGAATTGTTTGTAGTTGCACCTTTAGAATTCCCTTTTTCAGAAACTCTCGCCCACCTTTCTTTGTTAGGATCTCTGGAAAAGACAATACTGCCAAGAAAGGTGGAAAGGCAGCAGGAAGAGAAGAAGAGGAAGAAAGAGATAGACTGGCCTACCAAAGGAAGCCACAGGGTTGAGTGTACAGGAGCAGACCAAGGCAGTCGAGGAGAGGACATTCTGGAGTTTGCTCCTTAAAGGACTGTCATGAGTCAGAAACATCTTGACAGCACATAGCACCACCACCCAACAACAAATTGATGTATGTCTACTGATTGGTAGGCAAACCATATCTCAAATAACAATAATGCCCATCAGAGCTCCAAGAAAATTGCCAGCATTTGGAAACTGGACCTGTAAACAGATTGGATGCCGACTGTATCAAGGTCAGTTCATGAGCAGGTGCCCAGGGGCCTCTTCACTTGCAGAGCACAAAGAACAAAGTGTAGGCAAACATTGTACATCTTGAGGCAGCAGCTCTAGAATGCAAAGTAGTCAAGCCTATGCTGCAGCATTAAAAGGTGTGCATCACACGTTCTTAATATAGCCTACAAATCTATGAAAAAAAATTAAAAATAGAATCAACACCAGGCTTCCAAAATGTTAACAATCCAGGATTAAAATAGAGATGTCTGGTACAGTTTCTGTGGAGGTTTCTGTATCATTTGAGATCCTTCTCTTCATTCAGCCTTTTTAAATAACCCCCTGTCTTGATTTTAACCCCCCGGTGTTTGATTTCAGGTGCAGTGATTTTTTCTTTCATTCACTCTATATTCAGTGGTAATGTGCCTGCTGTTGATCATCCCCATGACAGATGTGGAACCGAACCAACAGGAATTTGGCCATAATATGATAAAAGATCCAGTAATGTTTGCTTCCAGATTGAAAGGGATGCCACATTACCAAAGCACTACTGGTTTGGCATGGGCTGATTCATGTTCTTCCCTTTGACCAGATGATGCAATGGGAAAGGCAAATCACTCCTCCCCAATCTGTAGCTTTTCCTGAACCCACCAAGGAACTTTCTGCTTTTAAAAGATTCAAATCCATTTGGATCAATTCAAGCATGCAATTGCTTGAGATGTCTGTGAAGATTCTGTCATACATGGGGAAGTTATCTGGAAGTTGAGTCATGGCAGCTGTATTTTTTCCCCTGAGAGACTGAAATGTTTCACTTCTCATTCAAACAAGTTCGTCAGTCTGAGGAAAGTTAGTGGCGAGTCCTCCATTTAATAGTTCATCTTGATTTCAATAGCTTGAGGGGTGTGCATGTACTTAAAGTACCTTCCCGTCTACCCCGTTGCTGTTTGGCTTTTACTTCATTAAGGTATAAGCACACATGGTGGGCAGTGCCCAACAAAGCCCTCCTCTCTCAAGACTATTTTTATTTTTAAGCTATCCTCTTCTGAAGACTCAGATAGCCTGGGTTTGAATCCCTCCACAGCCATGGAAACTCAATGGCAGAGCCATTCCTTAAATATCTCACTAAGTTGACTGGGATAGTTTAATGAGTTAGGTCTCTAGCTGCAGAGCCAGAGATTGGGAGTTCAATTCCTCCTTTGCTTCTCAGAGGACCCAGCCCGTGTGGTCCTGGGCAAGTTGCACAGTCCCAGGGCACCCTGGGAAGAAGGGAAGGAGAAACCACTTCCGAGTAGTACTCTCTACCTGGAAAACTCTGAAAAGGGCTGCCTGATGATGATGATGTTGGTGGTGGTGGTGGTATAGATGGTGGTGGTGGTGGTGGTGAAATTCACTGTAATTTGGTTCCAACTTGATAGCTCATAGCAACTTCTGGACAACTCTCCTGTTATCTTATTGTTTGGGTTGTTTTTTTTATTAAAAAAAAACAGCATAGTAATACACAGCCCCATGCCAAACACTAACAATCAAGACCTGTCTTATGGCTTATTCTTGCAGTTCTTTGGATACTGCCACCTGCAGGGTTGTAAGACCAACTACAAGCAGTTCGGTTTCAATGCAGCCACTTGACCAGAGCTGGATTCGCTGGTGTGTAGTCACATCCTGAGTCAAGAGGGCTAACAGTTTCCAACTCCCAGGTCCCACAGTTACAACTGCATCAATTATAACTCCATCTTCTTCTGTTCCATTCTTATCCTTCTCCTCTTTGCGCCTGGTGTCAATATTATGAGAAGATCAAGGGATGTATAACAACCCTGTTATTGTTCCCCCCCAAATCCTAAAGAACTCAGCTGGGAAACAAAGACAGCCTCTAGCTATAGCTGTAGACAGGATTAGGCTCCTGGGTTTGGTATAGTGTCCCTACACTACACAATTGTAGCATGTTGATCTCATTTTATCTGCTGTGGCTCCATCCTGAATGCCTCAGAATTCTCTGCTAGAAAACTCAAACACTTGTTCAAGGTAATGGAAATACCTCATCAAAGTACAAGTCCCTGGATCCCTTAGGGTGGAGCCACGGCAGCTGACGTGGGGCCGAAGAACAATAACTGTCCAGGGTGAACATTCTCTGGTTGAAATCCTGCCGTCCTCGGCACAGTGCAAAGTTAGCCCTGAGGAAGTTCATTTGGGAACTCGCATCTAGGCAGTATGCCATTGTCAGCCTGATTGTGTAATGAAATGTGACGCAATCCCTTGAAACGATTATCTTCTGGGGATGTAATAAGCAAACTGGAATTGAGAGGAGGGGATGGGTAAGAAGGGGTAGGGCAAGGTGGGGAGGAACGGGCATGCCAGCAGGAAGGCACTATTATGGAAGGAAGGATAAGCAGAGCATTGGCATCATTTGGGGGCAGAGGCAGGAGAACTGACCTGAAAAGGCTGTATAGTTGCCTGCCCATATGCTATCTGCTGTGCCATGGTGCCCTCTGGATATTAGAGAGCCTATGCACTGCAAGAGATCTTGCACATGATTTCAACTTTGATGCTCGTACTCCCAATAGTTGGGAGCTGTACAGTAATTTCTCCTTTGGGTCTCTTTTCCTCATTTAGTGTTTTACCACTGCTGGGTGTTGGCAGCTTCATCAATTAGAGGGCTGGCGGGGGAGTGGCTTTGGACGAGCAGGTGGGATGAGTGTATAAAGGACCTGCTAGATGCAGAAGTATGCAAACACATAGGCTTGGTGAGGAGAGCTGTATCAGTCTTCTAGCTCTTTTATGGCCACACCCAGAGTATAGCCGGAAGAGTTAAGGCAGGCATGTCCAAACATCGGCCCTCCTGATGTTTTGGACCACAACTCCCAGAATTCCAAGCCTGTATTTCCAATGGCAAAGAACTGTGGGAGTTGAAGTCCAAAACATCTGGAGGGCCGAAGTATGGATATGCCTGAGTTAAGGGGTGATCAAATGAGCATATAACTCACAATTTGATTTGCTTCTGGTACAGTTTGCTTCACCCTATTTTCTGCAGATTTCATGGGTTTTAAGTAAGAGTGATCCATCCCACCCCTTATTTTGGCTGTTCCTCTCCTCTCCTGCTCTAGGCCTGCAGTTGATTTGGTGTAATTGGGGTCACTTCCTGATCATCCAATTCTGTGGTCTGTGTGATTGGGCAGTTCATTCCCAGACCAAGCTGCGGGCAGCATTCTCTTTAGTGACGACCCTGTGATCTATGCAGTGCGTTGTGACTGTAGAAAGGTTGGTGGAGAAACCCTTTCCTCCATTTTCTTTTTCTCACATTTTAAAAAAGAAACTGTGGTATATAATAAATAAACAAACAAACAAATAAATAAAAAGTTAAAAAAATAGTCTCCTATAAGAAGTAGGGCTGTTTCAGATACAAGGGAGTATCCATGGTAGGCTGATGTATTGCTATAGCACCGTGCCACTTAGCAAATAAAGCAAAAGAGAAAGAATGTACTGTAGCCCATGGAATGATAGCTGTGACAGACGGCAGAGAAGGAGGCAGTAGCATCAGTACTCTAAAGGGAGAGCATTTGGAGCATTCTGAAGTGCTGTCTGGATCCTTCTCAGGTACAGAATTACTCAAGTGCAAGATAAAGTAGGTCACGCTGAAGATAAGAGTCTTTTAAAAGCCACCCAGTTTGCTCTAAATTCCCCTGTCTAGACATACCCTTAGATAAACATTGCACCATATGCTTGTGGCTCTCATGGTCCTTGCCACAGGCTCATTCCAGTAAACATCTACTGGGAACCTAAATGTGTCACAGTCGTCTGTCTCTAGGTGGCTCTCATTGTTCTTGGCTGTGCTGCTGTGTTACGGAAAGAGGTCAATAGTTTATTCACATGGAAGCTGTCTGTTTGAGACAGACAAGACAGGGTTGTAGTCCAGGGCAGGCGTCTTAGCATTTTTAGAGTACCCCTCCCATAATGGTCCTTTCTGGGAGTCTCACCTCATGGTGATCATATTGATCACTCGTCCGCTGCACTTTGTAGTGACAGAACGAAAGACATGAAAGGCAGCGTGATGCCTTTTAAGGATAGCACACCACATCAGAGACAGATGGGAGGTATCTCTACCAGCCTCTTGAAATGAGCTCGTCATAGAAGAAAAGAACAAATGAGACCTGACAACATTCTTGTCAGGAGAACCGACAGAAAAGGCCAAGGCATTGCCACATGAGCGCACCCTGATTGTTGCTGGAGGCCCTGGGAATGATGAGCTTGGTCACAATGTGTTTGCCACTTATATTCAAGGCAAATGAGAATCTACAGACCCTAAATTTAAAATCATACCTTAGGAAATTCTTTTTTGGGGGGTGGCAACTCCTAGGATCACCTACTTAGCTGGGCTGGTGGCCATACAGCTTGGGGGTGCTGGGAATCATAGTCCAAAGACATAACTTCTGATCTCTGGACAAAATGGAAGCTGGTCTAGCTTCCACTTAAAAATTCTAGGATCTCCAGTATTTTTTGAATCTTCCATCCAATGGTGCTGCTCAATTTTAATTATCATCCATAAACATAATGTGTACATTGGCTGTGATCCCGCCCAAGTTGGGCTCTGTGCACTGTATTTCAGTGATGGGAAGATAAGCCTGTGATGTTTTTATCTCCCTGCGGTTTAACTTGGCAAAAGTGCATCTGTTATTATAATACCCACTTTTGTATTGGTTGTTGACATGCTGAATCCTACAGACACCCGAATTCTGTGGCAAGCGGTGAATTCTGCTGAAGTACTTCAGAGCAGATATACTTTGCATCATTATTTCCTCTCCTGAAAAACTGAGCGTAGCCTAAATCTCGTAGCGGTTTAGAAACGGCATCAATAGATTCATTGCTGCAGTTTCTCAAACATGGGTAGAGGATCAGTATTTCAGTTTTGTACAGGATCCCGTGGGGCTAATTTGCTAATTAGGTGCAGCTCAGAGTATAAAAGGGGAGTCTCATCCCCAAGTTTTAGGATGAAACTGACCGTGCCACCCCTCCAAGGTTGGATATGTCATTTATGTGATGCCTTCCATCAGCAGAATTGGGAAGAAGGTCATTCCTGTCTTCTTATACTCTCCTGTGAAACTTCAAAATCCCATGTCAAGGGTCTGGGAAATGCTTCAGACCAGGTTTCCTGGTGGTGATGCAAAAATGTGCAATAAAAGAAAACCAGATCCCACTAATAAAGTATTGCTTACTCACATATAATCACAGAATCTGTGAATTCTAAATTAAGGGTACCTCTGGGTCATCCAGTCTCACCCCCTCCAAAAGTAGGGAAACCACAGCTAAACCCATCTAGTCTGCATCTAAAGACCTCCCATGAGGCAGTCAGTTCCACTGGCAAACAACTTCCATTGCCTGTAAAGTCTACCCTTAAAGTGCAGGTGAGGCTTTTTTTTTGGTACAGCTTGTATGAGTATTCATTGTCAATTCCAAGTATAACCCCAACCTCCAGAAGCCCCATTAGGGAAACTTGGACTTTCTTCTGGGTTTGTTGCTGCATAGAACATAGTTTTTTTACTCTTGTACCAAAATAAAAAGTGTACCTGGAAGTAAGCACCAATATGTTTCACGAGGATTCTACTGTTTGTGTAATTGTCTTGGCCTTTGTGATGTTTTGTAGTGCCTGCTTTCAAAGAATGTCTATTAAAAAGGAATAAATAGTTACTACATCCTGAAAATTTTCCCTGCCTGTTGGATCTGTCTCTCTGTAGCAATAATGGAAGATGCCGTGTGTCTGTCTACTGTTCTGGAAGAGGATAAAATGTCTAATGGATCAGCACACACGCACACAACAAATCAATTCAGAGTTCAACGAAAAATACATTTGGCTTTCCTGTTAGTCACACAGACACTATATATTTAAGTTCAGGAATACAAACAGCTGGTTGCCTTTGGTTGCCCAGGGCAATTGTAATTTCCCTCCGGGCAACCACAGGGCAACCAGCATTGACCCAGATATGCAGGTGCTGGGGAAGCCTCCCCACCCCCATCTGCTCCTCCAACCTGGTGCTGACATTTCTCTCCAGTAGGAGGGAGCACAAAAAGCCACGGATCGCTCATCTCCTTCCTGTGATGAAAAGGAGTGAAGCATCTCCCATCCTGTACCTAATGGTTGTTTATACCCTGATAAATGGAGAGCAGAAAGTGGAAAAGTAGCTGGTTTGGAACTACAGTTGATGGAATATCACAGCCACTCCCTTTGGGAGGACTCAGCTTTCCACCCCTCCCTGGCATGAGGGGAGATGAAGTGGCTCCTTCAAGCAGCTGAGGGCTGAAAGATCATGACAGATGTGTTTTCACTGTCTCTGGGCTCCCTCTCCACCTCCAAGACCCTTAAATAAACTGGCTGGGCTTGGGACTATCCAGAGTTGGGGGGGGGAGGAGGAGGAGTTGTTCCTATGCAGCAAAATGGCTGGGGACAGCAACTCCCCACCCACCACCCCAGGGCCGGCGCTTCCATTAAGGTGAACTAGGCAGTTGCCTAGGGTGCCAAAATGGAGAGAGGGCACTGGACAGCCTGCCACCCCCCGCTGCTGGCCACCGCCGTCCGTCCCCCTACCGTCCGCCAGCCACCCGTCGCCGTCCGCCCATCACTGCCCGCCGCTGCCCGCCGCGCCCATCACTGCCCCCCTCCGCGCCCATCACTGTCCCCCACCATCCGCCGACCCCTGCTGCCCTGCACCCCCACCGCCGCCCTTTTGTCTTGAGCACACTGTCACTTGCTCTGTGTGTGTGTGTGTGTGTGTGTGAGAGAGAGAGAGAGAGAGAGAGAGAGAGAGAGAGAGAGAGAGAGAGAGAGAGGGAGGGAGGGAGGGAGGGAGAGAGGGAGAGGGAGGGAGGAACCATAGGGGAAGTTGCCTGGATGCCAATTTTTTAGGGAGCTCAAAATTTATACACCCCCCACAGCCTCCCCTCTGTCTCTTCCCATTGTCTATGTCACCTCCCTACCTGGTTCTTCCTCTCTGTTCTCTCCACCTCTGTCTCTGTCTTGAGACCCAGAAGGGCTGGCTTCCATTCCAGGAATGCAGCTGGCAGTTTATGTGCCAGCCTCCACCAATCATCTGATAGAGGGGCACATGGGAAGAGTCATTAGGCCTGGTTTTTGGAAGGAAAATCAGCCTGTTTCCAAAGAAGGCCGTGGAAGAAGAGGAGAAGGAGGTGCCAGGACCCAGGTAGGGAGGCAAAGCAAAGTGTGCTGCGTTTTTACCACCTGTTAACTCAAAGGAGAGTTAATTGCTCCAAGATAGGAGTACAGAACAGATCGAAGATATTTCTGTGGAATAATGTAATTTATTGTGCATGGGCCCATGGGTGTCACACAGGTGAGACGGGGGAAAATGGAAACTAACTAGCCCTTTATAGTGGCTAGGGGGTGAAGGCAGGAGATTACAGGAATTGAAAGTCAAAACTTAATGAGCTCAAATTTCATTGGTTGCTCACAGAAAGGAAGAAACGAAACTTAATGCAGATAATGATGACTTCACTGACAAGCTATTCCTTAGAAGCCAGTGTAATAAGAAGGGGGTGAAGCATTGAGCATAGCCGCATTTGAAACGGCATATTTCCAGTCACAAATGCTAGCAGCATTGTGATGCAGTGGTTGGGTTGAGACAGCTCTCCGGAGTTGAACCTGAGTCATGAAC
>JAHTLZ010000237.1:21864135-21890821 GCA_023846285.1 Phrynocephalus versicolor
CACACACACACCCTTAGTTATGTCTTGGTTTGATATAATCAGATATGACAGTACCGTCCTCTAGTCTGAAGCATTTCAAAACAAAATCTTCCAAGTACTGTACATATTTACACCTCCAAATGCTTATTTACCTTGGTTTATCTATCTTGTACAGAGGGCTTTCTGCCTTACAATAAAAACAGCAACCACAACTGTGAGTTGCTACAGCTAATGCCCTCTGTATACTTTTAGGGTATAATTTTTAAAAATACATATTGTGCTGTTTTTTAGAAATCAAACTGACCCATTTTCAGGATTCTCACTCTGGCTTATAAAAAGGTTTGGAGAAAAATAAACAAAACTCAAATAAAATGATGAAAACCAACAAACCCCCAAAGCCCATGGTTCCACAACATCAGCCGTTCTTATTCACAGGACCAACCCATAAATGTTGACTTAAGATTTCAAAAATAATTCTTCACAGCACAATTTTTAGCAGAGCTCAGCTGAAATGTAGCTGTCATCTCTGGAAACAGGGTCAGGGGCCAGAGTGAAAAGAAGAAAAAAAAACAAAATACCTTGGGAGAAGTGGAAATTCAAAGCAGTTTATGTGTGTGAGAGAGTCATTGCTCTCAGAGAATGCTTGAAATATGTAAAAAAAAAAAAAAAAAGCTCCCCTTTGGCTCACTCTTATGCCTAGTAATAATTATGTGCCTTTATGGTGACCCTTTCAATAATTTTCTAAGAAGAGAATACTCAGAGGTGGTTTCCCATTCCCTTCTTTTGGGGTTGCCCTGGGACTGTGCAGCTTGCCCAAGGCCGCACAGGCTGGCCGCAGTCACAGGAGACACAGTGGAGATCTAACTCTCAACCGCTGGCTCCACAGCCAGATCCCTAAATCCCTCAGCTATCTGCCAGCACACACCTAAGAGTTGCTTATGAGGAAATTCTACAGTTATCCTTAGGGGTGCTTAGCTCACTGGCTGACAGCTGGACATTTCCCTATCAGTCCGTGAGCTTCTTTCTCCCTCCACACTTGGTTTGTTTATTTAATTTTGTGGCTTCTAATTTGGATATATGTGTGGTTAGCACCACCAGCCCATTGTCAGCTTGTGAACTGAAAGGAATGGTGACGTCCCAAATCTTTGACTTGAGGCACCACTTCCACCTCTGGTCAGACTTTGGGCTTCCCCTTTTTGTCAGCCCGCTTCAGTATTTAAGTAACTCTGAAGCCTTAAAAATCTGTGACTCTTTCTACCCAGGTTTCCATGAGCTTCATTCTAGCACTGTTCTCATATTAATGCATCCTTATATCCACACACCATATTGTCACTTATCAGGGCATCTTTAATATGTCTGAAATGACAAGTGGCGGCCAGCATATGAAATTTGGGGATGCATTTGTCCGTAGCTTCCCTGTTCGCTTGATCTCCAGGAGGGAGCTACGTCCTTCTGCTTCTATTCTTATTCTAGTCTGACACTGAATATCAAAACAGCCAGTTATTGCTACGGAGGAACGTTGAGCTGGAAGCACCACAGAGCCTTGCCTTATCTCGTTCCTCCTCCTCCTCCAATCAGAGACCCAAACAATTTTATTTTCCACAGTCTGCTCTTTATCTGTCATGGCTGTATCCACCCAGAGATAAAATCCATCTCTTCAGCTTTTCCATATCTCAGCTAAAGATCTTTCCCTCTCCCAGCATCAGGCCTTTGTTTTCCATTACACACACTTGCTAACAAAATAAACAAAACCCTCAAGAGTGTTCAACGTTCCCCCCTTCCTCTGCCGTGGGGTTGTGAAGGTTATCTTCTAATAATGGATCTAGGCCCTCCAGTATTCCTGCCACCAAACATCCTGATGCATTTGCTCTGGAGTAATTGATTTAGGACACAACTGGACTTGAGGAAGAACAAAAGGTCCCAGTGAATAGGAAGGCCGCATCTGGAGCCTCCAGCTTTAACTCAGAACTATTGAAATCTGCAGTGGCAGTGGCTGCCATTACAGATTTCAATGGTTCTGGATTAAAGAAGGAGGCTTCAGATGTGGCCTTGCTACTCACTGGGACCTTTTGTTCTTCCTCAAGTCCAGTTGTGTCCTAAAGCAATATGTGTTTCACAGCACTGGTTGCCATTTTCTTTTTTACCTCAGATTGAGTATTTGCCTATCTCAGCCTTGTAAAAGCAGAACCCTTGAATCAGGCATGTCCAAACTTTGGCCCTCTTGATGTTTTGGACCACAACTCCCAGAATTCTAAGTTTAGATTGCCAATGGCAAAGGACTGTGGGAGTTGTGGTCCAAAACATCTGGAGGGCCAAAGTTTGGATATGCCTGCCTTGAATGTTCCTCATGGCTAGGTACTTATGGATCCATTGGATGGCAAGGCAGGCCATTACCATATCCAGTAACTTTTAACATTTATTTGGAGTCTTGTTTATATAAGGATTTGGCAACACTTGGCTCACAGAACTGATCCTACCCGTATCCCACTAAGCCTGGAATGTCCCATCAGTTCCCTACTGTGATTATTATTAATGTTTTCAGCATTGCTTAGGAAAGTCTTGCAGCTCTGCTAGGAAACCAGACATCTGAGGATCATTCACCTTCTTTCTCAGCAGAACCTCATTTGCCAGGAGTACAACTCTGTTTCTACTTCCTCTGTTTTCCATCCCATTCCGCGCCACCCTAATATTGATTCTGTCACATGCTTTGTCTATAGCACAAGTGAAGTTCAAAGGTATCAACAGGACACATCCAGTAACTTAATAATGCTCGGATTATCTCAATTTTCTCATGCAATTGGTTACAGTTTAGGTGACTGGAGGTTGCCCCATCTAACGGATTTTGGAGCCCTTTCCCTCCGATGAATCAGATAAGCTCATAAAAAAATTGATACAAAAGTAGAACAGGTGATACCTTTAGGCTACTAGAAAAATAACAAAAAAGTTGCTAATATTTTGAGAGCAAAAACTCTCTTCTTCAGAGCTGTACTAACAGGTTAAAACATGGCAAAAGATGAAGTTGCCAGGAATTATTTCTTGGATGTAAAGTTCTTGGCAAGATGTAAAATATGTCAGGTAGAGATGGGCATGCAATGGAAAAATAATGTTTCTTTTCATTTCATTTCATTTTGTGCCCTCCCCATTTCATTTTGCCTCCCTGCGCCCTAGAGGCACCAGATTTGGTGCCTGGGAGCCAGTTTTAAAGGGTCCAGCCAAGCTGTCATCAGTTGCTACCAGGGGATCCCCCCAGTGCTGACTGGGCCATTTTAAAGGGATCCAGCCAATGACAGCTCAGCAGGATCCCTCTGAACATGGTCGGGATGCCAGCGTGAGAGCCCTGAGCTGGACCCCTTTAAAATGGCCCATTCAGCACCGGGGGATCCCCTAGTGGCGACTGGGCCATTTTTTAAAGAGGTCCAGATGATGACAGCTCAGAAGGATCCCTCTGAACATGGTTGGGAGAGCCCTGAGCTGGCAACCTAACCATGTTCTGAGCTGTCATCGGCTGGACCCCTTTAAAAATGGTGCATTCGGTACTGGGGGTGGGGAATCCCAGGGAAGAGGGAGGGCTGGTGTAGAAGGCCCATGCATTTCGTTTGGGACTTGGGATAAATTTTAGAAAAGTCCCGTAGGTACAGCCAATTGGATCAAATAAAAATGAAAGAAGTTGCAGTCTTGTTGTGTCTCCATTGATGGTCTATTTGCATCCTTCTTGGTATGTATGGGAAAGGTGGCTCATTCCTGGTATCTCAGTATTTCCAGCTGAAGCAAAACAAATTGAGGAGCCATATAGCCATTACAAAAAAAAAAAAAAGAATACAAAAGTAGAACAGGTAATCCCTTTAGGCTACTAAAAAAATAAAAAAAAGTTGCTAATATTTTAAGGGCAAGAGCGCTCTTGCCAGGTTAAAACATGGCAAAAAATGAAGTTGCCAGGAGTTATTTCTTAGATGTAAAGTCCTTGGCAAGATGGAAAATATGCCAGGTAGTTTCTTAGTTGAGGCCTGGAGCTTAGATGTTCTGAGGCTGTATCTGAAGTATAGGGTGGTGTTTCATTGTCCCAGTCCATTAAACAACATACTAGGGCACATGTACACACTTTCACACACCATCTCCATGTGGCTCTTCAAGGCTAATGGTCCCTTTTTGGCCAGGGAGGGCTGGTGTAGAAGACCCATGCATTTCATTTGGGGCTTGGGATAAAATTTAGAAACGTCCAAAATATAAAAGGATAATGTTTCTCCAACATTGTTTGAGAGGACTTCTCCTCAGTTCCCCATGTACAGTAAAACCTTGGATTGTGAGTACCTTGTTCTGCAAGTGTTCAGCAAAATGAGCAACCATTTCTTATAAATTTTAACTTGATAAACAAGCAATATCTTGTGATACAAGTAGTATGTGACACCGTACGTCACATAATCACAACTGAGCCAATGGTGGTTCTCTCTCACACAAACTGCGAGATGTGGGTAATTGTCTCCCATACTCGGTCTCATGCCTTGGTGTTTGGCAGAAATCAGTAATGTTTGAGAATATTGGAAAGTGCCTACAACCGGCACTAGTGCATTTTTGTCACTTCAAAGCACCTGAGGACATTCCTTTGCTTTTTCCATACAAGAGTAAGCTTAGGAATGCTTTACTTCCTTCTAGTTCAGGCTGCCTGCAGATATAGACCCTTTCCTCTGCTATCTTATTGCCAGTTACATTCAATACAGTATATGACAACAAGAGTTTATTAATACATTGCTTTATTTTTCATTATATTTAATATTTTCTTTATTATTTTATATTACAATACAGTATTGTAATCAATTTGTATGAATATTTTGGGTTGTAGAACGAATCGTCTGAGTTTCCATTATTTCTTATGGGGAAATGCACTTTGATATAAAAGTGCTTTGGATTACAAGCGTGTTTCCGGAAAGAATTATGCTTGCAAACCAAGGTTTTACTGTACTTCCTGTAGACCCCCCCCCCTCAAGCCCCTCAAATCATAAACAGATTTAAGAAGTGTACGGCCTTCCATAAATCCCATGAGGGAGACCCATGCCTTGCCCATGGAAGCAAAGAGCTGCACAATTGTTCTCTATATTCCACAGTGTTTTTTAGTGTTGGCTTTGTTAGGAACCTTTTCTCCACAAATGAATAATTGTACAACTAATACTTTAAGGCAAAGAAGGCAAATTGTGCAAAATGATGTTGTCAGGTGATTTGTTACATAGACCTAAATCAAACCGGTAATTCCAACTGGAAAGGACACGTGGAATCAATTGCGGAACGGTGAGTCAACACTTAGGGAAACTATTGATTCAATGTGTTCCTCTATCAGTTGGGGATTATCAGTTGTATTCAGGCCATTTTTTAAAAGGTTTAGACACATCAGAGGGCTTGGTTTTTAAAAATCCTCCACTATTCTTCTTTAAGGAAGGGTGTGATGGCATGTCTTTCAGGTCTGAAACCAATTTGAAACATCTCTGAAATGAATTTGACTACTACAATGATACAAGGAGTTTGTGTGTACTATCCAGATTGCTTCTGGTTGTCACTTGGCCAGCTTGAGTGCTATTTGCTAGGGGAAAGGGGGGAATAAAAATGTAATGATGAATGAAAATAAAATGTCTGCACTTTTAAAAATTGATCTCATACTTTTGGGAGGACAGCCTGCTTAAAGGACCAATGAAAAGCCAATGTCTTGTACCAATGAGGATTTTTTAAAGTAACCAGAAAGTAGTCTATTTACTTTTTTGTAGGAAAAATTGGATAATACTTACCTCACACCATTGTGGCCTGTAGCATTTTCAATAATCATGGTATGTGTATAGAATTCCATCTGTGGGAGCCACCATGGTGTTCTGGTGAGGTGCTGGTCATGTGCTTGGTCACAAACCACTTACACGTGGTTAAACGACTTAGGACTTAGATACCTGAAGGACTGCCTCCTTCCATACGAGCCTACCCAGCAATTAAGATCAAGCCGGGGGGGGGGCTTTTGAGAGAGCCATCCCTTAGGGAGGTGAGAGGGATGGCTTGTAGACATAGGGCCTTCTCGGTAGCTGCTCCCAAGCTATGGAATGCCCTCCTGATTGAGATCCGCCTGGCGCCAACACGGATTACATTTCGGTGCCAGGTAAAAACCTTCCTGTTCCAGAAGGCTTTTAATTGATACAATATAGATTGTGGGTCCGCTGATGACAATTTTAGGATAATGTTTTTAGTGCAAGGTTTTTATTATTGTTTGATGATTTATTGATATTTTACTTCTAACTATTTTAAATTGTTTTAATTCTTTGGATTGTAAGCTGCCCAGAGACCTTTGGGTAGTGGGCGGCATATAAGTCAAATAAATAAATAAATAAATAAAATACCATAGCAACTTCTGCAAGAAGACCTGGAAGTTGAGTCATGGCAACTGGACTTCTTTTTCTTGAGCAACAGAAATGTTTCAGTCCTCATCCAAACAGCTTCATCAGTCCGAAGAAAACTAGTTGTGAGTCCTCCATCTTATAATCTGCTTTAACCTCTTGTCACCCTGGTCTGAAATAGGCTCATAAGATGAACAATGGCCTGAATAGGCTCAATAGGTAAACAACAGTATCAATAGCCTTAAGGTGAACAATGACCTAAGGTGCTGAAACCCATAAAGTACCAAGGCCATAGCTAACGACCTATACTTTGGGCTTCAGCACCTTAGGCCATTGTTCACCTTAAGACTATTGATACTACCTATTCAGGCCATTCTTCATCTTATAAGCCTATTTCAGACCAAGGTGACAAGAGGTCAAAGCGGACTATAAGATGGAGGACTCACAACTAGTTTTCTTCAGACTGATGAAGCTTTTTGGATGAGCAGCAAAACCTTTCTATCTCTCAAGAAAAAAGAAGTCCAGTAGCCATGACTTAACTTCCAGAAAAACTCACTTGGACGACTGAAAATCTTCTCAGACATTCTGCAGGTAGAGTTTCATACACATACAATTATTGAGCCAGTGACTGGCCTGTAACTCCAACAGTAAGTAACTATTCTGAGGGCTTCTAAGCTTCACCTTCAGCATTCCAAGGTCTGTCCAAACCAGCCTATTCAAAATGGCAGTGGCTTGCTTTAGCGAGGGAATGGAAACAATATAGTCCTAAGTGAGAATGTTAGCAGTACTTACCTGATGCTACAGTGAACTTTCGAGAAATCTAATTTGTTTGCGAGTTCAGGCAGTTAATCTTTACAACCTGTGGCTCTTTGTTCTGCTTCATTTGCCAGTGTCTTTTATTTAATTTCGTTGGAGTCAGCTTAGGTATTGAACTATCTCCCTTTTAAACCCATCTACTTTATTTACTGTCTCCTTTACCTTTTGATTCACCTCCATTAAATCTTTCCATGAAGGCTACAGGGCCATTTTGGCACCTAATTCTTTGCTTGGTGAGCAGAGATGTTCCCACCTGCTTTCTTCATATTTCCTTTTTAGTGCTTTATGTTTAAAGCACTTTCTGGTTAAATTGCTCTTAGTCCTTCCATTTTTCTCCATAAAAGAATATAATGAGTACCTCATTTCACATCAGAGCTATCTTTTTTGGTACGGTTACGGACAAGCATGACACTATTTCTGTGCCGCTATTTTTGAGGGGAGAGGATGGTCCTTTTCACAGCCAATTTTTGGCTTTACAGCCACTTCACCTGTACATTATATTTTCTAAGCATCCGTCTAAAATAGTTGAAATAGATGACCACAAATATATGGCATGATTGCACAGATCGGTTCTTACAAATAAGTGTGTCACGTAAGGATTGTTACAGGCTGCATTCGCTGCAGCTGTTTCTCTGAACTGAATGAGCTTCTTAAAATACTTGCCTCAAAGCACTGATAGGCAAGTGACTCCAGTTTCAGGGGGGCTGTGGAACCACTCCACGTTTTTATTTGCACTTTATAGGAGCTACACAAGGTGCGAACCCCATCCCCCCCCCCCCAAAAGAAGGTTCAGCCTGGTGAAAACCATTGGCAGATTGCTGACTAAAACTTGGAGTAGAATTACAGGTCTCTTGAAATTGGAGTCACCTATCATCACTGCCCTAAGAACACTATAATAACCTTGGTTAAAAAGGTGTTTTAAGAACAATTTCACACAATACCAAAGCAAGCCTAGATTTGCCCTTGAAAATTCAGAGGTGCTAAAGCACATCAGAGTCACCAGCTGCCATTCTTCCTGAGTAGTTTAATTGGCTTTGCCGTGGTCCTGCAGAATGAGTTGGCTGACATGCAAATTCTATACTCCTCTCAGATAGTCACTGGTTTCTTAGCAGAAATGGCAGTCTTGTTTGGCATCAATACAAGTGGTCTTGTTGGATGAATATGGGCCTGTTTCAGACAGGGCATTTGTTATCCAGAACATACCCGATTCTGCGTTGACCACATCAGAATCTTTTCCTGCCATCCATTTTGTGTTCACCTTGTCTTAGTTACAAGACAATAGCTGAATCTATGGCTTCCCTTCATGTTGTCCCCTTTTGAGAAATGATCTGTTTTCATTATTGCTATTTTAGTTCATTCCAGAAGGTAGATTTTGGTACTGTGTACTGGGGCACTTCCAGTGGGAATTTATAGGCCCTTTTCAACTTCATGGTTCTATGTTTCTAAGCTTAGCTTCATTGGCACAGCCTCTAATCAGAATGTTTCAGCTGAACTCTTATTTTTTAAAGTTTTTTTTTTTTAAATTTAACAAATTCTAAAGATTCCAAAGAGGTCTAACAGGGAGGTGTATTTGTTTTATATTATGTAAAGAATGCCAAAGATTTCTTGATCAGAATGAGTTTTAAGAGATATAAAACCTAAATTAAGGTTTGGATGTGAATCCCAGTAAGCTCAAAAGCCTGCTTCTGGAGAGATTTCCAAAATGAGGGGAAACTCAAGGGACCAGCAAGGTAGCAAATCAGTGATCCTAACAAGGCTGTCAAGGCAGGGGAAGTATTTAAGAAGTGGTCTTGACCATTGCCCCCTGCCCAGTGGGTTTCCATGGCTGAGTGAAGATTCAAATCCAGGCTTCTTGAGTCTATTCTGTCCACTACACCACAGTGGCAATTCGAATGGGATCTATTTCTGAGAAAAAGCTTAAGGTTAGCTGTGATGGAGGGGGAACTCGGGGAGTATTAAGTCAAAGAACTAATTTCTCCCAACCTCTGCCCATTATACCCCATAATGGAAGGCTCGCCTGTCACACTGAAAGTCGTGGCAGGACGTTAAAAGTGACAAGACACCTGCTCTGTGGGATGACAGGAGACACATTCTGATTGGCCAGAATGCGATGATATGCAAATAGGTTCTTCGGAATTCTCAGAAGTCATGGTTTTGGACGGGGGAGGGGCAATGTTTTCTTCACACACACACACTCACACACACTCAAATGCCTTTTGCCCCAATGTCTCCAAATTTAGCACAGAGCAAGAGCAGCCTTTCTGCTACACCCATGTCAAATGTTGTGCTGATCTGAGGTCCAGTTTCATAGTTATAATTAATTTGTTTGTATTTTTTTGAATTTGCCTTATGAGTGCCGCCCCTAGATTCGGACACAACTAGCACGCATGTGGAGGGGGAACCTTTTTTTTTACCTAAAGCATAATATATTGGTGCCCTGCTGGGCACCAATAATGAAACCATATAATTATCACAATAAAGCAGGGGTGCCCAAACTTTTTGTAAGGAGGGCCAGATTTGGTGGCTGAGAATGTGTCAGGGGCCGGTTGCTCCCTGAACCTGCCACCCCACTGCAAGCCCCACCCACTGATCCATAAGCCCCACCCACTGACCGTGCGTGCGCCCAACCTCACAATGTTCCCGGCTATGCTGGTGGAAGCGGCCCACCCGTGCGCCACCGCCGTGCACGCGCCCAGCCCCACAAGCTTCCCGGTGGTGGTGGCCCAACCCTTTGCCCACTCACCCCACAAGCTTCTGCTCACCGGCCCACCGGCCCGCCCAGCCCCTCAAGCTTCCCAGCGGTGCCAGTGTTGGCAGAAGTTTTTTTTAAAAAAAAAAACATGGGGCGAAGGAAGGGGAGGGAGGGGCGGGCCAGCCAGCTGCAGGCCACTCAGAATGGCCAGGTGGGCTGGATTTGGCCCCCGGGCTGGACTTTGGGCAGGCCTGCAATAAAGGCATATGCAAGAAATCTTTTGCATTACATTTGTGATTCTTTCCCATATGATCAAGATGTAAGTGTACAAATGTGGACCAGCTGTTGTTAAGGAAACACTGGACGTGATTAGTCGATCTTCTGAGTCCCAGCTTTGACCATTCCTTCTAGTAGTGAACTTCAGAAGGAAAACAGAATGATTCAAAGATCAAGGACTAATATCTACACATTTGGGAGATGTAGACCACTCACATATAGCTCTGTGAACTTCTAGAGTCTGTGAACTAGCTGGAAGTTGAGTCAAGGCAACTGGACTTCTTTTCCTGAGAGACTGAAACGTTTCGCTGCTCGTCCAAACAGCTTTGTCAGTCTGAGGAAAGCTAGTTGTGAGTCCTCCAATTTGACCTCTGCACATGTGTACTTGTCATGTCCAAATCTAGGCATGGCTCTCATAAGGCAAAGTGAACTATAAAATGGAGGACTCGCAACTAGCTTCCCTCAGACTGACAAAGCTGTTTGAATGAACAGCGAAACATTTCAGTCTCTGAAGAGAAGAAGTCTATTTGCCATGACTCAACTTCCAGATAAACTCACCTGGATGACCGAGAGAATCTTCACAGACATGATGTGAATTTCTAGAGTCACCTAATGATCAGGGAACAAAAACAAGAATAATTCTCTGTGGACAATCTCATCCTTAAATGATGTTCTGAACTTGTTTATCTCAGAGCAATTTTGGAGTGGCTGTGAATCCACAGCAGATTCTTAATCAGTACTTTATAGGAGGTTACATTTTATATTATCTACTGAACAGGCATCTAGTACCTCAAACCATATTTGCAGCTCTCAAGACCCTCATAAAACAGTTTTTGTAAGCCTTCAAAAATTGGCTACATGGCTTCCTACATGCTTTCTGAGCTTTGCATCGCCTTTTTAATGTTTATTTCAACTTCATTTAATTTATTTAATAGTTAAACATTGTTTTCTGCTTTTATTTTCGTTTAAATGGCTCTTCTTTGTCTTAACTGACTTAATTATGTGATGTAATCTTCCTCTGGAGTGAACTTCCTCTCTTCCTTCCACCTTAATTGCAGACTGTTTACAATTTCCTGTTCTGGTTTGTGATGGCTAGGGACTGTTTAAACATAAGTTAATTGTACCTCTGTGATAGAGTATTTAGTAAAGACTAGAATTCCTACCTATGCTGCTTTTTTCTTTTCATTTTAAACTTGGAGAGGGATATGCTGCTGACCAGCTACAACAGCTCTAAAATCCTTGTGCAATTCCCACCACTTGCAACTGGTGGATTTTCCTCTACACTCTTATATTGAAACATGGCGGATTTATTAAACAGATAGAAACAGGAACAGAATTGGCTTCAGTATCTGAGTTCTGCTCTGTTGGTAGAGTTCCACCCTCTGTACCTCTGGCATTTTTCACCAGTGAAGGATTCGCTGGCTTCTCTGATATATTTCTTGGTCCTTTATTCCAGGGATCAGTACGCCTAATAATACCAGTCTATAAAATGTATCAGTCCTTGCTCCTTAACAACAAAAAAGTCAATATGATTACAATGGGAACACATGTGCATGGCTGGCCGTACTGGAGGACCCTCTCCATCTACTGTCTCCAGTCTCTTCAATCCTGCTTCATTCCTCTGTCCCCCTTCTGAATGGGTTTGCTAGTTGGGAAGTCACCCGACCATCTGAACTGGTTTCTCTTGCCCCTCTCCCAATAAGATGGGCAGTAAGTCAGATGTGGGTTCCCATGTGTGATCCCTTCCACCCTTGGGAACCTTTAGTTCAGTGGTTCTCAACCTGGGGGTCGGGACCCCTTTGGGTGGTCGGACGACCATTTCACAGGGGTTGCCATGAGCCAGTGAAGAAAAAGGCACCAACGGCTTGGCTCTGGAGGAGGTGGGGGGAGTAACTGGGGGAAGAGTGAGCTACAGCTTGATAAGTTGGAGGGGATGTCAGTCAGTGGCACCGGAGGCTGCGATTGGCTGAGGATGTCTATGTAGAGGGAAGTTTTCTATGGCCCCTGCGGCATAGTGGCCTGCCAAAGAGGGCTCATGGCCTTTTCCAAGCAGGGCAAGGGGTCACCACAACATGAGGAACTGTATTAAATGGTCGTGGCATTAGGAAGGTTGAGAAGCACTGCTTTAGTTGCCCGAGAACTCCCCTGCACATGTTTTTCTTATATACACACTTCCACTCCTACACAGGCACAGGCATAGTCTATAACTTGCTGAGCATATGGATGGGTGAATATGTCACTTGGGGGCGTCACCCACATGGCTCTATGGCCTCCTCATTTTTTCCTCTGACAATATAGAGGAATTCATCACAAACCCTCTGTTGCGACACCATGGGAGGCATAGACTCTACTAGCTGTGATGTAAGAGGTAGAGGCCCACATCTGTAATTTTCAGCACAACAACCCCTGTGGATCTCAGTGCTTTCTAAGTGTAAACTCTGAAGAGTACTGTGGCATCTATAAGTAACAGGGGCATTAATTGCTAGTAATAAAGTGGTAGAAACTTTAATTTACTCTCTGTGTGATACTTATATATTATTAAACAGATTGCTTTAACTGAAGGAGATGCCTTCCTCTCTATCTCCAGATTTGAAATGATGGAAAGGGAAGGGGGGGGGGAAGAATTGACTCCATTTTAACTCAATTGTTATTAAATTCATAAAAGTGTGGCATTTCATAAATATTGATTGATCTGTAGCTACACATACTGCCCTTCAACTGCCAAAGGGCCAATTAATCATGCATTCATTGGTGAAGACCAGTATTGCCTTTGCTAACCTTTGAAAACAAGATGACCAGTGACGAATCAAGCACAAGGAATAGTGTCATCTTAACCTAGCCAAGCATGGATGCCGGATGCCGGTGCAGGGGAATGGCTCGGTTGTCATGCTGCCACATGGACAGCTCATCTCTCCCCTACCCCCTACCCCGTTCTTATTTGGATTAATAGGGCTGAAGGTTGAGAAGGGTCTAAGGCAAGTTTCAGTTTTGATTTTATTATGTGATCTCCTATGCAGGAACTGGAGTGATCATTGGCATCCTTCAGTCTCGAAGACTATGGTATCATGCCTGGAGTAGAGATCCTAAAACAACACCTAGTGTGACTAAATAGACCAATCCAGGACTGGCAGTCTCTTCCGCACTGGGGGCAGATATATTCTGTTTCTTGCCCAGCCCTCGGGTTTCATTGTTTCTGTGTCTGCCTCTTTTCCTCTGCCTGTTGGACAAATGCCTCTTCAAATTTATGTAGACCATGCTGTATCTTTTGCCTCCAGACAGTGCAATCGGAGGTCAGGGTTTCCCATCTGTTGAGGTCCATTCCCAAGGCCTTCAGGTCCATCTTACAAATATCCTTATACCGCAGCTGTGGTCTCCCTCTGGGAGGCTTTCCCTGCGCTAGTTCTCCATACAGAAGATCTTTTGGGATCTGGCCATCGTCCATTCTCACAACGTGACCAAGCCAGCATAGGTGTCACTGTTTCAATAAAGTATACATGCTAGAGATTCCAGCTCATTTTAGGACTAGGCTATTTGGAATTATGCTATTTGCTATGCTATTTGGAATTATGTCATGCCAGGTAATGTAGAATATTTGCCTAAGACAGTGCATATGGAAGGTATTCCGCTTTCTTTCCTGTCGGGCATGGAGGGTCCCAGACTCGCTGCAATACAAAAGTGTGCTCAGTACACAAGCTTTATAGACCTGTATCTTTGTATGTTCTGCCAGCTTCTTATTGAGCCATACTCTCTTTGTGAGTCTGGAAAACATAGTAGCTGCTTTACCTATGCATTTATTCAGCTCAGTCTCTAGTGAATCTGAGATAGTTGAGCCAAGATACACAAAGTCGTGGACAACCCTCTAGTTCCTTTGCAGAAATTGTAATTCGAGGAAGAATGTGAACCTGTAAGATTCAGAATAAACAGTTGTTGTCCCTCATAAAAGCAGTAATGGTTGAGTGGTGACAGCCTTGTAGCCAAACAGCCCCACCCAAAGGCTGAGAAGAAACCTCACAGATGGATTCTCCAGTCTTCATAAGAATGTTTGTCCACAGTGCAAGGGCATGACAACTAGCACTTCCACCATCTCAGGCATGCCAAGAGTATTGCCTTGTTCCTGCACACATAAAAACACACAGCAAGTGCAAAATAGCAGAGGGATTGATTTCTTTAAAAGATGTCAACAGTTTGTCCAGTAACATAATGTTTTCCAATTTAAGACACGATCGTGTGCTTTCTTAAAATACAGAAGTCAGTCTTATAAAGGTACAAAATAGCTTTAAGAACAAATACATCATGGCTGACTGTAGGTATTAGAGGACAATCCTTGTCCGGCAACTAAAGGAGGAAGATTAAGGCCAAGATTTTCATGTCTACCCTAGCCTCGCACATAACAAAGGGATCTTCACACTGTGAAGTCCTTGAGGTATTTATATATACATTTATTCTCTATTTATTTCATTTCATTTGTAGGCCACCTTTCTCCTGGCAAGGGGACCCAAAATGTATGTATTCACTTATTTGTTAAACTGTATCTCACTACCTTGGAAATACCAGAACATAAATTAAAATAGAAGAAGTACTATAATAGTAAAATGGTGACACTTTCCCATTCCTTTCTGATTTGCTTGTTTTCTCAAGAAAAGGAGGGGAGGTAGATTATGAAATATTGATGAAAAGGGTGTTGAAGACCAATTGTTTCTATATTGGTCCCTGACCTTGTCCCCTAGATGAATTCTAAGCACACTGATTTAATGTTGGGACAGGACTTCCAAAGGTCTTGGCGTATGGAACAGCTTCAGGATGCAGTTCCAGGAATACAGACAGACTGGAATTCCTCTAAGTGTATCTCTCCTCTATCATGGTGGCAATGCTTCTGGGTGACACCACCTTCAACTCTAGCACTCCTCATCTGCTTCTGATTCCATTTTCTGCATAATATTAAGCAAAGTGATCCACATTTGGAAATCAAGAAAAAAAGCTTGTCTAAATTCAACCAAACCTTTGGTTTTCAGGCGTCCTTGAAGATGATTTAAAAGAAGAAGAAAAAGAAACCGAATGAAGTAGAAACAGCTGTTAGTCAGAGCTTAGAAATAAAGATGTATTAAAAAAAGTTTCATGAAACAAAATTAGTGTTCATTATTTGAGTCTCCCCATCCATTTATCCCTCTGAAAAATAACTGCTTTTTTCTACCAGCTTGACATTGTAGAACATCATTAGAATAAGAAACCATTTCTTTGTTTTTCTCTAATGACAATTTCCCCTCATTTCCATTTTAACTTCAGGTAACGGATTTGGCAAGCAGACTTGAGTTATTGCAGTTTCTGCCGCCTGCTGATGGACTGGGGTAAATTAAGACATGCTGTATTTCCTAGAGTTCAGCAGCTTCCAAACACATTTGTAAGAAAATATGCAAACATTTAAAAGTAAGTTTTCTTTACTTTTATTAGTTTATGAGTATTCTCTGCATGAACTCAATATTCAAATTTAATTTATTCAAACATCATAGCTATAATGCTATTAGTCACCCAGACTAGAGCAGATCTATTGAATTAATGAGATTTCGGCAAGTACTCATTCTCCATTCAACAGTTTGTTTTTTTCAGTGAGTGTACTCCAGCTGAGTTCAAGAAAAGGACTTAGCTTCATCATTTTAGTGGCAAACCAAATGATGCCTAAAATATTTTGTTTTCTTAATCTGACTTTAGATCTGTAAAGGCTACTTAAAAAAAAGGTCTCCATGTTTTTTCACATTCCTCCCAAATAACTTGTTTTTTAAGTTTCTGGTGGGGGAGAAAAAGAGTGTGTGTTTCAATCAGTGACATCGGATCTTCTAGAAACGGTGAATGATTGTTTATGCACCACCTACCTTATCCTGGACTGAACATTTATCAATCCAGTGTATTACCAAAGCCTTCCATTTCCAGCACATGGGATTCTTTGGATGAAGCCCTATTGGATAGGTTCTTCCAGCACAATGGGAATGATCTCTTGGGTGTGTGTGTGTGTGGGGGGGACATGGGCAGTATGAGTCAGTCACCCTAACTCAGCATCACAGATCTGGCTGAATATGAAACCTAGCTGCTCATTCACCGAGAAATCAAGAGAAAAACATTCAGTTCTTTAGTAAGTCTTTGGGTTTTGTTTACCTCCCTGCTTGAGTTTTTGAAATCTCTGGTTCTTTGGCAGGTGCAGAACGTAAGTGCTCTTGCTGCAGTGCATCTTTATCCCTGATATGGAGGGGGAATCATTTTTCTTTCTCTTGTGGAAGAGCTAATCTTATTAATATTTAGAACTGGTTTGTAGCCCACTTGAGCACTATCTTTTAGAGGAAAGGTGAGGAATAACAAATAACAAGAAAATGCAGGGAGAGTTAATTGCTACTTAATCATGTGTTAGCCTGAACAGCCTTATTAGACCGCTACCACACTTCTGTGAGTAGCCGCTTCTTGTTCTGGATCGCCTTTTCTCCTCCCGTGGTCACACGGTTGTTATAGTGGTTCTGCTGTTTGCACTTCAGCGAGTAGCTAGCAACCAGATTTGCAGTTCTCACTTTATTGAACCGCTTTAAAACTTGGTTTTAAAGAACCAAGAAAATGAAATTAAGTGACAATGAGCTGAAACTTTTGCACACTGAAGTTGGTAAACGTCCTGGCATGGCAGTAGAATTCTGTTTTCTGTGTTTTCTGAAAGCAAAAAGGCTAAGAACAGGGGGCGGGGGGGGAGCGACTAAGTATGTCCGCAAATTCAACCAAATTGCTTAAAAGGAGATGCAGGAAGCGATGTAAAAAAACACCACCCCAGTGGCCATAGCAAGAGAAAGCACCACAGTAAACAAAAATGGGCGTGGCCGAGGGGGTTCTTCAGATAAATCATTTTGAAAACCGTCAGGTGATTTTTAAGGCGCCTTGTTTTTAAGCAAGAGGCATTTTAAATCAGAAGTGCGGTAGTGGTCTTAAACATAGCAGCTGCCTTTCTCCTTGCACTCTTTGTTCCAGGTCCAGTTCTTATCCTATCCTCAAACTCCATGTGGAGTTTTGGAAAGCTAGATTCTATAGGCCTAGATTCCAGCAAAGCTGTAGATAGCAGTTTGAAGAAAAAAAAACCAAAACAAACAAAAAACAAAAAATAAGAAAACAAAAAAAAACAAGGTCAAGAATCGGAGGGAAATAGACTGCTTAACACTTTTCTAATATGCAGCTGTTCCAAATAGAGGTGGGCATGAATTACTTTGCACCACTTCATATGAAACATCCCATGCAGCACCACAGGTGCATTGCAGTTCCTCCCCACCCCCACCTCATGGGCTGGCTGCCCACTCCCCATCAATTGCACAGTGCCAGGCTTCTCCACCTCTAGCAGTTTTCCAGCCCAGGCAGGGGCTCAGGCCTCCCTTCTCTGCCTCCTCTAGCTACTGGGGACTCATGGGTTGCTTAGGGATAATCCCTGTCCTGCATCCTTGTCTGGTCAGCTGCCAGAGGAGGTGGGGAAGGGCAGCCCAAGCTCCTGCCTGGACTGGAGTGCCACCAGGGAAGACCTCAGTGTGGCATGATGGATGGTGAGTTGGTCAGCCAGCTTGGGAGGGGGAAGAGGGGGGAGGAGAGTCTGTGGTGCCAAATGGGTCACTACATATGAAGTAATTTGTCTCCATCTCTAGTTGTGACTCAGAAACAATCAAGGTGTTTCAAAACTCCATTAGGGAAAGCCTGTGAGTACAAAGACCTTTTACCATGACCCGGGGAATCATTTTCAATGGTTAATTGAACCATCCTCCCATGTTTGTGGCCTTAGGAGGAGGAGGAGGAAAGGTAGTGAAAGAGAAAGTTTATGCTTTCAAAAAGGCAAGTTGATACATCCAAGAAGTGTTACTGGACTGTTTTTCTCTTCCTAATATTTAGCAGTAAATTCATCTCTAGATCTTGGTGCCCTTGGGCAAAGTGCTGTTTGCTTCATTCTGATTACAGCCCTCCTACATAGATGGACAAACGGAGAGTTAGACGGTTATTTCACGCCCTTCCTTGTGACATTCGTTTCATGATCACGTTGCTCGTGGTCACATGGTCTTATCCCGGTACCGTCCCTGTACCCGTGTACCCACGGGCGTGATTGATGGTACGGTGATGACTGTTACTGCACGTCCTTGTTTCGTGACAACATCTTTATTTCTTAGGCTTCGTTCTCGGTATTTTCTTTGGTCTGACCTTCCGTTTTTCTTTCTTTCGAATCTCCTCAACTATTCCTTCAATGTGTTATGGAGCTAAGTTTGAGGCATTAGTCTTTTACTCTCTCTGCACTGCATTGCTGACTCCATAGAGAATGTACTGGCGAATAGCACTTCGCACTCCTGCCACTAGATGGAGAATGGCACGTTGTGTGACGAGCCTTACCTCACGGGAACTCATCTCAGAACGAGAACTGAGATGAGCAGATTCCCGAGGCCAGGGAGGGGAATCACTCATCCCACTTAAATCCCAGTTCAGGGGGAGTGGTCGGGACGAACTCCTGTCGTCATGCAATGGTCATGGAGTAACATTTCTTCGTACTGGTCTCAAGCGGGATGGCAAACCGCGATGAGAGGGATGTGAAGTAACGGCCTTAGAGAGGGGGGGGATAGGGAAAGGGAGAGGGAGAGAATGTTCTGTTCTGCAGAATAGAATGGTTTCCATGATCTTGCGGTTGGCAGCAGCAGTAAAAATCAGAGATTATCATTTCTGGGTACAAATCTTGACACGTGATAAGGAAGTTTATACAACTGCCTTGTTCCTGAAGAAAGCCTGCCTTTATTTGGCACCATGTGCTGAGCTCTCTGCCTCACAGACTCTTGAGATGCTCCTATAAGCAAGAACCTGTCTTGTTTTTCTCTCTTTTGTGACTCACCTCTTTCAGTCAGTGTGAAAGAAAAAAGTTGAGGCAGAGAGGACTGGGAAAATGCAAAGACCTTCCTCAGAAATGAAGAATGTGTTTAAGAAAACATTCCTGCTTTTGTATACAACATAGGAGCAACTCTTGTCTCTTTACTGGGTCAATGGCTTCAGCTTCTCTTTTTTACTCTGCTCGTCTACATGCCTAGGCTTGCAAAGATGTTTTGCAGTTACCTGATGCTGTTAAAGGATTGAGCAAGTAACAGGTTGTCTCCTGGAGACAAAGAACAGAGGGATAACTAAAACAGAAGCAGCAGATTAAAGATCAATGCATCAAGAAAGGATGAATTAATAGCCAGGGAAAGCCTTCTATATAGCCATGTCTTGAAATGTTGTTTTGAAAACTAACAGCATAGGGGCCAGACAAATCTTGGCAGGGAGCTCATTCCATAAGCGAGGGGCCACCACTGAGAAAGCCTAGTTTCTCATTACTGATTTCTGGCTTCCTTTGGAGTGGGCACCCTTAAGTGACCTGCTTGAGAAGATCGAATGTTTAGGGTGATATTCTGCAGTAGGAGCCATTCTGACAGATAGCAAGGTCGCAAACCATTTAGGGCTTTGTATGTCAGCATTAAAACCTACAGGCCTTGGCCTAATCTTCCTTCCCACCATCTCTACTAATCAACTCTCCCTCCTCTTCTTTCCCCTCCTCCTCTCCCCCCTCCCCTATCCACCCCCCAAATGTATATACTACAGCCAATGAATATCTGCTATGAAATGTATATCCCTTCCTTCACATATTATATTGTACACCTCATTCTGCTACTATATGTCTGAAGAAGTGGATGTGTCCACGAAACATTACATTAAAATATGAAAGTTAGTCTTTAAGGTGCCACATGGTGTGTGTCTTTTGTTTTGTTTTGTTTTGTTTTGTTTTTCTTTGATTTTTGTCTGAAATTGCCTTAGATACTGTTTGTACATCAAATTTGTACGACGAGCAAATATTTTTGGGATCGTACTTCTAGACACTGCACGATGTGTACAATGGGATACTTCTAGACACTGCACGATGTGTACAATGTGTACATGAGAAACATACCTGAAAAATATGATGTTAGGGAAAGGGTTTAGATTTTTTTTTTTTGCTTCACAATTCAGCAAATTAAATGAATCTCCTCACAGTTCAAATCCTTCCAGAAGCTGAAATTCAACTCTAGCTTTCTCAAATTTAGTATTTTCTCTACCAAATAATTGACCTGTTGCATAAAACATATTATGTCTCTTTGTGAAAACCACATAGATAGAGATGGGCACAAAACAAAAAAAACAACATGCAATTTCTTCATTTTGTAAAGTTATGAAATATTACAAAACAAAATGAAATGCCATTTTCTGTTTTGGAAATGAAATGTTTTCTCTTCCCTTCCCAGAATATACCTATACCATCCTAGGGAGTCAGAACATCGGGCTAGAAACTGCAATCTGTATGTAGAGGGGTGGAACCTAGGAATGGATATAGTTGTCTGGGAAGAGATGGGCTGTCAGATATACATGTGGAGGATGATTTTATGGTGACTGGGACAGATCCCATGCAAAAATCATGAAATCAAGAGGATAGGGTAAGATCTGGCTTCTTTTTACCCATAAATCTCTTTTATTTGAATTTAAAGATAGAGCAGCTAATCTTCCCTCTTTAAATTTAAATAAAAGAGGTTTATGAGTACAAAAAGCTGGATCTTACCATATCCTCTTGATTTCATATGATTTTTTGCATGGGATCTTTTCCAATCACCATCAAATCATCCTCCGCACTGATATATCTGACAGCCTATCTATTCCCAGATGGATCACTATATGACGGTTACTTCATGTCCATCCTGGCGCTGAGTTGAAGTTGCTTCTGGGTTGAAATTGGTTGTTGTCACGTGATCTAATTCCGGTTCTGCCCCTGTTTGTTTGTACTCACGGGCATGATGAATGGAACCGGCAGGACTGTAACCTCACGTCCTCGATGCACATTGTACTGCCACTACATCCCCATCCTCCAGCTCCAGCGGCACCATGGCCCCAGTGGACGGTGGCGGTGGGACCCGAAGGGACGAGGGTGGGCAGGCGCACCGGAGGACAGAACGTGCGTGCTCCAATCCTCCTACGGCGCTTTAGCTTTGCAGCGCCTCCCTGGGAAAAGATGCCACCCACCCGCACCCTCTCCCACTCGCTCTCTCCACGGCCCCCGGGCAAGCTCTGCGGTCCTTGCCTCGGCTTCCGGAGGAGGAGGAAGAGGAGGGTGCGGGGGGGGGGCAGCCAGCCGTGTCATGCCTGCAAGCCCTCTCAGGTATTTGGAGGGGTGTCTACCGTGAGGCGAGGGGGGCAGACTAGTACATTTCTTCCCTAAGGCAGCAGTACATTACGGAGGAACCATCAGCATTCCAGCTCCTGTCCCAAGATTCCTAAGTGAAAAGGGGTGGGAGGGTACCAGAAATGGAGTAATAAGTCCTATCGTTCGATATATCGATAGTTCGCTGTCAAAACCTCAAAAAAAGTAATAACATAAGATATTATCTCACTGCGGATTAAGAGAAACCGCACGTTCCCTCCTTGCAGAATGAGAAGCGAATAGAGGAGATTCCCGAGGTCAAGGAGGGGAATCTCTCACCCTGCTTGGGGCGCAGTTCTGGGGGCGTGGTCGGGACGAACTCGCTTTGTGACAACATGGACGTGAGGTTCCATTCCTACGAACCGGTCCACAGTGGGAGCGAGAACAGCAACGAGAAGGACGTGAAGTATCGGCCTATCTTACTGGTACATCCTGTATTCCTAGGTCGCACTTCTCTGCACACAGATTGTAATTTCTAACCTGTTGTCCTAGCTCTTGAGCTGCCCACAAAGTTTGGTGTCTCTAGAATCCAGTGGAACAGACCCATAGACCATAATGATTCATTTTGTATTGTGTTGCTTTGTTATGATTTTTTTTAAAAAAAATGTTAAGAATGAAAGGTGCCCATCTCTACCCATAGCCTGTGTAGATTCTTTTCATTGCTATGTGAGAACTAATGCTTTTAAAGGGGTTTTATGTGCATATCTACTCATCCATCCTTCTTCCCCCTCTCATGTTTTAACATGCAAAACAGTCCTTAGATAGGGAGTCTAAGTATAAAAGCAGCTTTATCTAGGATGAAGCTTGAAGAATGAAATAGTACACATATTCAGTTTTGTGTGAGGAAGATATGACAGAAATGTAGATGTACCTCATGCGCATTTTAGGAACTGTGAACATTTAGTCAACCATGCTGGAATAAATTATACTGTTGTTAGAAAGCATAAATGAATTGCCTTTCTTAGCTTGTCCAAAAAGGTGAGGGTTTTCAGACTTGTCCTGCTGCGGGTTAGTGAGTTATGGAAAGGGTTGCCATGAAGCCATGATGTGAAGATGAACTCACCAAAACTGATCATCTTCTGCTTTAACCTCGGGCAACTACATGGTCCATGGGAGAAGGAATGAAGATGAATTAAGATTAGTGATCATAGTGAAACCCACACGATAACCTATACAGTCAAATCCCAGAAGCTTCGCGATTGCTCATAGAGCACAGTACAGTGGTATCTTGTATAAAGAAATTAATTCATTCCAAATGAACTTATGTTAAGCAAATTTTCCTTTATAAAATTCCCATAGGAATTCATTGAAAACAGAGTAATCCCATTTTTATGTTGTACGGATTCTCCCCATAAGCAATTCTGTTAAGCAAATTTCCCCTATCTCCGGAATTGTTTATGTTGTACAGATTTTATGTTATACAAACTGTTTGTTATACAAGGGTCCACTGTATTAGATCGATATTCCCATTCCTATCTGACTAGGCAAAGGAGCAGCGGTGTAGCACCTGGGGATAAACTTGTTTTTGTGCTCCTCTGGCCCTCCCCAACCCCATTGCATCCACCCAGTGAGGGGGTGGCAATCCTGCGGGTGCACAGGCGGGCATTTGTCTCTCTCTGTGTGTGCACTCTTACCTCTCCCATGGTGGGCCCAGAGCAAGGCGAGGAGGAGGAGGAGGAGGGTGCTGCCACCACCGTGCTCCTTGCATGCCTGCCTGCCTGCTCACTTCACCACTCACCTGGCATGCAGCAGAGGAGGAAGCTGCAGTGGAGCGGGTCCCATCGCCAAGCCTTAGCCCGGGGAAAGGAGGGACTGCTGGTGTGAGGGTGCATGGCTTCCTCCTCCTGCTCCCCCTCCAGGCGCCACTAGATTGCTACGCTCGGGGCAAATACACCCTTCTGCCCCCCCCGATACGCCCTTGCAAAGGAGAGGGTGAGACTCAGACTGCTCCCAAAATTATTTGTGTTGCTTGTTATTTTTATTATTTTGAAGCCCCTCCCTTTTGGTTGCTTTTTAAATTTTGGAAAAAGTTTGGTGAAGTTTTGAGTTTTTCTCAGTTAAAGCAATAGTTTAATTAAAATACCAGTTAAAGGCTGGCTTTTATCATCCAACTCTTGACACATCCCTGAACTGCCTCAGGGCAGCAGATTGGTCTTGGACCAGAACTCAGTACCATATCTAGCTGAATGGTAAATATTATCCATATAAGGGCTTCCTGTATGTTTGTTTGGTAGAATTAAGACCCCAAAGGTCCTTGCTAGGTGCAGCAGCACAACACACAGCTTACTTGTGCTAATCTGGCAATTGATTACTGTTGTTAAAATAAAAAAGGATGAAGTGATTAAGATTGTGGGGGGGGGGGCCAGGAAATCAAAAGTATTCAAATTTTGTGAGGAAGACACCACACAGGAGAAAGAGACTGATAGTTCCACCTCTCAAAGGAAACAAAAATTTTCTCGTACATTCCAGCTGCCAAGGCCCTCTGGAGAGTCTGCTACATCACTTCCTGTAGCAGCCATTCTCCCTGGCATTTGGCTGATGAGCAGTGAGACCTGAGGGATTTCCATTGATATAGCATATCATTTGGTCTTCATGTTTCCAAAATGTTGCTTCTTCTTTTAAAAATGAGGGACGAGAGATGGAAGGACAAGAAGCTCAGCTTCAATACCACCTCACACTTTCATATCTTGTAACTGAAGCAAAACCTAATTGAAGTAGCCTAAGAACATCCAAGCTCCAAACCTGAACTAAGAAGCTGCCTGGCTTTTTTAACATCTTGCCAAGGACCTGACATCTAAGAAATAACTCCTGGCAAATCCATCTTTTTGCCATGTTACTTATAACCTATTGTTACTGCTCTGAGGAAGAGGGTTTTGCCCCCGAAATATTACCAATGTTTTTGTTAATTTTCTAGTAGCCTAAAGCAGGGGTGCCCAAGCTTTTTGTAAGGAGGGCCAGATTTGGTGGCTGAGAATGTGTCAGGGGCCGGTTGCTCCCCGACCCTGCCACCCCACTGCAAGCCCCACCCACTGACCCATAAGCCCCACCCACTGAGCCCTTGCAACCCCACCAGCAGGAAGGCAGGCGGGGACCAAGGGAGGGAGGGAGGGAGGTGGAAAACAAGAGAGGAAGGAAGGAAGGTGGGGAACAAGGGAGGGAGGGAGGTGCTTGGAAGAGGCGATCTGTGTGACCTTGCACCCCCCCGGCTCCCCAGCATTTAAAAAAAACATGTGGTGAAGGAGGGGAAGGGAGGGGCGGGCCAGCCAGCCGCGGGCCACTCAGAATGGCCTGACGGGCCGGATTTGCCCCCCCCCCCCGGGCCGGACTTTGGGCAGGCCTGGCCTAAAGGTATCGCCTGTTCCACTTGCTTATCTTCTAGAGTCACTTATTGCACACACACGGAGAAGTATCACAATTCTCAGAGACTTCAGCAGGCACTTTGAGACCTGGCCACCTCTGTGTGTTTAGATGTCCAATTTTGATTCGACTCTACCTTTGATGTCTGGTTCTGCCTATGCCTAACTTGCAGTGCCTTGTCCTCTGCCAGCTGGGCACCAAGCTGCCTCAAACACCTGAAGGAAATATCCATACAACCTTATCTCCAGGCCAGAAGCTGGGAAACTACCTTGGCCAAGTTGTCCAACAACAATAGGAGTAATGTCATTTTTAATCTAATTTCTCTCTCTTTTTCATCTTTCCTAAATGAACAAGTCCATCTAGAAGGCTCCAGCATCTGGGAAATGAGATATACTTTGCAGTGGTGAAACTTTTAAAAAGGGTTAAACCTGGAAAGCCGATGCCTCGTCTATATTTAAATGCTGGAAAATAATTTTTAAGGAGCTGCAAGATGAGAACGAAATCTCAGTGGGTATTCTCACAGCCTGCATGAAAATTTTAATAGCATACTCGTATTCCTTTCCTAGCACTTCAGAACTCTTATCTCTGTAAAATAATCACCAGGTGACTGATTATGATTAAAAAGATGCATGTTGTGGGATTTTCTTCTTCTTCTTTCTAATTGTTATGGAACAAAGCTGTTGCAACTTCTAAGGCAAACCCGTGTGCACTGAAAAACACCAAGCCACGGAAACACCTGTAAGCAGAGTCTTCTGTTGTGACTACGAAATACCTCAAACCCTACACACAAAAGAACAACCTGCTTTGGAAGTTGTAGGATGGGGCTGGCATTCACACTGTCATTTAAACACACACACACACACACACACACACAGCCTTCTGCATCATTTGTGACACCGCAAGCACGGAAGCGCCGTGTCAAAGATTTGTAAACCAATTTAAACCCTGCTATATAGCAGGCTTAACCGGCAAAAGAAGAACATTACTATTTAATATTTAAACAAAATGTTTAATGTTTGAACAGTAAAGTTCATCTTCTGAATACTAAACTACAAGGATGGATGGTCTAGAAACAGCACAGGGGAGGAGTAACTAGGAGCCGTGGGCTTACATTTATCCAAGGTGGGTGGGGGGGAGAAAAGCAAAAGGCTTGGGGGGCAAAATGTCTTGAGAAGGTAATAAGAGCTTGAGAAACGAGCCCTTGGGTCTGGACGGGGAATTGTGTGAGGATCAAACCAGGTTCAACACAAGGCTTCCATGCATCTCTTTTATAGTGATTTAAAAACACACACGAAAGGAAGCACCTTATGGCTTCAATACATATGGGAAGAGGCACTGCTTAACCTGTTTTCCTATGTCTTTTCTTCTTGGAAAGACAATAAAGGGAAGAATGCTTTTGAGAAGACAAACAGCAAGAGAACAAAGAGGTGACCTCCCTCCCCGACACCTTACTATTTTGGTGCCATCAATCACAGTCTTGTCATGTATACACCAATTTGCGAAGAGGAGACTGGAAGTTGGTTTCCGCAGTTTGATGTTCAGTGTAACTCCTAGGACAGTGAAGGCGAACCTATGGCATGGGTGCCAAAGGTGGCACTCGGAGCTCTTTCTGTGGGCACCCGACATCACCCCTTCATAGCCACCTGTATACAGGTTAAATTACTGTATTGGCACTTTGCAAAAAAAAAAAGTAGTGCGTTTTGAACTGCACTTTGGGCACTCGGTCTCTAAAAGTTCACCATCACTGTCCTAGGAACTGCAATTTTGGCAACTAGGAAGTTTTAAGCGAGGTAGTCATGTCAGTCTGTGCTAGCATGTCAGGCAAAAACAAAAGGGAAAAAAATCAAAAAGACAAACTGATGAATAGCTCAATGGCTGAGACATCCAACTGTGAAATCAGAGGTTAGGTGTTCAGTTCCTCTCTCTCTCTCTCTCTCTCTCTCTCTCTCTCTCTCTCTCTCTCTC
>JAHTLZ010000237.1:21924872-21936746 GCA_023846285.1 Phrynocephalus versicolor
TTTATTTATTTATTTATTTATTTATTTATTTATTTATTTATTTATTTTTACAACTTAAATGCTGCCCACTACCCAAAGGTCTCTGGGCAGCTTACAAACAAAAGAGTTAAAAACAGTTAAAACATAAAATATCAACAAATAATTAAAACAATAATAAAAACATTACACTAGAATTGCCATCAGAGGATTCCCCGTATTGATTCCCCATTCAGCAAATGATCTAGTGGGTCTGCTACACTTGGGAATAGCAAGTGGATTCATGTCAATTTGGCTGAATGGTTTATAAATTATCATCATAATTCTTCCCTGCTTTATCTGACTCACCGGTTCTGTCGGCCTGTCCTGTCTTTCAGATTTGCCTTCCTGGAATGAATTATGGTGATCTGTCACCCAATTTCAATATGGATTGTATGGACTGTTCTTTCCATAGGGTTTGGACACTTTTAAGTTCATAGAACAAAGGAGTTTCTTTCTGGTCAGTTTCAGTGTCATTTTAACAAAAATGTATGCCATTCTCTTAGTCCCAAGGCTGTGACTCAAGACATTGCCTGTTGTTTATGTTCGCAATAAACAGACACATACTGTATTTTCTTGTGTATACGGCACTATCTTTTTTCTAAAACCATGACACTCAGAATTAATGGAGGGGTTATATACATTGAAGTAAGCCTTTCCCAAGGGGTGGAGGAGGGGTGGAAGAGAATCCCAATTGACCATGTTGTTTCCTTTCCTTTTAGCAGCCTTTGTTTACTCTCTGCACTTTGATGTTCTTTTTTTCAGAATTGGTGGGATCTTTCAGCGGGGAAAGGCTTGAAGGTTTAAGAAGTGCCTTTCCATGCTGAAAAGCAGAGCAAATGTTGCCAAACAGGAAGTGGAACTCAGTTTGGAACTCATCTCCTTGCTGTTTTCTTTTCTTTCCAGCTTGGTTGCCCTCCTTTCGCAAATGCAAAACAGACAATCGATTGATCGGAGGAATCTTCAGAACGTGGAAAGGAAAGGAAACATCAGGGGTGGGGTGGAGGAGACCTCAAGCTGGATTGATTCATTTTATTAATTTGGGGTCTTAAAAGTGGAGGGGGTATAATATATTGCAGGGTCTTATAGACAGAAAAATACAGTATGATCTATTGCCCCTGCTATTTCTCCAGCTGCACATCTCTAGTACAATCCAACTGCACACATTTTTTTTCCAACTGCACATTTTGTGTTAAATTGCAAACTAGAAATCAAAACAAAACCTTGTATGAAAGGATGGAGACATTGATAGCACCTCTTCAGCACCACTTCGTCATCAGTACCACTTTGAGGCAATGGCCATCCGCTTCTGCTCTGTAAACTCAAACCTTTTGAAGCCCACTGCAAGCACAATTTGGGAATGAAACTCAAGCGACAAACCAGTTGTGGTCCTGTGATCAAACTCCCTCCTCCCCTCGGTGTGTGTGGCATGTAGTAAAGGACACGTGCATGCAAACTCTGTGAAATGGAAGGTACATGCAAGCATGGGTGCAACATTATTTTGTTCGTAAAAGCTCCATGGCCACCCTCACTGCTGAAGGCAGGCAAGACTCACATTGCCTCATTTTGTAGAGCATCCACTCTACATGAAATTCGCATTTGTTTTCCAAACTTCCTTGAGTGCTGTCATTTAATCAATGGTAAAGCTATTGCTTTAATCAAACCCATTAATCTCCACTCCATGGAGATGGGGGAGGCCATCTTCAGAAAGAAGAACTTTTTCTTTTTAAGAGCTTGCGCGTTTCCAGCAAACTTGATTTGGCCAGTTCCCCCAGGTTGCACCCCAAAAGAAGGGAATGGGGAGCCACTTCAAAGTCACTTCTACCTAGAAACCCCTTAAAAGAGTCACCATAAGTCAGAATTTTATATGATTTAACTTTATAAATTAACTTTAACTCATCATTGGAACATTACAGTCACCCCCGCCATTTCGCAGTTCAGGTATTGCAGTCCCACTATATTGTGGGATCGCAGTACCTGCGGGGGGCGCAGCGGGGAGCGATTGCATCGCTCCCTGCCACCTCCCCAGACCCATCGGGGAGGCCTCAGAGCCGCCCCCCCAGATCCATCTGGGAGGCCTCGGAGCCGAACCCCCAGACCCATCCGGGAGGCCTCGGAGCCGCACGGGGGTCGGTGGGGAGCGATCACATTGCTCCCCACCACACCCCCAGGCCCCTCTGATCACCCCCGCCCCCCCGACCTGTTTCCGCATATCACAGATTTTCATGAATCATGGGTCAGGTGGCTCCCTAATCCCTGTGATAGGCGGGGGGTTACTGTATAACATTACATTCTCTCTCTCTCTCTCTCTCTCTCTCTCTCTCTCTCTCTCTCTATCTATCTCTATCTCTATCTCTATCTCTCTATCTATCTCTCTATCTATCTCTCTATCCGATACTGATCTATTTACACATACAGTTTGGATTCTGATGAGAAAGAAATGAAAAAGATCTTCACTTAGTTCAGGCTGATAGGAAAGCCATCCAGTTTGCCTTGGCTGTCATACAAAGGATTCAGAAGTGGGTGGCATCTGGAAGCCTACTACAGAAATCAAGTAACTGCCCCCCCCCACACACACACATTCCTTTTTGCACCCATGAATGGACTTTGCAAAGCAAATAGATGCAGGCCTGCTTGTGCAACTTGCATATTTTGTTTGGTAACAGAATTGAAGTAGAATGTGAAGGAGAAAGGGATATGTCATTTCCCTTAGGGAACATCTGTTAGCTTCAGAATACCGATGGAGGTGCTCCCCACCCCACCCCCGCCGCTGCACTCTACCCTATTTCATCTGCAGGGGCATTATCCATATAATTATTAAACAACTCCACATCTGGGAAAGGGAGGAATGATATATGTTACTCTTTCTCCCTTTTAGGATATTGAAAGTGCATGTGAGAAGAAAATTGTTGGAAAATAAACCCCAATAAGTTCTACTACTTTTTTCCCATGTGGGTTTGGAACTGCAGGAAGTGACAGCTAGGGAGACTATCACATATGCAGCTCGGCATATTGGACAGTACTAATTAGGCATATGTTTAAATTCACACACACACACACACACACACACACACACTACCAGATTTCAGCAGGATTTCCTGCAGCTTAGGCCAAAAATTCAAGTTCTCAAATGAGCTTCAGGATCCTCACCTGTTGCTTGCCAAGGAATCACTCGGCAGTGGACCACTGAGGTAGGGAAATAGGTGGAGTTCTCCATGCGAACGGGAAGGCATTAGGGGAGACGGAGTTTCTGGAGGATCTCATGAGCTAAGGGACAACCCCTGTTTAAAGGCTAAAACTTAAGAGCAGCAGTTTGATAGATGGGTGCTATAAAAACTTTAAAATAAATAACTACCTGAACTAACTAACTAACTAACTAACTAACTAGCTAACTAACTAACTCCCAGAATTCTAGATCAAGGAATTCCTCCTGAATTCTGGTAGTTGTACAGTAGGAGCCCCATATCCACTGATTCATTATCCACTGATTCAGTTATCCACGGTTGGCAGAGGAAAAAATTAAATAATTCAGCAGCCACAAAGCAAGCTGTAAAGCAAGCTGCTGTCACAAAAAGTGGCTGTAAGGCAAGCTATTGTCACAAATAGCATCTGTAAAGCAAGCTACTGTCAAAAAAGTGGCCATAAAGCAAGCTACTGTCTCAAAACAGCAGTCATAAAGCAAGCTACTGTCAGGAAACAGCAGTTTGGGGGTGGGTGGGCAGGCGTTCTCTCTTATCCACGGTTTTCATTATCCACAGGAAGGCCTGGAACCAATCCCCAGCAGATACCAGGGTCCTACTGTATTGAAATAAAATGCAAAAAAAATTATGCCTGGTACTAATTACTCAACCAGCCATGGTTTCTGAAAATGAATGGTGATCAATGATGGCATTGGAAATGGTGATCTTATAAAGGGTATGGCTACCAAAGGAGAGTTGCAATGGCCAAGACTGGCAAAAGTGGAAGTGGAAGAACATTGACAGGAGAGCCTGCCAGTAAATGCTTGCATGGCCAGTTAATTTAAAAGGAGCATCCAGTATCCATCTGGATCAAATGCACAACCCTAAAGCATGTGTGCATGCACATGTATGATTGTGCATGTACAGATGGGCATTCCACAGCTTTCTTTCCAACAGAGCTTCCCTTCTCTACTTAGATCTCATTCTTTAAAAAAAAAGACAAAAAAGAAATCCTCCTGACATAAAAATTATATTAATAATTCATTGTCAATATTAATGGCTGAGTTAAAACTTTAACAAGTTGGTGTTACAAAACTGTCAAAACTGTAACCATGCTGCCTTCTTTAATTTCGACGGCTTCTGATGAAGCGTAGGGAAATGCCTTATTGGTGTGCAGTGTTACCAATTATCTGACAGAGCCAGGGTGTATTTCAAGCTAATCAGAAATAAGAGCACAGAATTAAATCTCCCGTGTGAAACTCATCATTTACATATTTATGATTCAGAAATGATAATAAGGCTAATGAGAGGCTCACGTGGAGCCTTTAAAAGTCAACCCAATCTTACAGTTAATTTTCAATAGCACCAAAAAAAGCCCTTCCTGGAACATGGCCACAAAAAAGGAAAAGACTTTTGATTACCATTTTGTTTAATTAAGCATTGAAAGTTATTTGGCGGGACATGATACCCCACCAGGTAGGGTAGTGCTGAGTGGACAAGGACATACAGGCAAGGAGAAGGTTGCTGAGGTTATTTTTATATCTCTTTGCATGACTGAAACTGGAGGCCTAAAGAAGATCCTTACACATCACCTTTTTTCTTGGTGAAACCTTAGAGCCATACTGCCCCTGTACAAGTTTTCTGCCCATGCATTCATAATTGTGCTCAGTCAGTGCCTTAGCATGATGTACAAAGCTGTCACTGCAGTCAATTTGCAAAACAACACACACACACACCCAATTCTTGCATGTTGTATCATCATTATCTAAGGAGCTAATGTCCCCCCATCCTCTCACATACTTATACACTCTCTTCTCCTCCGGAATCAGAAAGACTTGCTGATTATGGAAGGGACGGCATCTCTTTTGGGCGTGAAAATTGGGTTTTGCTTATGCCGTATGCTCTGATTTGTGAAAGAGTGGCCCTGGGATTCTCAGGTTCTCTGTAATTTGCCCTTGCAATGATACCAAGGCTCTATTGGTGCAAGTAATATGGATGACAGTCTCAATGTGCGGAAGGAGGAATTGGCTGAGCTTTCAGTGCCTGTAGGTTCTGCCTGGTAAGTGACCCCTTAACTGTCCCCAATACCCCACCTCTCATCAGGTTTCTTTCTGTGGCTTTAATATTAGTGAGAAAAAAAGTCAGTTGTCCTCCAGCTTGGGTGCCTGGACTTTAGTTTGCCCCTCTTTCTCCAGCACTGCCCTTGTTGCCCTTGTTAATGCTCTGTTCAAGACATATGAGATATTTTCAGGATCAGTGTTTCCTAGTCATTTCATAACTGGTGCTATCTACCCTGGCCAAACAGCTCTGAGCTAAAATTGGAGGCTCATTTGACTCTGCACTCAAAAAGAAAGCTGGATTGATATTATACAACATACAATATGCTGTAGTATGAAATAAAGACCCGGTCAGGTCAGGCTACATCAGACTAGAGTACACAGTCAATTTCTATGTTGCCTGGGGGATTCTGGGAATGGCAGTCTAGAAAAGGTACTTCTCCAAGCTGTCGTTTGCTCTCCAGGATGAAATCTCACTTCTCAATAGTGTGGTGCTTCAGTGAGTTGTAACAGAGGTCATACCATGGAAATCTAGGGATTCGAACAAAAATGTTGCACCCACTCACTCAGTAGACTTTACCAGTGCTTCGTTGTTTTAGGGGCACAGTGTGGCGGAGGAATTTAAACTAACTTATATCAGATAGATGTCTGTTTAGCTTTCTCCTGAATGTTTCCAGAGTCGGAGAGCTCTCCTGAGATAACTGGTTCCGCTGTTGTACATCTCTAGCAGTAAGGAAGTGTCCCCCCCCCCCACTCGATTTATCAGTCAAAATCTGGCTTCCTGCAACTGGAGTCCATTCACTCTGGTCTGGACCCTCCTTTGTACTACTCTTTCAAGTACTATACATGAAGAGTGCAATCTTGTCCTCCCTCAATCTTGTTTTTTTATGGCTCAACATGTCCAGATCTTTAACTCTTTCTTCATCAAGTTCAACTTCAGGTTCCCTGATCTTCCTTGTTCACCTCTTTTGAACCTCTTCTAGGTTTGTCAACATCACTCTTAAAGTGTGGCACCCAAAACACGGCACACACACGGCCAAGCCAATGCCAACTAGAGAGGAACTAGGATTTGGAGATTATACTTCTGTTATTGCTCCCTAAAATGGCATTTGTCTCTTTTGCAGCCACATTGCACCATTGGCTCATATTCAACTAATGATCTACAACAGTTCCAAGATCTTCAATGAACCAAATATCCCCCATATTTAGCATGTATCTTGTCCAGTGCAGAAACGCTGTGTCTGTTTTCCTTTCTTGATTGCATTCTGACAGCGTTCCCTTTGACTCAAGCATTTCTCTGTGTATGCATTTTTCAAATGCGCACATTTTAGTCATAATTTGGAAAAGGAGGGAGAGAAACAAAATAGTCTGACTCTTCCAGCTTCCTTCCTTTGATGGAAAACCAAGCTTTCTTCCCTTGATGAAATGCTGCCAGCTCCCGCAATGGAGCCATTCTAGGAAAAATTTGAGGGGGAAAACTTCTCTCAAATCTGCTTTTATTTGGGTTCCTGCATTGAAGAAGGAGTTCAATTGATGACCTTTTAGGACCCTTCCAACTGAATGATTTTGTGATTCTGTGATTCTAAAATATCCACGAGCTTTCATGAACAACCTTGCCAGGAAAGTAAAATGGGAGGGATTCATTTTAAAAGCTCAGTTAATGGAATTTGTGTTCAGTTCCTAAACTTAAGTTATTTCTACATGTAAAATTCACTTTAAGTCTTCACTGTTGGTCTGCACCATCGGTACTTGAAAGAGGAATTAAAGTTAGTCTCTTCTATTTGCAACGCTACATGTGTGCCATCCACAAAGGATATACTGTACAGTGGTACCTTGTATAAAGGAATTAATTTGTTCCAAATGAAATTATGTTAAGCAATTTTCCTTTATACAAATTTCCCATAGAAAAGCATTGAAAACAGAGTAATCCCTAACTGTGAGCATTTTTATGTTGTATGGATTTGCCCCATAGATGATTCTGTAAAGCAAATTTCCCCTGTCTTCGGAATTTTTTATGTTGTACAGATTTTATGTTATACAAACCATTTGTTATACAAGGGTCCACTGTATTACAAGTTCAAATAGTCTGCTATAAAATTTCCTTTCTGACAATAAAGCATGGGAGGATGCTTTGTCTAGCAGGTATTGCTCCATCCCTTGGTTGTTCAGAACTGCAGAAATACTACTAATTCAGGTGATACCTATAGTCATTTATCCAAAGTATAACAATGTTTGAAGCATCTGAACAAGAATAGAATACTGGCTTCCTCTGGATAGATTGCAAACTCAGCTGCATGACTTTGGAGAATGTGATTTGAAAGTATGTGGGTAATATAAACTGCAGTATAGGAAGACAAGAGAGAGTCAGCCACCCCTGATCTCATGACTCGGAACATAATTTCTGTTCTTCATTTGCAGGAATATACACAGCTCTTCATCAATATATGCAGCATGTCCAAGGTTGTATCTAAAAGAAGGAGGAACTACATGATAATAATAATAATAACCTTTATTGTCATTGTACAACCAGTATACAATGAAATTGGCTGAGCTCCCTCCCTCCCCCTAACACCATCCCACTAAAAATCCATTCAATCTGATTTCACACTGTGTGCTTGCTGCACAACTCGCCAGCCCCACGAGTCTATCACGTGTTGTCACATCCCGTTTAACAGTCGAACAGCCCACAGATAAAAACTGTTTTTTAGCCTGTTGGTACGGCTTGCTATACTGCTGTATCTCCTACCCGAGGGTAGGAGAGTAAAGAAGTGCTGGCCGGGGTGTGAGTCATGAATGAAAAAGAAACACCAGCATGGGGTCCCTGTGTAAAATCAAGACACAAAGGTGAGTAAATGTCTTTACTGACCATTAAAATATCATAAACAGGCAATTCTGGTGGGACTTTTTTATCGGTTTAGGACAGCACAGCTTGGAGAGGCAGAAGAAACAGGAAAGTCCAAAAAGCATCCTGGCTAGATATGGAAGAATCATGATCTGTAGTTAAACTAACATTCAAGGACAAAGAATAAACCGGTAATTGGTTTCACAGATTTGGGGTAGGTATCAGTTTTTCATCTCAGTTGGCTTTCTCTCTGTCATGGGCTATATTTTCTGGTGTCTGCTATTGAAGCTTTGGCTGGGAATGGAAGTATCCAGAAATATGACAATCCCCATATTAGAAAAGCAAGGAGTTATATTTGGTGGCATACTGAGGTGGCGGGGGGGGGGGGAGAGACTCTCAGTTGAAGCTATGTTCTGAGCAGTAACTAGTGAACCATTTTGAGAGTCCTCAAAATGAAGTGCAAAGTATTGTTGAGGACCAATATAAAAAATGGCGATTCGTCGTGATTCATGATTTGTTGGGGTGGATGAGTTGATGAATTGATGATTTCCCAGCAACTAAAGAAATAATCAATGTATCAATTCTTCTCCCCTTTAAAATGCTATGAACCCCCACCCCACGCCGGAATTTAGAGGCTGAAAACTTGCTTCCTCTGTCTCTCCTCTGCAAGAGACTGGGATTCAGACATATTAGCTATTCACCCTCAAAGAACCCCGCTCCTAGGAAAGTGCCCCTCCCCAGGAACCAAGAGACACCTAACTGACAGAGTGGTTTCTCCCAACTCTCCCCTGCAATCTCTCTAACTTCGGAGAAGACTGAGTGTCAGACATCTGAGTTACATATACCCACAAAGGGGGCCATTTAGCAACTGGGTTTGGGAAGACCCAATCTTCACCAAACTTGGAGAGACTGTAGTGGGGAGTTATGGGAATCATCTCTGCAAGTCTTCATTCTCTAGGTGTACTATTTAGGGGGTGCATAACTCAGGCATAAAAATATATCTGAGTTCCACCAAACCTAGACGGATTGTAGAACAGAGTCTGGGGATGCTGCTGTCCATGTTTTGTGTCTTTAGGTGCCTTGAAGGGGCATTTTATAGCCCAACAAATTAACAAATCAATAATAGCTAAAATTCATCAATTTGTCAGGGGAACTCTATTTGTGGTTAATACAAATTGACAAATTTTGACAAATCAGCCAAATTTATCACAAAATGTGAACCATTTTCCAATTCTTCCTCCTCTCTAGTGCCAAGTATTTCCTCCTGAATGCAAATGTGTCTCCATGACCTGGTTGTAAATCTTGTCCTAGCTAGTTTTTTTCCATAAGCAGAGGTGAAAAAACAAAACCCCCAAACAGTGAAAGGTACTGCCTTTATTGCATCACTAAAATATCCCAAACAGATGAGCTTTCTTAGGTCTTGCAGGACTCTTCTCCAGACTGAGCACTGCAGACATGGGGGTGTTTTGTTTTACTTTTGCTAGTAGAGATATGACCAAGCACAGGTAACTTTGCTTTTTAATTTCTTTAGTGATATCCTCTGAATAAGCCCCTCCTTTCCCCAGTGGTCTGCTGTCCAAGCTCTTGTAGAACGCTCCTCCTCTGCTATTTGGCGTAGAATTTAAGCGAAGGCGTGACAGTCATCCAGTTCATCTGTTCTAATTGTTATCCCTTTTGGCTAGGAATGAAATTCTCTTAAAAATTAAATTCTCATTTAGTTCTCCTCTCAGGCTAGAAATAACTGCAAGTAATGTTGATAGAGATACTTAGCAGCTGAAAATGGGGACTAATTTCACCAGTGCTGACTCTTAAGTTAACCTGATAACATTAAATATTAGAGGGAAGAAGGTGATAAACCAACTCTATTAATGGTCGTGCTTCTTGAAAAACTTGAAATCTGTCCCAGCTTGTGCAAAGTGCTCTTTCTCCTTGTATATTTCAGCTGTAGTGATGACAGAATTCAAGTTTAAATGAACGGACACAAAAGTCCATGACTGTAAAAAATGATAATAGTTTACATGATGAATATGAGAATGTGTGTACCCATTATGCCCATTATCAGTGTTCGCTTGACTTTTGCCTTTTGATTGGGGCTATTTGTGGGGTAACGCTAGGCTTTGGGGTCTGCTGACCAATTAACCACACTGACACATAGGCTTTTGGAAAAGATGTGATGGACACAGCGTTTATTGGCATTGGTTACAAAAAAAACTGCAGTACTCTGGACAGGCATTGGGTCAGATCCATTTCATCGGGGGACCCGCCTGCCCCCCGATGAGCAAGTTAGCACTGCCAGGTTGGTAACACCCTTTTCTCTCAGCTTCAGGAAACCCCCGTGGATGCAGACTCCTTTGGGATTTCCTCCCCCAAGCTAAGCGGAGAGGCCGTCTGTTGTCCCACCCAAGGTGGGACACTCCACGCCCCCTCCTGGGTCCGCTGTCGCCACCTATTGCTTCCGAGTTGCACAGGCTCCGTCCTGCTGCCACATCTGCCTGGATCCGGTCCCAATGCCTCCAAACCGCCACTGTGACAGATAACAAGAAAACAAACGTTTAAAAACAAGCGTTTAAAAAAACATTACAACAGTACAAAAAAAACCAAGCATGACTGTGGTGTGGGTGGGTGGGGAACGCCTCCATTACCGCCCATGAATGAGGCTTCCGGGAGGCTGTGCCCCTTTTAAAGGGGATGTCAGGACAGGCCCGTGCGCCTGCATGGGCAGGCATGCCCCGGATGTCTGCCTGTGTCATGTGTGACGTTGGGGGCCCGGGATTGGCCTGGGTGCCTCACATGACCTGGGCCCTCATCCTTCCTGGAGGTCGTGTAGTCGGCACCATCTTCTCCTGGCCATCCCATGCAGACCCACTGCCACTGCTGCCCACAATACCAGGTCCGGTAAATCAGGTCCGTTTCTTTAAAAAAAAAGTTTGAAGAAAATCTGATAAGAGAGGTAGCTCCCAGTGTACTTCTGTATATGGCTGCACAGAGGTGATGGGGGCTGTTTAATTGCAACAATAAATTGGTACGTATGTGACATCTCTGAGGGTTGTATTTCCTCCACAAGAACTGACCTGTGCTGGAAAGATGGCAAAGAGGCATAACATAGATCTTGTGTTCACTGCAGTGGCCATGGTTGTATCTGTGCTTGAATGGCCCTTCAAAATGGCTATTAGTGGAAGGAGTTCTAGAGGGGGCCATTTGAGGGGAATTTTCCAGGGGAAGGAGAAATTGCCTTTAAAAGATGGTACTTGTGTTTAGCTGCAGTTGTGTAGCACAATTTTATGCTTTTAAAACCCAAAGGATGATCGCTATTGCTAGGGTATGGTGTTGGTGTTGGGTCACTACCCCCCCCCTTGGAAAAATGTCTTCTTAACACAGGGTTCACCAGGCCTACAAGACTCTTCTTCTTCTTCTTCTTCTTCTTCTTGGGGTCACAATAGCATATATATATCCCTCTTCAGCAGCTGTTATGGGGTGGGAGTTACCAGTTGCCATATCATGGAACTGTACAATGAAAGACAAGACACGTATATACATTTTATTAGGATCTCTTTTCTCTCAGGCTGCATGGCAGAGATTTACTGCACACCTCCGGTAATGCAGGTTTCATTACCTAACTGGTCCTGTTAGGTTTCATTACCTAACTGGTCCTGGTATAATGGCTAAGAAATTTCATATCCAGAATTTGTTAGGTCTGCAAGATTAAGATATATATTAAGATATCACATTTAGATGATAGATAGATAGATAGATAGATAGATAGATAGATAGATAGATAGAT
>JAHTLZ010000237.1:21936756-21960918 GCA_023846285.1 Phrynocephalus versicolor
GATAGATAGATAGATAGATAGATAGATAGATAGATAGATAGATAGATAGATAGATAGATGAGTACTGAGTGTGGTGCGACAGAAATTAGTAAGATACCTATCTATTTGCATGTTATAAAGTACAACATTCGTGAGCCCTATGTATGTTACATAACTTAAAATTATGGGAGAAGCATTTCCAAGAAATAGATGAGAGGAGGCTGTTTATATATCTGCCTGGCTTCTAATTCACACTGATGATGTCATCTAGAACATTTTTAATGCTTTGCTGTTCACTTATGTGGTCTATGAGACCAAAAATAAACCCAGTGATGGGGGAAACCACCTGGAGATTTTGGGAAGAGGACCAGGAGACAGAAAAAAAAATGAACTCACTTCCATGGACCAATTCTCTTTTAAAAGGCCCTTGTGGATAGAGATGGGCACGACTTAGCGGTATTTCCGTTTCCGTTTCCGTTACTCGTTTCCGTTACTCTACGGAAACGGAAACGGGAATTACTCTGCCAGACTTCGAGCTCGAACCGACGAACGAACAATTTGGTCTGATTTTTCGTGCTCGTTACTTGCATCGCGCGATCGCGCGCGATGCCAAGCGGCACAGAAAAAAAAAGTTTTTAAAAGTTAAAAAGCCCGGTTCCCGGCCAAAAAGCAGGCGGAAAAATGCCTGCCGTGCCTCAGGGCACCTACCAGAGGGGTGGTTTCTGGAGGTCCCCGCCCGGGCTCCCCCCCTCCTCCGTCCTGGGATGCTCTGGTGTGGTGGTGGGTGGGACTCGCCCGCCGCAAAAAGCCCAGTCTCGCCGCCGGCCGCCAAAGCGCAACCAAGCGGCACGGGCGGCACAGGAAAAAACTTTTTTAAACTCTCCCCCGGGTCTCCCCCCCACCCATTCCCGGGCCAAAAAGCAGGCGGAAAATGCCCGCTTGACTAAGGGCACTCACTCAGTAGGGCACCTACCGGAGGGGGGTTTCTGGTCTGGAGGGGGGTGTCCCGGCTTCCCCCGTCCTGGGCAGCCGGACTCGAGTCGCCTCGTCGCCATGCCATGCGGTGCGGGCGGGGGATCGAAAATGGGGCGGCGAATGCAATATTGTTTTTGAAATCATGGTGCAAAAACACACAAGCACAACAGAAACACGCGGAAATGTATGAACTGCCAGATTTTTCACAGTAGCAGTGGGTTTTTTCTTGCAACAAAATGTCTCTCCTCTCCTCCTGTGTCCTCCATTGATTTTATTTTATTTTATTTTTTTTTACACCTGCGCAGTGTGCAATGATGGGCTGGCCCAGTGGCCTGGCCAGCCATGTGGGAGGGGACGACCATGCAAATTTTTGGAGCCATCTCACCAATCGCATGGCCACTTGGCCACTGAGACTTCTGGGATGTGCCAAAAAGCCCCCTAAAACTTGCCCTAGCCCCCTAACCCGCTAACCCTAATCCTTGACTCCTTACCCATACGTCACAGACTGTCTTCTTAGTGGGTCAGAGAGGCACCCAGAGGTGCAACCCACTAGCCCACCATAACCTTACCCGTCATTAGCCTAACCCTAGCCCTAACCCTAATCCACCTTAGCCCATAGCCAGATCGACTTGCATTGCACTACACACGCAAGTACGATTCCCTTCTGTGGGACGTGATGGCAGGTGCGACCCGCTCATGGGACCAGGTGATTGAGCAGGTGCAGTGGCACTGCCTGGCCTGGCGACACGCAGGTCTCGCTCTGCCTGCAAATGGTATGCATAACCATATGGTTGTGCATGCCATTTTGCAGCAGCAGCAGGTGAGGATGGGAGACCCCCATGTTGTGGGGTCTCTTGGAGCCTGCTGCTGCTGTCCCTTCCTTTATAGCGGGCCAGCGGAGGCACCCACCCCACAGAGGTGCCTCCAGGAGCCCGCTACCCCCCCAAAAAAACCAGTATAACGATAACGAAAAAAACGAAAAACGAAACGACTAATTTTTTCCGATTTTTCGCGAAAACGGAAACGAAACGACTCGGACCCTAGCCGAAAAAGAAAACGAAAACGACGTTTTTTTCCTGAGTCGTGCCCATCTCTACTTGTGGAATATATCTATGGATGATCGCTCCCTCCTTACCACCCAGTCCATATATCTGCCATTATTTCTAGCGACATTTTTTCAAGTCAAATCACATAAATGTAAGTAGTCCCATAAAGTTATGCATAAAATATTACACCAACTGAAATTATTAGAAGCAAAGTATACTTCACTGTATAAAATAATGGTCTCACTTTAGCTCTTTAGCTCTCCTTGGCTCTCTAATTTAGGACTGCTACCCAGCACAAAGTGGGTCAGACCTGCTCTTCTTGTAACCCCTATGCATAATAAGTTAACAAATCTACTGCACTTTCTTGCAGTGGTTGCTATTCTCACACTGCTTGTAAACCTTTCCTTCCTTTTTTCGTATTTCTGCTATTTTGGTTCATTGGGCCTTATACTCACCGGACTATTGCCTGCTGGCTGCAACTCTCTGGAGCTTCCAGCCGGTGTCTTTTCCAGCCCTCCTTGGAGACATCGAGATATTGTACCCGAGACTTTCCACATGGAAAAACATGGTCCACTCGTCCATCTGAGGAGCAGCCCTCCCTAAAGACTCATTGCACAGAACAGGGACTGTCAACATGGGACCTGAGGACCCCATGTGTCCCCAGCACCTCTGATGACTCCCTGCACTCACATATTCCAATGTTCCAATTTGTTTTAACAATTTGTTCAAAAAGTCCTCTTGCATCTTCTAGGGCAGGCATGTTCAAACTTCGTCCCTCCATATGTTTTGGACCACAACTCCCAGAATTCTAAGCTTAGATTGCCAATGACAAAGGACTGTGGGAGTTGTGGTCCAAAACATCTGGAGGGCCGAAGTTTGGACATGCCTGTTCTAGGGGGTGGTTGGGGAGGACAGTCTTGACATATTTCAGCAAGGCCCTGGCACTCCCCCTTCTGCCCTTATCATTATCATTATCAGTAGTAGTAGTAGTAGTAGTAGTAGTAGTAGTAGTAGTAGTAGTAGTAGTAGTAGTAGTAGTAGTAGTAGTAGTAGTAGTAGTAGCAGCAGCAGCAGCAGCAGCAGCAGCTATTTCTGATTGAGTGGGGCTATATCTGTTTCAGAAACCCATTTTGGAAGGGAAAGGGGGGAAGATTGGAGGGTTTGGGAGTAACTGGAGGCCTCCACACTCCAGGGATGGAGGTTGGGCTCCCCTGATACAAAATGTGTCCCATGTAAGCTTGTGCCATAATGAGCTGTTTGCAAAGTTTCCTCTAAGGTGCACACCTCCACATGTACACACTACTCCACTTCCCTACATGCAGGGACCCTCCTCCATGCAATTATTGTCATCCCCTTTGGTTCCAGTCACAACAGAACCCTGTGGGGGAGGGGCAGAGCCCCCCTCAGCCAGAATGAAAATTAGAGGGACTGTTGGTAGTTAAAGAACCATAGTAGTAGCATAGAGAATAGAGAAAGAAGGGGAAAACCAGTTTCTCTCCAAATGCTGTTGGGCTCCAATTCATTTCAGACCACTGGACGTGCTGTTTAGAGCTGGTGAAAGACCCATTCTAATAAACTATATGGGGGCACATATACCTTTGGTATATAGAGTTGGACTGCCACTAGGGTTGCCACATCTCAGAATGTCATTTAAAGTCTAGGGGATTACGGTGTGCAGGTAGTAGTAATGATTACACATGGACACATTATTGGGTTCAGCCAGGCCAGGCCTCATGAAGCAGCTTCTCCTGCTAGCCTGAGTGCAAGGCTTTTTATTAGTTGAAATAACAGGGCATCATGAGGGGTGGAGACTGGGCTTACGTGCCAGGGGTCATGTAGGCTGGTGAATTCCTGGGAAGGCTTATCTGATGTAGCAGTGTCTTTGGGCTGGTCACGTAGCTAGCTTGTTTTTTCCTACAAAACCCATCTCATGGCTTCCTGGCTGATCTGGGGGAAGAGATAAGACTCAAGCTTGGCTTCCTGAGTTATGAGGCCCATGGAATTCATTTCCTTCCATCCGGGGCCTCCCCGCGCAGATGGAGATTTAATGATTCCAAAAAGGCCTCACCCATGCAGCCAACTGGGGTACAGTCTCTTCCCCCAAGGGGAGACATCTCTATACATAAGCCCTACTTGGAGCCACAGCCACCAGTTAAAAAAACCAAAATCATAAGCACCCAGGACTCTGTGCTGCCATATTGCCTGATTCTCACCCAACGTCTGGGTCCATTTGCTGATCCCACAGTTAAATGTCCCATAAGCAATTCTGCTCTTCAACTCTATCCTACCAACATGACACAACAAGGGCCAGCCCCTGGTCCCAGCCTCAGGTTTTCGCTCTGAAATCCCAAGGAGGTGGGCTGTGGCGTGTGCGGTACTCTACGTGGGGTTGCCCTTGACCCTCATCCGGAGGCCCCAACAGGTACAAAATGCAGCAGCCAGACTAGTGGTGGGTGCTCATAAATATGACCACATCACCCCAGTTCTGGCTCACCTGCATTGGCTGCCCGTGGCCCTCCGGATTAGGTTCAAGGTTCTGGTTTTGATTTTCAATACCCTCCACAGCCTGGGCCCTGAATACCTGTCAGAGCATATCTCCCAGAGATCAACAGAGGCCAGACCCACATGGATGTCGCGGGCACGCTCGCTTAGGGTGGACACGCCGAGGGAGGCGTGGAAGTCGCTGATGCGTAACCGCGCCTTCTCGGTTGTCAGACCCTCATTAAGGAACAACCTACCCAGTGAGCTGTGCCTTGCATCATCCCTGCCGGCCTTTAAAAATGCTTTAAAAACAATGCTGTATAGGGAGGCCTATGGTAACCTTATTTCTGGTTAATTCCCCCACACACACTGCCTGCCACTGCATGTCGAAGGGTTTCCCCCTGGCTTGCTATTTTTGCTGCCCCTTCATTGATGGTTTTATAGATGCTTTATTGTTTTATTGTTTTATCAATTTTTTATTGTAAACTGCCTAGAGTCCCGTTGGGAAATAGGCGGTATAAAAGTGCAATGAATGAATGAATGAATGAATAGTATGAGGAAAGGCAAAATATCATAGGAAGGAGAGTGTTGCAGGAGAGCTCAGAAGAGTTCCTTATTTTGGCTGCCACTCTCAGAATTCCCCGGTTAACATGATCATACGGATCCCAAACAAGTGCTTTTTCTAGCAGCCTAGCACTCCTAGTGGGTACCATAGGGCAATTTTCCTTTCAGCAGCAATGTGGACCCCACTTTGATGAGGACAGTAGTGTAGGGCTTTTATATTCCCTACTCCCAATATACGCATCCCCTCATGATTAGCTATAGGGATTGAGAGAATTGTTGGCCATTGGTAATTTCTGTGGCATCGACACAGTGTGATTTACTGAGATGGAGAAGGAGATTGAGCAAGAGAGCATGCACGTGAATGAGAGAGGGTTTCTTCCCCTTGATATTTCAGTGCTTTTATTTTAGTAACCTGAATTCATTTATCTCTCTAAGTGGTTGTGTTCCTTGCAGATCACACACATACGTCATATAAACATACATTTAATTGCTCGCCAGATTAGAAACACTGGGACTGTGCTGTAAAGCAAACACTTAGATCACACGACAATAAAAGGGCCTTTGTAAGTGTGAAGTTTCACAGCAGTGGCAAGCGCAACCCAGAAATAATGGTTTGAAGAGAATTCTAGGGTAGGCAGGTCTCCCGTTCGGATGAACTTTTAAAAAAAAATCAGCCTGAAGTAGGTCAACAATACTGAATATAGAACTGGAACAATCAACAAAGCTTTAAAAAATTGGTTAGGATATTCTTTTTGTGTAACGGAGATAAGAACAGTCCTTACATTTGCAATTGTGTTGAAAAGCCTGAATGCCTGCTGAATGTACAGCTAAAGGATTTAGCCATGATGGACCAGTGACAACAGCCATACAAGCCTGATGGATAGACACCACTAGACTCAATTGTGAGAGCTGGCTTAGGACAACAACAAACAGAAGCGAGGAGACTATTAATTATTACTGAAGAATTGCCCTTTGCGGTATTTTTCACTCCCCTCCAGATTTTTTGGCAAGGAATGACATCATACCTGTTCTCCATCACAACACCATGGCCTTCAGCAGAGAGAGGGAAGGTTATTTGCCCATTTTATTTTTTGGGATGGTATGCTCCCAACCTCAAAGCTCTGCTGAAGGGACAAGGTAGAATCATGTTGCTATGATTCCAAAAGATCATACAGCCAAAAGTATTTCAGCATGATGCAACTCGTACTCAGGCCAGAATTAAACTAGCATTCACAGGATTTTTGTTCAATCATTGGCCCATCACACTACTTTGAATGTTCACTTTACGTTACTATGCAGATGGGTTGCTGAGCTGCATTTTTTCATTGCAAGGGTATGTTCTAACTTAGTGGTTCTCAACCTGTGGGGTCCCCAGATGTTCCTGAACTGCAACTCCCAGAAATCCTGGCCAGCTCAGCTAGTGATGAAGACTTCTGGGAGTTGCAGTCCTAGAACATCTGGGAACCCACAGGTTGAGAACCACTGTTCTAACTGCAAGGAATGTACGTACACTTCCCCATAACAGACCTTCTCCTTACTTGGACAGAAGTCTCTTTATTGTTAGTAGATTAGATTCAGGTTGGTTCTGTGATGAATGGAAGGGTTCTATTTCTTCAATGATCTCTTCTTTCCCATCTATTCTGCCCTACCATTGACTCTCCTGGTATTCTGAAGGGCCTCTAACCTGCCAGCTTTCCATGGGGCACTGAGGACCTGTAATGGGTGGGAGGAGCTACAAGGTTGTCCCCTCCCCTGCCTCTTTCCTCCGGGGCAAGCCAAACGCAATTTAGTTGATACTCTGGATCTAGTTAGGGGTCTTACTTGCCAAGTAGACAGAGAATTGGGCATACGGTTGCAGGCCTTGAAAGAACGCAACTCCCATTTATGAAAGTTACTGAGCTACTCACATTAGCTAAATTGTTCGCAATATTAAATATATTTCTTTCCCTGTTGCCAAACAAAAAGGAAATCAAGTCCTAGTTAATATGGAAGATCTAGAGCAGTGGTGGCGAACCTTTGGCACTCCAGATGTTTTGGACCACAACTCCCAGAATTCCAAGCCTGTACTGCCAGTGACAAAGGATTGTGGGAGTTGTGGCCCCAAACATCTGGAGTGCCAAAGGTTCACCACCACTGATCTAGAGTACTAGTCTTTAAAGAATGGTGTCCCAACTGTCCTCTCAAAGCGCATTTATGTGGCTATTCTAGCATGTTGCAGTGTGGGTTTCGATGCTCAGTCAAGCTGTCCCTGAGGTGTTTAGCCATGTGTGCAGATGGGCTGTGGATTCCTGATGATCCATGTATGAAAGCAGCTTCATGGTTCTGATGAACTGCTCTCAGGGAGAGGCAAATGCACCACAGGCAAGCCAGATGAAGGTAGGTGTCCCAGGTGACATTAACAATGGCAAGTTACAGCAATGATAGCAATAACGGTCATAAGATTCCAACTTATGAAACCTTTTCCAAGGTTTTCTAGGTATAAATTACTCCTAAGTGACTTACCATCCCCTGGGAGTGTGCCCCTTGCCCAAGGCTACACAGGTTGGCTGTTTTCCCCAGAGACACAGTTTACAACACTGATTGCTGACTTGTTAATGTATTTCTAGAGTACTATGAATGAGTGCAGAACCAGAAAAGTTCCATTTTTAGACTACAAATCTCACGCCCTCGCAACCAGTGTGACCTTGGGTCATGCTCACTTGCAGCCCCCCAAAACAGAACTTTTCCCAAGCTTCAAACTGAATCAGGTTTATGTCCATAAGCTTCTTTTCTTGCCATTCACTGCTGGTTCCATGTGGATATGCCTTAAATGAAGAGGGGATCCATATGGTTCTGCATATTTTTCAAATTGACACCTTAATGGATCCATATTTTTTTTGACTAAAGCAGGCTTATGCATTTTGGAAATGTATGGTGTTGCATATTTTTGAAATGCCCCCAAAGACTTACTCCCCTCTCTCTTTCATGGCATGCATGTACAAAGGCCTGACCACAAACTGCATCAATTTTTGTAGCTAGTGGGAAGCACAGATCAGCTAAATCCCCAAACACATGCATACACATGGGCTATAGATTCTCAGTTGTGTTGAGGTATAATATGGTGTGCTTGACATTTTTTGTTCTTGTTTTTGCATAAGTTAAGCAATATTGCATAAATAACCCAAAGATTGCAAAATACTGCTTAAACACAAAATGAAGGTAGATGCTGCTTTATCCTATAGTTATTTTCAGTGCTCGTTGTATGCACTTGCTGGATGCTTGCAGATATATCCTGGGAGCGTCCTTATATCTCAGGAGCAAAGAAGCATGGTCTGAGGGTTGAGAATGTCTGTAGCATTTATCTGTAGGCCTGCTTTTCAATATTTGCAGACTGAAGAGACTGGGGCCTTGATAAGCTAGTGAGCCCTGAGGCAGCCTAATTAGGAGATATGTTTTATTGTTCTCACTGTAAATTTAACATTCCCAGATGTGTTTTGTTTTGATGACGATGGGTATAGTGCAAAGTGTGTACCAAGGATATTTGTTAATCGTAAAGAGAATTATTATGTCTTTTGTAGAAAGAAATCAATTTTATCTGATTCCTTTCATTGCAAGCAAAAGAGTTTATGATTCGAGTTGGTCATGAAATACTGGATTGGTAGTTTGTGCTTGTTCGTTTAGCAGCTGAACAAGTGTTCAGCACCTCCTCCAGCGGGCAGCCACTCAGAGGCTAGGGTCTGCCTTCCTTGCCCTGCCTCCTCCAGGTGCTACCCCTGAGTAGATGCCCACCAGAGGGGGTGTAAAATGGAACAGCTGATCACCCATTCTGCTGCTAAATAAACCAGAGTGAACTGCTAAACCAGTGGTTCTAATTATAATTCTCTATATTAATAACACTCATTGTATAGTATGTGTGAACTAGGACTAGGCACGAAACAGAAAAATTGAGATTCATTTCATTTTGTTTCATTCCCCTGTGGTCCATTTTATTTCGTTACAAATAATATATTTTTTAAAAAAATTGTACAAAATGAACCTGTAATGAACTGATTCGTTACTCTATAAAAGGGCTCCCCTGGGTCCTAGAGGCACCATATTTGGTGGATACCTTCCGTGGACTCTCCCCCTTAAGCCCTCCAAAATTGGAGGGATTTGGGGTTCAGGGGGCTGAGTTATTCAACTTCAAAAGGGGTGCCCCCAGAAAAAACATTTAGAATTGCAATCTGAGGGCGACTGGAGGGGGAGCAGCAGGAGGAAGCCCTGCACCCTCCCGCTGCCCAGCAGTCCTCCTTTCCCCTAAGGCTTGGCGACGGCACCCCCTCCGCTGCCTCTGCCGCCATGCGCCACACGCCAGGCAAGCGGCGAAGCAGGCAGGCAGGAGCGTGGTGGCCACGGCGCCCTCCTCTTCCTCGCCTTGGTGGGAAATGTGTAAGGTATGCATGCTACCACACGCATGCACACAACCAACCAACCAAACCCATCCACCAGTCCACCCCTCCATGCGTACGTGCACACGCGCGCACACACACACACGCACAGGGTTTGGCCCCCTGTTGCTGGGTGTGTGTGTTGTGGGGGGGGCAGGAAGGGCACAAAAATGAACTTTATCCCCAGGCGCTCAAAATCCTGGCTACGCCTCTGTCTGCAATTACCTCAGACTCAGTCTACCTACTCTCCATGTCATGGTAAGTGGTTAATGGGAATTACCTTTGCATGCCAACTGGATTTTTCTGATTAACTGCCAAATTACCCTGGACCAACCTCTGTCCAAGATTATGGTAGCTATAAGGTAAAATGATAAGGAACACTCCCATGAACTAAGCAAAGTCATTGTGATATGTTCATTGCTATAAGAGAAAGCTCAACCAATGCCTGCTTTCCATGATGATAAAAAATTGTAATAAAGACCATTGGTTTAAAAAAAAATAGCTATTCCCTGTGGTAGGGTATTTCATTCCTCTTAATATGTTCACAGTGTTTGCATTGCGGTCCATCTGTTTGGATTCGTAGCTGACCAACACTATTGGCTTTGGTAAAAAGGAACATTCTAGAATCTAGATCTTCATTGCTTTGGATGTGTCCTCCTTCGTTGCCTCAACGAACGACATTCTATTTCCAAGGTTTTGTCAGGTTTTGTCCAAAACCTTTCTTTCAAGAGAATGGTGAGACTTTCTTTTCCATTTCACCCTCTTTTCCGTTCAAGGTTTGTGTTTTATTTTTATTTTTTGTTTGAAACCCGTTTCATTAAGCACTTCAACAAGAGGACTTTTAAAACTATACAATAACAGTTTTTTTTTAAAGAGTGCTATTTCTTGTGACTATTTTCCTCTTCTCTGGCACTACATTTAGCAGCTGCCATTAGCAAGAGGCTGGCAAACTGGCCTGAATATCTTTTTGTTCTTTCCCCTTTAACCTTCCCTTCTCTAGAGTGGGGAATTTCATCACCATAGTCTGACGAACTGAGAATTGTCTGATTGTCATCTAATGAAACTGCAGCTATTTAGATCCAGCCAAACCCGGCGACAAACTCTAATCGTGTTCCATTTCTAAATCCTCCCTTGGCAGCCTTCAGTAAGAGAGGCGGATATTCACATCAGATGAGGCCACTTTCTGTGCCATTGTTGGAAGGTGTCTGAAAGCACATTCCATCCCACAATCAATACTCGGCCGCAGGCCCAGGTGGTGAACTATCGGACTGGAGATGGGGACAAAGATGTAGGACACGGAAGGGATGGTTTATTCTAGAGAGGGAGCTTGTCCAGCCTATCTCAGTTCCTCTGAAGCCCCATCCAAACCTTCAGCTCTTTTTTAATCCACCTGAAATTCTTGATGTGGGTTTATGGTGATGCCAGGAGAAGGAATATTGTTGTGTAGAGCTGCAAGGGGGAAACAGTACATCAAAGAAGCAGTTCTACCACCATCCATTTCTTCTCCCAAGTCTGCTAGGGCCAAAAAAGCCATATTCACCTCTGTTTCTGTGCCAGTAAAATCTGCATTCTTATCTAAGACAAGTGGCCCATTCAGACATTGTGATTTTTTACTTTTTCTGTTGGAGTATTCCAGTTGCCTCTGGACCTCTCTTTCCAAACATGTATGGGCTAAAATATATGAAAGTAGCTACATGGAATAGGAGCATTTGAAGAAGATCATAGGAGTATATTCAAGTTGTGGATATCAGTGGTTGAGGGTCAACATTCACACTTATGCTGATATGTTCTCTTTAGAATGGATGGATGACAATGACTTTCAATAAGAGGCTATCTTATCTCATTTTAATGTTGGATTATACCCTAACCACTCCTAATACTTTTTGTGGTTAGGAAACATCACCTTGGAATAGTAGCTGTTTAAAAAATTTAAAAAGCCCCAGCGGGTAAGTGCTGGTGTCAGTGCCATCAATAGTAAACAAGATTTTCTGGATTTGTTGAAAACAGTGTTATGGAGGAGATTAGCAGTCCCAGTTATTTCAGACAGATCAGTCACCTGTGAATTGTTCTATGTGGTGAGCTAATGCAAAGCAAACATATATATCTCTGCACCAAAGCTTGTAAAACTTTTGTTTTACATTTTCTGACGTCCTCTATCCTGGGTGTTAGCTAGTGGATACTGTGGGTTGTAACGCAAGTCCACCACCACCACCACCCCTCCCACACAAAGGTCTGTCCCATATGGATACTAGAGATGGGCACGAAATGAACAATTTTTCGTTTCCGTTTTTGTTTTGTTTTTTCGTTGCACAACGAAATGACAAACGAATTTTGTCTCCAAAATGAAACGAAACGAACAGAAACACCGGAAATTTTGTCGTGCGTTTCGTTTCCGTTACTGCAATACAGTGAACTGCTTTAAATGCTTTTAAAAAATCACAAAAAATTAAAATAAATGGTAACAAAACGGTAACAAAATGAACAAAAACAAAAATGATTTTTTTGCAAAAATTCGCGAAAAACGGAAACGAACCAAAACGGACCCTCCAAACAACAAACGACAAACGAAACGTCATTTTTTTTATTCGTGCCCATCTCTAATTGATACTACAATGGGATTCTATTATCCCACCTGGAGCAGGAAGAATCGTAGAACTAGATACAGAATTACAGAATTATAGAAGCATACACGAAAAAACTCCTTTTTCGATCTGCCATTATCATTTGCCAAAGGGAAGGCTTTCTCCCATCTACCTCAACATTGGACCCAGCCACCGATCTCTGTCTCAGCCTTCTATCTTTAGCACGAGATCATTATCGTTTACTTGATGTTTCAGACCTGCGGCATGATTTACAGTCATTATCTCATTAATCCCCTTCACGTTCCCTTGTCAGAGAGAAGTGCATGTATTTGCTCCTCGCCGTGTTTTTGATTTCCTGTAGCTTCCAGGGACATGGGGAGAACTTTGAAGACTGAAGCTTCAATACTAGGCTTGCTTGCTCGGGAGTAAGGATGGTGCAAAAATGTGTGCCGTTGAATGAGAACGTAACTTAATTTTAAACCTGAACTCAAACTGGAAGGTATAGAACTTCAAAAGGATAATAGCCCTGTACATAAACACACACACACACACACATTTTTAAACCTAAACTCAAACTGGAAGGTATAGAACTTCAAAAGGATAAAAGCCCTGTACACACACACACACACACACACACACACACACACACACACATACATATTCAATGTCTTGAAGTTTCCATTTTGCGGAGACCTATCTTCTAAGTTGGCTTTCATCATCAAACATGGACGGACATCTTGCTGGATATGTAAATATTAGAGATGGGCACGAAGTGATTTTTAAAATTTCATTTTTCATTTTTTGTTTCGTTCCCTAGTGAAACGAAAAATGAACTGCCCCTTCAAAGAAAAATGAAATGAAATGAAATGAAAAATTTCAGTTCATTCCGTTTTGTTTTTTGTTTTCCAATCGGAATGCATTCCTATGGAAAACCACTTTAAAAAGACCACACCATTCCTGCCAATGCACCCGATCCGGGGGGGGGGGGAGTGGCACGGGGTTTTTAATCTTTTTAATTATGCTCCAGGTACTGTATACAGCTCTCATTTTCACTACCGCCCCATAGCACTTCAAGTACTCTCTGGGCGGTTTGCAGTTTAATTATGCAGGCTACACATTGCCACCCCCAAGCAAGCTGGGTGCTCATTTTCCCAACGTCGGAAGGATGGAAGGCTGAGTGAGCCTTGAGTTGGCTACCTGGCACTGAACTCCAGGTCATGAGTTCAGTTTTAGCTGCAATGCAGGCATTTAACCACTGTGCCACAATTTATTTATTTATTTATTTATTTATTTATTTATTTATTTATTTATTTATTGCCCATCTTCCAGAGGGTCTCTGGGTGGTAAACAAACATCAACAGTAAGCAATTAGAATGATAATTATAATAAAAATCAAAACAAAGAAAAGAAAAAATCTATGATTAAATATGAAACAAGGCAGTAACATTTGATTACTGGGTTGGTTGTTTTATTGGAGCCACTGCACTTCAAGGGGTCCCAGCCAGTGCCTGCCGCCATATGGTAGCTGCAACCCTAATGCATGTAAGGTGGCTGCACTAGTCTTTCAGATGCCTTGTGGTAGCCATTTATGCTAATCTGGAGGAGCAGAGGTTCCCTAAGATGCTAAAGTGGGCTGCATACCCTCCCCCCCCCCTACTTTTTTCTATGCACGATATTCCTGAGCAATTGCCCACATAGTGAGAGTTCTTGTTGGCTGCTGTGATCTAATTTACTGTGTAGTGAAGGGAGAACACCTTGGTTACAGTGGTGTTCTGATTGGCTGTTGCAGTAGGTCTTGAGATGTAATTTGTGTGGACATTTCCTGGGTGATTTGACAGGCACTGGACAAAAGAAAACAAACAAAAGTGAAGAAACAAAAGAGATACAAATTTCTGTTCACCTTTTGTTTATTTTGTCCACTTTTTGCTGTTAAGAGTATTATTTTCGATACTCAATGAACAAAAACAAAAATGAATAAAATGCCTTCTTTTAAGTGTTTTTGTAATTGTGATTACATAAAAGTTCTATGCCTAATAATGTTTCACCTGGAATTTCTAGACTGGAATTGCACAAGGCATAGATTACCTTAGTTGGGTTCAATAAGACTTTAACACTTGCACAGTACCTACCAGATAATATCTTTGTGCAAGGACTACGTCCCTTCACTGCTCACACTTACGCAACATATTATTGCATGAGCAGAACGGAGATATAAGAAATGACCACAGATCTTAACTGATCACGTTTACAATATATGGCAACTGTCCAGGACACACAACCAATAGGTGTGAGAAGAGTTCTCAGTTTTGTGTGTGATTTTTTTTCAAATATGTAACTACTTTATCAACTTTTATTGACCCTATATTATCCCAATGTTAATGTTCTAACTTTTTCTATTGTGTTGTTATTGTATTTTCCTCCTAGAGGGTATTTATTTCTGTAAGAAGATAACAAAAAGATGCAGAGCAAGTGGATTATACCGAATGAAAGAGAAGAGAAGAAGCCCCTGTATAATAGCAGCAGGAAAAAAACAGGAGCAGGGAATACATCATACCATCAACAGCCTCGCCATATGAGCATATAAATGCAAAGTCAATTGTCTTAAGGTTTATAAGGCCAAGTCAATAAAGTAATTGCTTAAAGGAATTTGGTTGTCAGGAAAATGAATCAATGGCAATAAACAAGATTAGGAATATGCTTCAAATGGCTAAAACGCTGTGCATCCATGTGAGAGGAAACGTTTGCTAAATGCACACCACTTTGCTTGTGCAAGGGGAGAAAAAAAAGAGGTTGATTCATATTTGCTCAGTGTTGTGATTCCATCAGATTTTTGTAAAACCCATGATATAAAAAAGTGGCAGGTCCATTACGTCTACATAGAAAACTCCTTAAAACATATCGCTAGAAGACCAATTTTAAACATAAATTAAAATCAAAGGTCATGCAAGTTTGAGATCAATTTCATAATCCTTAGAATCTGATTTGTGATCTAGAACCAGCATGCAGCATCATTCCCCCCTCCCCACATCAATAATGAACATAAGACACAAAGTTTACGCTACAATCTGAATACTTGTGATAGGTTCTGGACACTGTAAGAGCCTGGCGAACAAGAAAAAAAAGTGACAAAAACTTATGGGTTAGGGACAGGCTGGTTCATCTTTTCCTCTACTGATTGCAGGATGCCGCAAGAAATGGGTATGAGTCCCGAGTCTCACAACCTCAATCTGTCATTTTTCTTTCACATCAGAGACCCTTCTACTTTTTGCAAGTCAAATAGTTATGCTTTGGTTCAAAGCACATGGTTGTTTTGAATGATGCAGAAAGAAAAGATTGATAAAGCACACATGCTCCTGTCTGCACTCAAACACACACGTGTGTGTGCACAAACACACAGAGATGCTCTGGTAAGGCACCTTCCTCCTCACCTCTTATCTCATGAGTGGGGATGAAGACAATGCATGATACACATACAAGCAGTGCCAGCATTCACCTCTCTTCCCAAAGCCACCCCCTCAAGGCACATCATTGCTGTTTTAAATCAGCTTATCTTGAGTGGTCAGAGTTTCTGCTTCTTTATTTGTGTACAGTTTAACAAGCTCCCCTGTCTTCCAGAAAAGATGAGGACATGAAGGCATTAAGGCAGGAAAAGACTTTTTTTCTTTTCAGCCACACCACCTATAGTTCAAATAGAACTGCAGTACCAAAGTTCTTCCTGAAAAAAACGCTGTAGGTTGACTTATATTGAAGAGAACTAAATGCCTCAGCATGACTTCCGTATGAGAGAGTATGAGTTAATTTGCACTTCTGTCATGTGTAGGCATACCCTAAGATTGACAGCAAAAGTAGGCATGGTGAATTTCTAATTCAGTGCCCGATGACGGGAATCCAACTCATTGAAAAGTAATGTACTTCCACAGATATAACTTTGCCACATGTTACACCCAGGAAAAGCAGTGTGTGCAACTCAATTGTACAATCAGCCATGCAGTTCCAATTGAAGCCCATTGTGTGGCGTGGAAGTGTTGCATTGTTGCATTGTAGCTATCACAGGCATAATGTCAAGTTACACCTGCATAGCTACACAACAGGAGTCTAACTGATGAAACACATGCACACAGGGTGTTGAGGGGGAAGACTAGCCAGAAGAAGGGGCCACATTGACTGTAACAGACTTACCCCATCCATAACAGAACTTGGAGATAGCATTCTACTGATGGCAACGTGGCAAGCATATTATGTTCAAAAACTTATTAATATTGATTTTGTCCACCTAGGGATGTGAAGGCCTGGGGGTGAAACAGAAAAATTTGGGGAGGGGGATGTTTTTTTCAATTTATTTTCCTGAAGACTTTTGTTTTTTTTCTGAAAAAAATGGGAAAAATTGAAAAAAGAAAAAAAATGATTATGGATTTTTTTTTATTTTAACATGATGAATAAAATGTTTTAAGACGGGGTGTTCAAATATTTACCAAATCATTTCTAAAGAATATCACTGAAACTTAGTCCCACTCCTTTCTATACATTCCCCCCTTCAATTCTTTTCGTGAGAATGAGGTTTTTATTTTATTTTTATTTAATACTGTGAATAGGAAATATGAATAATTGTTAATTCTGGTTTTTTAAACATTGCTTTGTATTTATTTATTTGTTTGTTTATTTATATACTAATGAAACTCCAGGTACTGCACAACAATTACATAACAATAAAAACAAATATCCAACAAATCTGTTTACTAGTTTTGTTCCACACAAACTAGTAAACAGTTCAGGAGATTGTTACTCCATTTGATACTTGCAATTACAAATAAATATTATTTAAAAAGTAAATTCTGCTTGTAATAATTGTTTGGATACATTGGATTACATTTTAATTTAATTTAATTTTAATTTAATTTTAATTTAATTTTAATTTAATTTTAATTTAATTTCAATTTAATTTAATTTAATTTAATTGTTTGGATACATTGGATTACATTTTAATATGTTAGTTGTGATAATTTTATGCCAGGTCAAATTGTCCATAGTCATATTTTATGTTCTTAAAGGAACAGAATGACTTTCAAGCTGTAAAAGGGGGTGGGGAGTGCTAGTATAACATTTTCGCCTAATTTTTCCAAAAAATTCCAGGTTTTTTTCCAGAGGGAAAAAAACTGAGAAAAACCTGGGTTTTTTCTTCTGAGCTTCAATATTTCTGGAAATTTTATATCTCTTGGTCCCACCCAGTGACTGTTCCTGTCCGCATCCATTAACAACTTAGTGTTGACACTATTACTTTCCCCTTTAAGAAACAACTAGAGGATTTTTTTTACTATTCTGGCTAGTCTTCTACAACTTTGCCTTCAGTGTTTGCTACCATCAGGACCTTTGTTCATGACTACATGAAATATTGATCTAAATTCATTTAAATTCATTGGGATCTTACATTTATTTAATGGGTAATCAATGACCAGCAGGTATTGATATAAACTTAGGAGAACCTCATAATAGAAAAGTGAGATGTTAATGTAAGTTTTCCACAGATATTTATATGCAGTTTTTATTGGCATAACAGTATTCAATTGTTTTTCATAATTCATAAGGCATAAAAGCTGTCTCTGTGGTTTATAACTGAATGCTGTCCCCAAACTGCCTCCTGCCATCAGTCGACATGGAAACTGCTCATTCTCTGTCTCAGTCTGTGCACCCCCTCTATGAACTCTATAACCCGATTCAGGCTTTAGAATATCCAGTTTTATCTGTATGCTTAGAGGAGAGTGAATGCCCTTAAGAACATAAGAAGAGCCATGCTGGATCAGGCCAACGGCCCATTTAGTCCAGCTTCCTGTATCTCACAGTGGCCCCACCAAATGCCTCTGGAAGCACATGAGACTAGATAGTGTTTGGCCCTTGAAGTACCCTGTTTTTAAACCTAGAGATTACACATCTCCATCATGGTTGGTAACCTGTGATGGACTTTTCCTCCAGGAATCTGTCCAATCCCCTTTTGAAGGCATCCAGGCCAGACGCCATCACCACATCCTGTGGCAGGGAGTTCCACAGACTAACAACGCGCTGGGTGAAAAAAATATATTCTTTTGTCTGTTCTTACTCTCCCAACCCTCAATTTGAGTGGATGTCCCCGAGTTCTGGTATTTTGTGAGAGGGAGAATCGGGTCCCTCTATCCACTTTACTCATGCCCTGCATTATTTTGTACATCTCAATCATATCCCCCCCTCAGGCACCTTTTTCCAAGACTTGCTCACTCACTGCTTTCTTTATTGAAAGACTGGCATATCAAGGAGGAAAGGTTCCTGTCCACATGCAAGCCCCACACATGACCAGGAATCCTGGAAAATCCTGGAAGTGGCTCCTCTATAAGGGTGTTGAAGTCAGTATGAAGTCAGCATGAAGAGCCTCGTGGTGCAGTGGTTAAACTGCTGTACTGCAGCCATAACTCTGCTCATGACCTGGGGTTCAATTCCACAGAGCCAGCTCAAGGTTCACTCAGCCTTCCATCTTTCAGAGGTTGGTAAAACTGAGTACCCAGCCTACTGGGGAGGGGGAGCAATGTGTAGCTTGCGCAATCACTTGTAAACCACCCAGAAAATGCTTAAGGTGCTGGGGGTGGTATATAAGCAGTGCCGTTTACTTTGTTTTGTTGAGAAAAAAATCATTTTTAAGCAGCTGGATAGAGCTTCTCTGTATAACTACTCTCTCTACGAATCTACACTTTCTCATTCCATGCTCCCATGCTCCCCTTCATACTTAACCATATTAACCTAAGTCATTATGGCAGCAGCTTCAACCATGCCCTAACGGAGCAACACTAACAAAAATACTTGTCCTTCATGTTATAGACTGACAGCATGCTGAGAAAGCATTTATATCACTAGGCAGGTTGTTGGAGAAGTCAGCAATAATGCTGCCAATAGCTCACAGGGATTAGGCGATCCAGCGTGCTCAGGGATCTTTATCCTACAACCCTTTGAAATTCTCTGCCTCTTGTCTTTTTATTGGCCATGAAGCAGAAAACAAATTGAAGGACAGCTGGGTCCCTCTTGGAACAGGGAGCCAATAATACTCCATGGCTGCAAGTAAAGAGGTATATGGAGGACGTTTATTTCATTGCATTGCAAGGAAGAAGTCCAGCATTGTTATTTTCATTATGCACTATCCTTTAAAAAATATTCTTCCTTCTTCCTTAAGAGCCTCACTGTGCAGTGGTTAAATGCAGGTAAAACTGTGCTCACGACCTGGGGTACAATCTCAGGTAGCAGGCTCATGGTTGACTCACCCTTCCATCCTTCCAAGATCGGTAAATTGAGTACCCGGCTTGCTGGGGTGGGGGGGGGCAATGTGGAGCCTCCATAATTAAATTGGAAACCGCCCAGAGACTACTCGAAGTGGTATGGGGTGGTATATAAGCAGAACACTTTGCTTTGGCTTTTTTATTTTTATTTTTATTTTTATTTTTTTACTTTTTAATGTCTAATAAATCTTCGGTCTTTCTTAGATAAAAACCCAGTTGGTCCACTGCTTTTTCCGCTTAGCCTACATGTCCCAGTTGACAAAGGGGATGGTAAGTCTTCCTGTCCCAAGGTGACTGGTAAGCATGGACATGCACAGCTGTGACCCAAGCCCACCCTGGGGCCAGCATATTTTTTTTAAAAAAAAAAACCTTGCTGGAGTACAGAGCAGCGTGGTGGACAAGACAGGGATTGGGCAAAAGTGGTGAGGTTTTTTGTGTTCATTTGTTTTTTGTGTGCTTATGTGTTTGTGTGTTTGTTTTATTTTCTAAACAGCAATGTGAAAGGATAAATAAAATGGTGAAGGGATGGATAAAAACAGAAAATATTAATCCCTTCATATTTGACAAATTGAGGATATTTGATATTTGATGCCAATCCATTGTTTTTGTTTGTTATATTTATTATATTCCCAATTCATTGTTTTAAAATGTTTTCCCATCTCTGCTTCATACAGATTAGAGATGGGCACGAAATGACCAATTTTGCATTACCGTTATCCGTTATTCGTTCTGTTACGTAACAGAATGAATAACGACCCTAGGGGCAAATTTTACACGAACCGAACACAACTGAGAAAATTGGGTTCGGTTGGGTTCGGTTTGGTAATGTGGGGGGGGCGGAGATGTCTCCTACCTGGTGCTGGCCCGGAAGTCCTTCAGGGATGGCAGCGAGTCAGCAACCAGGAAGAGGGAAAAAAGCCTACCGCCGTGCTACAGCTGTAGCGCGGCCACGTGGTCGGCAAGGCAGTGAAAAAAAACCAATTAAAAATGGAGAAAGGCCAGCCTTCCTGAAAATGCCGCCGTCGCCACCGCCAGGACTGCCCTCCTCGGGGCCTCTTGGAGGCTTTGCGGGGTGAGTGGGGCTGGCCAGGCGCGGGCTGAGCCTTGGGAGGCAGTGGCTGTCCCGGACTCCTGGGTTCCTCCTTGCCGGCGCAGGCAAGGTGCCGGTGACCCCTTCTCGGGCTGTCTGCTCAAAGATGCTGCCGGCTAGAGGAAGAATTACCCTGAATGTAAGAAAAACAAACAAACAAAAAGCCCCGCATAACCCAGAAGTTCAGGTTCACTTCTGGGTTTGGTCCCGCGTGGGCTTTTTTTTGTCTGCCATGCATGCACTGAGCCGGGGGGCAGCGAGAGGGGGCTGCGATCCAGCCTCGCGCACTCCCCTCTCCAGCAATCTCCACAACACTCCGGCGGCCCCCGACCCCAGGAGGGCTCCCCGCAGCTGCAGGAACACTCTCCGGGCCTGCATGCCGCCAGCTCCGGAGGCGCCTGGCCCTGGGAGGGCTCCCCGCAGCCGTTCCAAAAACTGAAATAACGGAAACAAAGCAGGTCCCAGGGGCCGGAATAATGGTAACGGAATGAAGCAGGGGCCCGGGGGCCGAATAACGGAAACGACCGCCATTTTGGCATTTTGTGCCCATCTCTAATACAGATTGTCACTGTACAGATCCCAGACTATAGCATCTTTCCTTGGGTGGAATGCAGTCTTGCAAACTTATTCATTATCAAAATGTGAAGATCAGGCGAACAAATGTTCATTTCATCGGTTTGTTGAGATACGAATCTGTCTCCTCTCCTCCTGACACACATACTCCACCATCACCTCTCCTCCTGTCATTAGGACTGAGTAAAGTGCTTCAGAATAATTTTGTTCCACTTTTAGTTAACTATAGCTTCATGTGTCAGCTATGCTAGTTCCTCATAGACTGATAACTGATGTTTTTCACATCCTGATGATCCTAGTTCTTTACTAATGAATAGAGATGGGCACAAATCAAAAAAATGATGTTTCGTTTGTCGTTTGACATTTGGAGGGTCCGTTTCGGTTCGTTTCCATTTTTCGAGAATTTTTGCAAAAAAATCGTTTTCGTTTTTGTTCATTTTGTTACTGTTTTGTTACCATTTATTTCAATTTTGTGATTTTTTAAGCATTTAAAGCAGTTCACTGTATTGCAGTAACGAAAACGAAACGTACGACAAAATTTCTGGTGTTTCTGTTCATTTCGTTTCATTTTGGAGACAAAATTCGTTTGTCATTTCATTGTGTAACGAAACGAAAAAATGAAAACGGAAGCGAAAAATTGTTTGTTTCGTGCCCATCTCTACTAATGAACCATTATCACTTTTCCAATATTTGTAGCTTCACCTAACCAGGGGGGCATGTATAAATGCAACACCTATATAGTCTCATACTAGAAAGTGCACTTGATCCATGAAAGTACACATTAAAATAATGCAGTTTATCTTGAAAGTGTCACAATTCCTTCTTTTTCATCCTCTTCATCCTCTTCTTATCTTCTCTTTGTCAGAAAGCTTCACTGTGGCTAACATTAAGTATGATTAGTTTCAGATAAGCCAATTCCTGCATGTGGTTTCTGGTGTTCTGATGTTCAAATGAATGATCTATCAAATTGAGTTTGTACATATGAGTCTGTGCATTATGGGAATTCTAAAGAACCAATAGCATGGGACACAAAATGGTCTTAACTGGCTTTGTTAAAAATTATCCAAGGTGTGGTCTACAAAAAATCTTAATGGAGGCATGTTCATACCTTCTGGTTCCACATTACTGGAAGAAAATCAATGGGTATCCTCATTTTTTTTAATACATATACAAATGCATACATGTATACAACAATAAGAATAAGAATATGCTTGAAAAATATGCCCAAACCTATCAATGAGAAAAGGATGTATACAAATGTGTACAGGTACTTGAACTAAAGTGTGTTTAAAAGTGTTATGTGAAACAGAAAATTATGTACCAATGCATACAAAATAAAAGTTGACTGATCTGAATCAAACAGACTGAATTGACTCCCAAAAAAACTTTTCATTCTTGGGTTTATCTTCCAATAAAAAAAATTAATAGAACCATAAATGAGCAAGCTTTCAACTGGAAATCACGTCCTGCCATCTTCAGCATACAAATAGCCTACTACAGACCTGTCCAACAGGTAGACCATGGGCTACTGGTAGCCCACGAAGGGTTCAAAAGTAGCCCGCTGGCCATCAATAAAAAAGTGAGGGGGGGCCAGTCAGTCATGGGCCAATCAAAATTGCCTGACGGGCCAGATCCGGACCACGAGCCTGACTTTGGGCATGGCTGTCTTAGGGTCTGACTGAGAAAAAGGAAATGTACATTTAAGTAAGTTGATATAAAAATTCAATTAAAGCAATTTCTAAAGAGATGGCAGTGATGGTGATGAAGAGACTTAAATGAATGTCTCTCTTTAAAAAAAATAAAATCTAACAGCTAGCAAAATAAAACAAATCTTTAAAAAAATATTCAAGAACCCTGAGCAAGTGAAAAATGGTCACCTAGAAGAGTCAATAATATGTATATTTAAAAATACAGTGACTTTTTTTTACTATTACATATTTCGCATTAAATGAATACTCATCTGATAAATGGGCAATCCAGCATTTACCATCCTGCTGGTAAGTGTACTTTCAAAATTTATTTGGTAAGTGTCGCTTACCAAATAAGTATCTATAGATTTTATAAGTCACAAAATGTTTATGCTACAGAACAATTTGCCTCTTGCAGCCCGAAGCAGTTTTTAATCCTTCCTGTCTTACTAGCCTCTTGTGGAAAGCATTAAAGTTACCGAAACAAAGAGATGCTTCATGAAATCAAGATATGTACAGTCATGAAACAAAGGAAATGAAGGAGAAGGCCGAGGGGGTACTGGGATTATCAACGTGAGGATGACCCATTAAAGTAAGATATTAGAAGCCAATAACTGGCATTGAAGGAGCAGGTTGTAATAAACATTGCGTCTTTCTTTTCTTTTCTTTTCTTTTTGTAATTAGATAGACAACAAATTAACTTTGACAGGTGCCTTGTAATGCTTTATTGGGTGGATCTTTAGCACATTTCCTCATTTGTTGACATAAATACTGGCAAAATCCTATCACTCAGCATAGTAAATTGCACGACAGTAGGCTCATTGAATCAATGAGAATTTGGTGAGTCAATAGGTTCCACTGGCCATTACTTCACGAGCGGCTCGGTTCGCGGTAAGCCGTCATTTGCGTGCGAACCGACCGCTTCAGTCCGCACGCTCCTCCCTTTTGGCTTCGACGTCACCCCGACCACGCCCCCTTTAGCGTGCTCCAACCGGGGCAACTGATGCCCCTGGCGGAGGACGGGAATCTCTTCGCTTCGCATCTCGCTTCGAACCGAGCGCCGCGTGCGGACTTAGGTTAACCCCCCCATTTTTTTTTTGTGTTCTTCGCCATCCGAAATATCGATGCATCGATATATCGTTCCGTCGGAGATTCGTTGTTGCGGTCTGCACCGGAAAAAAACAGATTTGTTTGTTGTTAAAGCAAGTTTTAAATTGTACCCCGGTTCCAAATAGATCCTTTTCCTGTTCTAAAAACAAACGCCAGGTGTCTCTGTTTTCCCCTGCCAGCCCAATCTGTTTTTGTGTTTACTGCTCCTTTATCCATGGGGTGGCGTTCTGAAAAGCCGTTCAATGCTGTTTATACTCCTTTTAGTACTCGTTGGCACTTACGGCTTCGCTTCCGGAACGTCGCGTTTGGAAAGAAACCGCCGATAATTTTTTTATGCAGGGAACACGGGCAGCGCGGATAAGGGATCACTGCCAAA
>JAHTLZ010000237.1:21960928-21971327 GCA_023846285.1 Phrynocephalus versicolor
AGAGAGATACCCCCACTTCTCTCACCCCGAATAACCCCCCCGAACGGCAATAAAGGCCGTACTGGCAAAGCTGAGCAGTTTATACGCCCGCATTGAGAAACCGGTGTATCGAAAAGCAGACATGGCCATGCTTTCCTTTCAGCAGATCAGGACTGTTCCATAGTACTTATTATAAAAGCAGCAATTGAAAAAAATTTTCAAACAAACAGTCAGAGTCTTACTCTATTACCGAAAGTTGTAACTTTATTGTGATAACCGAAAACTGTCATAATACAAATTATAATAGTAACACCAAACTGTTAAAACATATAAACATCCCCAAATATGACCAACAGTTGCAGTGGTACATTCCAAGAGAGTTCGTAATGGTCAGTTCTGAGTCCTGAACTTTTCACCTTTTGCTGCCCATCAGGCTCCAAACAATAGAGACTCTCTATCTGCAGGCAGGTGCTGGCCTACTTGGAGCCATCCAATTACAAACTCCACCCATTTTCCTCCAGGAACAATGGCCAACTCATTGCACTAGCTAGAAAATGTTTCCATTCCTGTCCTTCACCCAACGTTGCTGGGTAGAACTGATAAATCTGGAGGTAATTTGCATGAGCTCTGCAAATTGCACAGGTATCTGGTCATGCTAAATAACAGTATTCATAAACAAATGCATTTTACAGTTTATTAGTATTCCTTGCAATAGGACAAATGCATCCTTTTTAAAAACAACCCCAGCTACAGTTTTGCAGTAATTTAACTTACCAATGTGAAAGGATAGATAAACATACTCCTGGGCACCTGGCACTTTCCTGCTTTACAATCAGGTACGGTGACAGTGGAAACTCAGGTTCTACTGCTCCCTGTTTCTGAGTGCTAGTCATTGGGCTATTTCTGTGGCCCTGCAGCATTTTTTTCCCAGGTTTACCTCCCTGAACTGTTGCTCCATTTTTGGGTTTTCCAAGGGGAACATTGGAAGCTGCAGACCTAGAGGGCAGGAGTGACACTGAGCATTCAGTGTCACTCTCCAGCTCGGAGGCAGTACCTGACCCTGTGGTCCCAGATGAATCTCCATCAGAATCATTGTTCTCTACATTATCAGTCTTTTGGGAACCATTGGAGAGCATGTTTTTAGATTGGTTTTTAGTGTGTTGACCTTTATTGGAGACTTGTCCTTCCATTAAAATCTTGTCTGTTGTCCCTGAAGTTGTTAAAAATTGGGTTAGTTTAGCAAGAGAATCCGAAGCCACCCTTAAATTATCAATAACCTGTTTCTGGAACATCATATCCTGGTGGTTCCAAGCATTTAGTGTAGACTCTTTCCTATCATCCGAAGCCTTTACCCAGTCCACAAAACCAGTTAGTGTGTTGTCTAGGCGTGCTGCTGCTGTAGATCTCTGCTTCCTTTTCCTTAGTAATGCTAGCCTGGTTGCAGGATCAAGCGTGGCCTCATAGTTCGTTGTTTCCACTGTGTCTGTAGTTAATAAGGAGAAAAAAAAATAATTGAAAGGCATTGTCTGAAGTAATGGGTATATCAAATTCACTGTTTTCTGTATTAAGGATAATGCAGTAACACAATAGTTAGCTAACATTAAATCAAAAGTAAATTACTATTTAAAAATATAGATTTTAGCAATTCCATCATTTAAATGCATTGAATGTAGTAGTCGTGTTTACAGAGTAAACACAAAACCTGTATGGGCCATAAATTAAACTAATGGAGTGTTAATAGCACGGTGTTTCATTTGTTACCTCAACGGTTTTTTTTTCAAAAGTTACTCACATAAACTAGAGTGGTTAAAAAAGGTAATTTTTTTCAGGTTGGGTTCAAATTCTCATATTTAGAGGTAAACATACCTTTCTTACCACGCCGTTCTGTTATTATTGGTTGTGGACTCTGGGAAGAAGAACAGCCAGATGTTGACGGTTCACAACCATCAAGAGATTGGTAGTCTGAAAATAAAATAATTTATTTAAACGGGAGTACTTTACATTATTGATGTTTAAGTTACACTACAATACTCACTTAGGTAAGTATTTACATGATATTCCTAATAATCAGACCACTGACCGTTTGCAAAACATGGCCTCCCCGCATAACTTTTAAAGTCTGCCTTACCCATTGCTGAAGCTTCCGAAGCCACGTAGCTTTGGTTAATGCCTTCACTGTCGTCGAAGAGGGACTGTGATCCGGCATTATCGCTTACACCATGCATTGTCTCCGTGGTAGCTGCATGTGAGAAGAGGAATTTAAGTTGTTATATTTCCCTCGCGTTGCAGAACAGGAAAAGGCAAAGAACAGGAAGCTGTATTTAGTATCCGGAGCACATTAAGGTTAAGCTTCCATGGTTGGTTACTGGTGATACATGTCCCGCCCCTCCATTTCCTTTGGCCAGAATTAATTAAATTTTTAATTTCTGGTAAAGTAAAGTGATAGTCCTCCGGTCAAAACCACAACACTTACAAACGGATGCATATCGTGTCAACTAAGCAAACTGCATTTTGGCCAAAGTAAAAAGTCTAATCTACTATCATTGCACGTATTCAGAGCCAACATAACTAGTTATAAATATATTTTTCAAATCAGAAGTAAACAAATTCACTGATTTTTATTCTGCTCATTTCTCAATTGTTAATCGATGCATCGAATATCTCTTTCAAGCGGAGATACAATATATCCTAAGCATAGTAAATTACGGATACTTTTAATTACATATATAATCTCTCTAATAATAAAGAGATACCGATACATCGATGCAGTGCTGCAACGTTCTTTAATTAAAACACGAAATTAATCTATGGATGGAAATTAAATGCTTCCGCCCGTAAATCAGAGTGATTTAAAACTCAACCCATTCCTTCGTAGTTTCGGTTTATCGAAGGACACAACGTGTTCTAAAAACAAATGACTGTACTTCTGAGTAGCAGTGGAGTTACTATTAATTACATTATATTTCACAATAAAATACAGTAAGCGTGAAGTATTGTATGTAATATATTCAAAGGTTCAGAGTCAATGCTTACCAGTGCTCCCGCTGGACTCGCTCTCGGTTGTCCGCAAGGGGTGAATTGAGGTGTCCGTTCGGAAAATATTTGCCATTTCCTCGTACCAAATAAATTTTGAACGCCCCGCACCAGAAGTACTGTTTTGAATTACAGCCTGTTTGTAAAGTTTGCGAAGCGATTTGCATTTAGTTCTACATTCCGTCCCTGATCTAAAAAATCCAATTTTTCGTAGTTCTTTAGAAATAACCTCATAGATTTCAATGTTCCTTTTGAGGGAAGACAAGGCATATTTTATCTCTGCCTCACCCCAAACCTTAATTAAGGCTGAAGTCTCCTCGTTTCCCCAAATAACCCCTCTCTTAATTTTGGATTGAACAGAACTGGCTGTGCAATTCTCTGAATTGTCCTCAGAATCCATCCCTATAGCTCCCTTTGGGATTTTAGTTACTAGGAAAAGCCTTCTGTTTGAATGGACACCAGCAACTAATCTCACTTTCCTTGAATGCTAACTTCCTTCCCTGGCACCTTTTGGCTCCCTTTATTAGCATTTCAACAGAAAGGTGATCTCAATTTGGGAAGGGGGATGGGTGATTGATTACAAAGGGGCCCCCTGTCCTGTGCCTCAGCTGGCTAGGATGTTGGGCAGAAATGTTTCATTAGGTTTCATTTTGCCTTTACAAAGTACTGCTGACTTATTTGAAGGAAGTATGTTAATTGCTGGTACATATTCCATAGCACATCATGAAAAATTTCCCATGTTCTCCCTTTTGGTATCATTGAGGTCTGGTAATGAGAACTGACCTAATGTATTAATGCAAATGATTGACACTGTGTTCTGCTGTTAGTTATGACTCTAAACTGCAGACCACAGCACTAGTTACGGATTTTTTCTGCAGGTATGATGGGGCATTGTGAGGATGGTGAACATGAGATCAATTTCTCCCCCATTATGCACGGCAGCTGTTACTAAACAAACTCTGATGCTACTATTTGCACTTGTGAGCTGAATAGTATTATTAAAAGTATGAAAATGGTACTGTAAACTCAGAAACAATCATGTTTAATGTACTGTACCTAAGTTTTAGCTTGGAAGGGGCCTCTTTCTTGTTTCAAAGCTTCCTGAAGTTTTTTTTCGGAAACCTTTTACCACGAGACTGTTATACATGCAGCATTGCCTACAAAGTTTTATTATATCAGGTAAATGTTGCGTAGCATGATTATTGATTTTAAAAGTATGATCCTTATATTCTCATAATGCTACAATGATAACAGGTTTCTGAATTTTTAAAGTGAAATGATTAATGTTCACACTGTTAACCCAACGGAATTAATAGTATTGTGCAGTAAGTGTGAAGAATAATGCACTTTAAAACCCAAAAATTCATATTAATGCATTAGTTACAGATTTCTCCCTCAAAAGGTAACAGCAAACGATACTAAATATGCTATTAGGTTACTTGTGTGGCTAAAGGCAACACATACTGTTTATTTATCCCTTTCCTTCAGGGCCATTAGGCCATAAAATGGTTGTAGAGGGAACTGTAATTTGATTCTTCCTTCTAAAGTGTACTCTGGCAGCAGTACTGTGCATATCAAGAGGGAGGTGTTATAAGAAAACAGCATAGGAATGTTGTTTTCTTAAAAGGGGGGCCTCTCTGAAAGGCATGTGTTGTAAAGTACTTCATCTGACAGACAACAGGCAAGATGAACTCTAAGGCAAGGCATTATTTTTTTTTTGGATGGTATGCGTTCAGAAACTGCTATGAATGTAGTCCAGTGCCTTGGTTTTTTGCAAGTTATACTACTGATCATTGTATGGTCTTGAAGCAAATACCTCTGTCAGGCATTCTTTTGCATAGCCGGTGTAGCAGTTTGCAAAACCTACTGGTGTTTTGTAGTTAAGTTAAAGGAAAGTAATGCAAGTTAAACAGAAACATTTATTAACGGAAGGAAGTAAACAGGAAGAACCCATACTGTAAACCCACTCAATTCTACTGCAAAAGAAAGTATACAACAAAATAGTAAAATAGAGTAGATGAACTTGTTATTTTGTGCCCCTGTCACTTCACATGGGTAAACAGGTACTCCGCAATAGCATTCCGCACAGCCTCAGCCTCTGCACGTGCAGTCCCAGACCTCTGGTAGTCATTTATTTCACAATCATCATGTGTTTCAGGTGGGGGTATTGAAGTTTGTTCTTCATCAAGTATGTCATGGTTTTCACGCTCACATATATTGTGTAGAATCACAGCAGAGGCAATAATTGAATTCACGTTCTCTATGTGGGCCTCAATCCTAACAGACAAACGTCTAAATCTGGCCTTCAACCGCCCAAATGCTCTCTCCACGACGCATCTTGAGCGATTAAAAACCTTATTGAAGTGGCGCTCCCTGTCATTTCTAGTAACAGCAAAGGGCTTCATTAGCCACTTACACAATGGATAGGCACCATCCCCTAATATAATGGGAGGTATTGACACCCCAGCATAGTGGAACATAGGACTGCCAGGTATTAGGGTTCCTTCCTCCATCCGACTAAAAAGCATAGATGATCTGAACACATGGGCATCATGATTAACACCTGAATGACCAGTCAACATAGAGAAAAAAATTCCCTCTCCGTCGCAAGCAGCCTGAAGCAATACAGAATGAAATGATTTCCTGTTAAAGTAAGCGGGCCCCTGCAATTTGGGGGGGCTTATCGGAATGTGCGTTCCGTCGATACAACCTATAGCATGTGGGAACCCGAAGATTTTCATAGATGATGTCATCTGTAGAAACAGAGAAAATAAACATAAAGAATCATTAGTTTCCTAAACCGTAAAGGCGCTGGTACAGAATACAAGTAAAGAGTGGGATGGCCGAAAGCAGCTTACCTTATTGAACTCAGGCAGGCGGACCTCTTCCTTAAGAAGAACGTGTTCCATTGCAAGGCAAACCTCGATTGCAATGCTTGCAACAGTTGAACTTCCTTTCTGGAATACTAGAGCGATGGTTCTGTAGCAAGAACGGCTTGCCAAAAAATACACGCCGATTGCCACTCTCTCTTCCACTGGGACAGCTGAGCGCATAACTGTGTCCCTGCGCATCAGAAACGGACGCAGCTTATCGGCCACCCAAAAAAGTGTTCTTCTAGTCATACGGAAGTTTTGTAACCACTGGCGATCGTCCCAAAGCTGAAGCACCGTGTCGTGAAACCACTGAGAACGTCCTGGGTAACACCAGAAAAGCTTCTCTCGAGGCGAGCTTTTCATCCAAGCCGAAGTAACCCATATCAAAGCGTTGCATGCCCTCAACGCCTCGCCAAATAGCACTCGGCGTCGGAAAACTCGTCTTCCCTTTCTCAGAAATAACAAAGCTACAGTGCTCAACAAAGAATTGACATTGTGCAACACAGCAATAATGTATGGAGTATACCTATGGAGTTTCTGCAGGCGGGCTGAAGAACGCGATGGAGGCATGGTACCGGGAGAATGGCAGAAAGAAGGCGGAAGAGGCTTGGTGTATACTCTAGGGAGTAAGGAGGGGGTTACTCCAGTGTCCTGGAGGACCTTTGAAAGAAGAAGTACAATCGTTGTGCGATAGCCCACCTAGTGACCATGATGGGGAACAGCAGTTTTAGGAGCCCCCCAATGGAAATTATAATATAAGTAATAATTATGAAGCAAAGAGTCACACATTTACAGCGCTTCGCCGTAACTGACAGCCAAGCATCGATGCATCGATACACCGTTTCCTTTTTTTTTTAAAAAACCGGAGATCGCGGGAAACGGGCAAAGAACATGAGTGTTTGGATGCGAATGGAGCTCGTGAGGTCATTCTAGATTCGAACGGAAAAGCTGCCCGCGTGAGTACATAGGAAAGGGGGTGGGGGCGAAGGGAGACCACGTGATCGCCTTCGAATTCAGATCGAAGGCAATGACGCTCCGAAGCGAGGAGCCTCGTGAAGTGACGGCCACTGATTCAAATGAGCCTACACTAGTTGTAAGTTACTTTGGCATAGTAAGTCACAGTTAGAGCAGGCCCACTTGAATTAATGGAATATATGGAGGAGTTCACTCATTAATCCCCATTGATTAAATTAACCTACTCCAGTGTGATTTACTATGCTAAGGGACAAGTTTTTATCCATTCTCTTACTCATTTTTAAATTTCCACTGCCAGAAAGTCTATAGAACTCAGTACCACTGAGCATTTAATTGTAGCATTGAGCCCTTATTATGTTAAAAACTGAACTGTTAAATAAAGTCCTATTCAGGCATACCAGAAGTGGAAGCATGCCAGTCCTGTCCATGTTGTGTTCACACAATAGAGTAACTTCCGTCCACAGAGGAAGGTCTCTGGGCTAGAGATAGAAGAAAGACAAGTCACATTTCTGATGAATTTGGCCAGTTTGTCAAAATGCATCAATATGTATTAATCATAAATAAAGTCAATAAATATGAATTAATGAATTTTTAAGCTATGTTTCTTTGTCAATTTGTCCAGCCATAAAATGCATCCCCCAAGGTACCCAATTTGGAAGGAAGCATCCTCTAACTCTCCTTTACAATGTTTTCAAGTTTGGAGAAATTGGGTTTCCCCAAGCCAGTTATTAGCATCTAGATGCCCTAGCACATCTGATCTCACCTGATCTCGGAAGCTAATCAGGGTCAGGCCTGGCTAGTGCTTGGATGGGCAACCACCAGGGAATACCAGGTGCTGTAGGTGTCTGGAGTAGGAACTGGCAAGCCTCTCGAGTATTCCTGCCAAGAAAACTCCATGGACATGGGGTCATGAAGAGTCGGTCACGACTGTAACGACACAACAACAACAAAGCCAGTTACTATAGGGCACTTTCCTGGGCCTTCCCACCTTGTAGATATATAACTCAGATGTTTGAAACTCAATCTTCACCAGATCTGGAGGGATTGTAGGTGGGAGGCACTTTCCTAGGGAGGGCCTATTTGGGTATGAACTCCAGTTCTTATCAAACTATTAGGGCTTGTAGGATAGTCCGGGGATGTTTGGTGTCTCTAGGTGCATTTTAAAGTGAAGATAATAAATTAATTGATTTGTTGGTTTGACAGTTCATTGATTCATTGATTTGTCAGCCCTGACGGATCGTGAATCATGATGAATCACAATTTTTTAAAATTATTCCCATCTGTACTTTGGACTGCCACACTCTGCCAATGGAAAAGTAAGAAGAGAATGGGTAGAAGCTATACACACACACACACACACACACACACACACACACACTTGTGCATTTACTTCATGTAGTAGATCAACCAAAATCTGATTAGGGCATAGATTTCTCTATGCTATTCCCCTATGCTAGTCTACCGGGGCTTTATAGAAAGCACTATCACTTACTGCCTCTGTGTCTGGTTTTCCAGTTGCACAGTGGCAGATAGAAGGGCACTCCAGAGGGTCATAAACACTGCTGAGAGGATAGTGGGCTGTCCTCTTCCTCCTTTGGAAGAATTATACAACTCCAGATGCTCAAGGAAGACATCTAGAATTTTGAGAGACCCTTCGCATCCTGGCCACAAATTTTTTGAACTGTTGCCGTCTGGCAGGAGATACAGGACTCTTAGGTCAAGGACAAATAGACTAAAGAACAGTTTTTATCACAGAGCGGTATCCAAGTTAAATGCGACAGTTTTAGCACTATCTTAATCAGTTTTTAAGTAGTGTTTTAAATTTTGTAAGCAATTTTAAGAGTTTTTAATATTTTGTATGGTGTTTTATGTGTTTTGTATGCTTAGAGTGTGTAGTGGAACAGCACTCTAATTTCGTTGTGCATATCTTGCTTATGCATAATGACAATAAAACTCTATTCTATTCAAATCCTTGAAAGATTGGGGAAAATTCATGGCTTATCAGAACAGAGTCATGAGAAATCAAGTGCAGATACTTCCTACTCCCTGAAAGCAGAACTAAGTGATGGGAACACACCATACTTTAGCGGAACACCTGTCTGATTTCAATTTGCATGTGTTCATGTTCACACCAGATGGGTCAGCAAGGGAAGAATTTCAAGAGGAAACCAGGCATAGGGTGGGGAAGTCAAGTGAATGTTGCTGAGGAAGTATCAGAGCCTAGGAGGCTACAGGCACGATCCAGAAACTGATTTGCTGGCTGCTTGTTGGTTCAAGGCCTTTCTATGCCTGAGGTGGCTTTTTCCTATTGCACAAATAAAATTCATCTGGCTTAACACACAAGCCAGGATATTTCATCTTACATCATCCTTTTGTTCAGAGTAATTCCTTCTGTCTTCAGCCACTGCTCGGATAAGACAAAACATACACAAGAGATACGCAGATTGGATTATAAACAATAGCGGTAGATGCTGCCGCTGTTGATCTTGGCACACCACTTGAGGGTGCTCTGTTTTTCTTGTTCACATGGGGTGCAGAAGGAGTCTTCCTGGGTGTTCAGTTATGCCTCTTTCAGCTGCTTTTCTCTTAAATGCCCAGCTTCATCAGTCTGATGGGTACTAACAAGACACCTCGTGGTGCAGTGGTTAAATGCCTGTACGGCAGGTAAAACTGCTCATGACCTGGGGTTCAATCCCAGGTAGCTGGGTCATGGTTGACTCAACTTTCCATCCTTCTGAGGTCAGTAAAATGAGTACCCAACTTGCTGGGGGGGGGCAATGTGTAGTTTGCATACTTTAATTAAACAGTAAACCACCCAGAGACTACATGAAGTGGTATGGGGCGGTATATAAGCAGAACATTTTGCTTTGCTTTGTACTAACTGCTGCAATGCACTACTTCTTTTGTGGTGGGGATGGTATTTGTAATTGCAGTATTTGCTCATTGCCCCTCTTGCATGTTTTACTTTCTGAGTCACATTTCAGCAATTAAGCTGACATCCAGGGTTTCAACAGCCCTCTTACCTGTGGATGCTGCAAATCTTTTTTTCCGCTCATAAACAAAGGGAAACCTCCCCCCCCCCATAAACAAAGGACCTGAAAATTTAAAAAAGGACACATATGGAAAGTGGAAGGAAGGCCAGGCAACAATGGAAGACTACAGACAAGTAGCAAAGAATTGAAGGGATGGCATTGGGAAGGCAACAGCTGAGGATGAGCTGAGCTTAGCAAGATACACTAAAAGCAACAACAACAACATTCTGCAGGTACATGCATGGGAAAAGAGGGAGAAAAGGAGCAGTTGCTGAGCAGCTGAATGGGAGTGGAAAAATGATAGCTGTTGACAAAGAAAAGGCAAAGGTGCTCAATTCCTGTTTCAGCTCATTCTTTTCCCAAAAGACAGCCTGTGACCCTCCAGGCAAATGTGAAGTGCAAAGGGAAGAGATTCAAATGAGATCTTGATGGGCTTGATTACTGGGCTGCAAACAACAGCATTTATTTATTTATTTATTTATTTATTTATTTATTTATTTATTTATT
>JAHTLZ010000237.1:21982754-21994903 GCA_023846285.1 Phrynocephalus versicolor
CACACACACACACACACACACACACACACACACACACACACACACACCTAACTGGAGGGATGCAGAGTCAGAGGAGAAGTGAACACCATGGTTCAAGTGCTAGCTTGGGCTGAGTTTCTAGACATGGAGACGGACAGAAAGAATATGTGTTTTGTGCCACTGATATGATGTTTCAAATATTTTTAAAAGCTAATCATTTTAGTTAGTTTTGAGAACCAGGAAAGGGGTTTGTTTGTTTTTTAAATTAGAACTGGAATGCTAAGGAGCTACTTTTGTGCTTTGAAACTATTCAGGGTTTTTAAGTAATTTCCCAAACTCAGATATTCCTATTGATCGAAAAGAATACAGCAGACGCGACATTAAGAAATAACAAGTGAAACTAAAACCCTTGCCTGCTTAGATCTGTCTGGCAGCTGGGTTGGAGTCCACCAGAAAGCTGTGCAAAGCTTCTCTTTTGAGACTCGTTCCTGGTTCCCTTCCCATTTTGGGTCTCCGTGGTTATTCATCTCCCAATTTAGCTTTTTGTATGTTAAAATATTTATTGCATGTTTTAATTAGGGGCATACATCACAAGGCTGTCAGAGATTGGTTTGTTTTCCTATCTCTCTCTCTCTCTCTCTCTCTCTCTCTCTCACACACACACACACACACACACACACACACACACACACACACTTCCATTTTCTTCATGCCATATTGTCCCCTTTGGCCACATCATCACAGGTGAAAGAGCTATTTCCTTGGAACTTTCTTTTTCCAGCCATATATTTTGCATTTCACGTTGCTTTCCGCCAGAGCCAATGCAGTTTCTATCATGATTTCCTTTCACTTAGCAGTGAAGATAAGACACGGCAAGGCGCACAGAAGAAGTTGTTAACCTCCCTGCCATGTTCATTTATCATCCAAACAATAAGAAGCAATTAAGATCTTCAATTTGAAACAAGTGACCCATCAAAATCCTAAGAGCATTTTCAAGCATGTGCCTTCCAATGGCATGTGGAAATGTAATTACATCTTGTCTCTAGACGCCATGGCTTCAAAGTCATCTTCCACCCGGTGTACAAGAGCTGGAGAGAACCCTTTTGCATCTCAACAGACTGTTTACCAAAGAGAATATATTGTAGTTACCAAGCCGTGGAATCAATAAGATTGGCTTTCGCTGCTGAGGTCTTTCTTAAAATTGATAGTGTTAGAACAGGCAATTTGTGTTCATTTGGAAGACTTGAAAACATGGTGAAAGAGAAACTTATTTAAGGTTTTTTTAAAAAAGGGGGGGCAGAATACTGTATATAATAAATCTAAGTGTAATCTTTCAAGAAGAGGTGAGCTCTGTGAATGTATGCAAATATAAGAGCAGGGAAACATAAATAATTATTTGAAAACATTCTGAGTGAAACATGTTTTCTTGACTATCATCTGGATTGGGAAAGTGTATTGGGGAATACAGTTCCCACCTGAAATGTTGGTAACCAAGAATTTCAATTTCAATCCGTTATGCAGCAAACCTATAGAAACTTACTTAAATTATCAGCCTGTATGTGAAGAGCTGTAAATCAAAGAAATAAGGTTTCAGGTTATACTTTGCATGATCAGCAGTGTGGTAAGAAATTATAGGAGTAGATCAGCCTGCAGGATACATATCAAAAGCATCAGGATCACACAGTTTATCCACGACCATTTCATTCGTCCAGCATGAATCGTTTGCCATTGTTTCTGGAGGGCATGCCTCCTTTGTAATCTCTGCCCCCCCCCCCCAGGACCTTGACAATCAGTGACCAATTTGCAATCATGGATGTCACTGTGTCTTCATCCAAGCCCATCGAGGACTAAAGGAAGCCTTGTTTGCTGCCGACGTGAGAGTACCACATGGGAGAAGGGGGTGCCAACCACTTCTCAAGTCAGAATTCATGGCTGGGGAGTGGTCTTTGGCCTAGGCAGGTCAGGAGTTGTGCAGGCCTCCAGTAAGGTAATAGACCTGTCAGGATAGAGAATGAATTGGATGCCAGATCTCTCAAGAGACTGTGTGGGTTGCTGTAGTTGACTTTATTGGATTCGGTAGGTGACGGAAATACTGATGTTATAACCATCACTTCAGCGAGAGTTGTATTCTGTTTATTTTTCTAAAGTAAGGGGTGATTCTTTTTATTTCTTCAATTCCTGCCCGTCCACCTTGTAGAACAACATTATTTGAACTGACCTCTGCTTGAGAATATATGATCATCAATAAGATCATATTTAAAATGAAAAACAAGTGCTCGCCTTGGATTGTATAGATGTCCCGGTCATAAAAATGTCTCTGTGTTTTACAGCCTCACACAGAAACTGCATTTCTAATATGGTAGGATTTCCCCCCCCCCTTTGGAACCTAAGAAGGATCAAGCAAACAAAAAACCTACCTGGAAAGAAAATGTTTGTGACAGTGCAATTTGAGAAGTGTGGCCAAGTTCTAGAAACAGTGCAGACTAGTGAGCAAAGTTAAAGCATTTCCCTTGAGGGAGAGATATGTAGCTTGATTCAATGACCACTGCAGCTCTTAGGAAGTGTCTTGGTCTTGAAGTATCGAACGAGGCACTTATTCTAGGTTCAGTACCAACAGTCTGACTTTATTCTACAAAGAACATCCACCATCCCTTTCCATAGAGCTCACCTGAACTGCATTTCCTGAGAAGTTGATGCAGACAGTCCAAATGTATCACTTTTATAATGGTCAATGAGAAATTTAACTGAGGTTTATCTGCTAATAGTCATGCTTATTCTGGAAGAGTAGCAACAGTTTTTCAGTACAGATACTCATATCAACCCACAAGGAGTGTGTGGGTAAAACATCAAATATTCTCTCTCGCCTTCCATCCCACTAAAGACAAAGGGTCCTTCACCAGGATCCTGCAACATTCCTCATCCAAGACTGTAGAATCTGGAAGAGGGATGGGCACCAAACGAAAAATGAATAGCTTATCAGTTGGTTCATTATGTAACGAAATGTAATGAAATGAAAGGAACTGGAAAACAGCGGTTCATTAGTAACAAAAAAAAAACTGGTGGTTTTTTTGTTTAAAATAAACTGATTCATTTAGCTGTAAAATGGCTCCCCTGGGTTTTAGAGGCACCAAATTTTGTGGATATCCTCCATGGACTCTCCCATTTAAGCCCTCCAAATTTAGAGAGATTTGGAGTTTGGGAAGCCGAGTTATTCAACTTCAAAGGGGGTGCCCCCAGAAAAAAAACATTTAGAATTGCAATGTTATGTGCTTGAAAATCGTGAACTCAGGTAGCTAGCAGTGTGGAAATTACAGTGGAGCTTCCTCAAGCTCTCCCCTCAAAGCACCCCAAATTTGGAGAGGCTTGGGGTATAGGGGGCCATGTTATTCAACTCCAAAAGGGGGTGCCCATAGGAATCCATTTTAAAGTGCTGGTTTTTTTAGTGGGGTTGGGTGTAGTTTTCTAACTGCCTGCTGGGGGTTGGGTATATAAGAGGCTGGCTGGTTTCATTTTCTTTGTCATCTGAGGTGTGAGTGAGAGGAGTCAGATGGTTCTGCAGTGCTGCTAACTTGCAGGGCACATGAGGTGACCACTCATGTGTTGGGTGAGATGGTTGCCTTGAGCGGGGTGCCTCTGTCATTTATGGAGTACCCAGGCTTCCAGCACCTTCTCAAACACCTGGGCCCCATAGTATGAGCTTCCATCCAGGAGAACCCTGAGCTGTACGGTGATGCCGTCCCTGTACAAGTCAGTCAGGGAGATGGTCCATGGCCAGCTCGTGCAGGCCAGAGGTCAGTCAGTCCACTTCACATCCAACCTCTGGAGTAGCGGCCACCACGGTTACTTGTCCCTCATGGTTCACTGGTGGCTACCGGAGGACGTACTTGGTGGCATCATAGAATCACAGGTGGGGCTGCAGGGGGAGGCCCCCAGCCAAGCTAAAGGCTACAAGGTGGTTCTGCTGCAGACATGGAGCCTGGATGACTCAGCAATTGAAGCCCCCCCCCCCTGCAATTTTCATGCTGCTAGATGCCTGGGATCAATATTTTTCAAATGCATTTAAGCTACATTTTCCCCCTGGAGGTACCCATTTGGAGTTGAATAACATGGCCTTTGTAACCCAAACCTCTCCAAATTGGGGGTGCTTAAAGGGCAGAGCTTGAGGAAGCCCCACTGTAATTTCCTTGCTGCTAGCTGTCTGGGATCATGATTTTCAAGCACATAACATTGCAATTAGAAATGTTTTTTTTTCTGGGGGCACTTCCTTTGTAGTTGAATTACATGCCCCCTGAACCCCAAATCTCTCCAAATTTGGAGGGCCTAAAAGGAAGATACCCACCAAATTTGGTGCTCCTAGGACCCAGGGGACACATTTTATAGAGAAATAAATGGATTCATTGCTGGTTTGTTTCATACATTTTAAAAAAAAATGTTTCTAACAAAATAAAATGAATCATGGGGGCAATGAAACGAAACAAAATGAATCACAATTTTTCTAGTTCATGCCCATCTCTATTCTGGAATATTGGGTTACCTACAGGTTCTCATCAATATTTATAGTACCATGAAATTATGATCCATTCTACCATTCCAGAGAGACTGGACATGGGCCCAGGACAACACAATTATTCCTGCATATGAAAAAGCATGATGTTTGCCACGTAGATCTAGAAAAACAGTCTGCCCATTAGTCATCCTGTATTGCCAGTACAGGCATTGAAGAGATAGTCAACAGTAAGGAAGAGCAATACTGAATATCTTCTCATGATAGGTAGACATGGTTGATAGCTCAACTAACTTAAAGCAACATAATGGGCATGGTATATTATGGAAATAGCAACCTCATCTTACTAATTTACTTGGCTCCCCCCCCAGCCTACTTTGGAAGTTTCCCAGAGATTGTGGTTGTTGTTTTGCTATTGTTCAGAGATATCCAAAGTTGTAGCGCAATTCTTGTGTGAATTTGCTATTTTGTTTTTAAAGGCTGCCCCTCAAATGGAATATGGAGAACTCTTTAATCAATAAGCTCTCCTTACTGGATAACAATACCAGATTGTTGGTAATTAGAGAGTCTCACTGTTCATCTCAGGGCTCACCCACCTTGGCTTCACTGTGATGGCATGTAGCCAAGTTGCAACCCTCCCAAAACAGGAACAGTTTAATTGCCATTGACCTTCCCTACCAGTGAAGCAATCAATCACATTTATGCAGGGATAATTTACTCAACAGGATGTGCTGCAATGTTTTGTGTTATGTGTCATTTTGCCATCCAACCCATGTTGACCTTTATCCTGACCTAGACCTAATAGGATTTTCACAGTAAATAAGACAGTTCAATAAGGCTTTCACCAGGTGGCCCTAGTCAGTTTATGTGACTGAGCAGGGATTTGAATTCATATCTCTGGTGACTACTGGGGACCTTCCCTGAGATTATTTAGACAAGAGGTACTATCAAAAGTTTAGTTCAGGAATAATGGAAAAGAAATTTCAAATCAAGTTGAAAGGAAACATCTGTTCTGGTCAGTAAACACAGCAGTGTGAATGTCTTTTTGTGACGAAATTGGATGAGAAGTACAGAAGCTTTATGAGATGGCCAGTCTTCTCGTACTTTCTAGGAACTGAATATGCTGCCATGCCAAATGTCTTTTTCCTAGATCATGATTCCCAGTGTGGTGCAGTGGATAGAACAATGCACTAGGACTCTGGAGAACAGGGTTCAGATCCCCACTTGGCCATGGAAGCTCACAGGGATAGCAGAACTGTTAAGACCACTCTTCAAATATCTCACTTACCTTGGAGGCTCTATTAGAATCACTATATGTTAGTTCTGACTTCATGGCACAGAACACAAAGACATACACAGATTGTAGTAGGTGACTCATACTGACACCACATCAAAAGTGGTTGTGGTGTTAGAACATGTTGTTTTGGTGCCATTTTTCTGCCAATGAATTTCATTTACGATTCTGTTGCTCACTCGTCCCATTTACAGATCCCTTCTGACCTTCCTTGGCCATCTTCTTAGGAGTTTGCCAACCTCCTGTGTCCTAGCATAATTCTGAAACCTGGCTTCTTTTGCATGTCCTTTGGCAAACAAAGTCACTCTGGTCCCAGGGAGGACCCCAATTGGCCCATCTCTATTTTCCAAAGCAGTTTGAACTCTGCCCATTTAATCCTGCCACTTGTTTCTAGAAGAAATTTATCTGTACCACCCTTCCTGTATGCAGAGAGTCAGAGAGGCATCTCTGTGTGAAGTTGGCTATATGCAGATAAAACCCAAGACAGAACAAGCCATCATCACAATTCCAGCCGCACTGCCCCAACAACAACAACCAGGATGGGAAAAGGATGTTGGCCACTTCAAGAGGTTTCCATATGAAATTTGACTCAATAGGAAGCTTCACCATGGAACCGAGTTAGCTGTTGATTCATGAAGATATGGACCCAGTGGATAATGCACGCCAACATACCAGTCTTAGATCCTGATACTGTGAAGCAACAACAGTGGTTCCCAACCTGGGGGTTCGGGACCCTTTGGGGAGGTTGAATGACCATTTCCCAGGGGTTGCCATGAGCCAGTGAAGAAAAAGGCACAAACGGCTTGGGTCTGAAGGAGGAACGGGGAGGAAGGCAGAAAAGAGTGAGTTACTGCTTGATAGGTTGGAGGGGGGCGTCAGTCAATAGCACCGGAGGCTGCGATTGGCTGAGGGTGCCTGTAGAGCAGGGGTGTCCAAACTTTGACCCTCCAGATGTTTTGGACCACAACTCCCAGAATTCCAAGGCTGTATTGCCTATTACAAAGGATTATGGGAATTGTGGCCCAAAACATCTGGAGGGCCGGAGTTTGAACACCATTGCTGTAGAGGGAAGTTCCCTATGGCCCCTGTGGCAGTGGCCAGCCTGCCAAAGGGGGCTTGTGGCCTCTTGTGAGCAGGGCAATGGGGTCACCACAACATGAGGAACTGTATTAAAGGGTCGCGGCATTAGGAAGGTTGGGAACCACTGAGCTACAAGACCCCAGTTCCAGAAACAAGTACAGTACTGTACTTATGACTGCCCCACTGCTTTCTGTCTTTCATGCTTGGGTTTTCACAGGCACTTCATGTGTTTCTCAGCATAAAATGGGAGGGAAGCTGGAAGGGGGGGGTAGAAAAGAGAGGTTAGGGAAGGGAAGACTTCAACAGACTATGACGTTTTATTTCTGCACCTATATGAGATGCCTTTCCAGTTCTTTATTACCACATATACTGCTTGGCCCCATGCTATTTTTTTTAAAAAAGCATCTTGAAACACTGGCTGTGGTTTTTTTTAAAAAATTAAGTGGCACCTTTATATTCATGCTCCTCCTTGTATTTGAAGGAGATTTTTTTTTGTGTGGTGCCTTGGATGTCCATGACATATTATAAGGCTGCACATTTGCTATCACATTGGACACCTGGCAATCTCTGCATGCCAGCTGTGCACAGTGCAATGATATGTCTGGAAGTAATTATTTCTATCACCCACATAAGGGTAAAACGATTTGAAATTTCATCACAGGGTTGCCTTCTTTTAAACTTGAGATGCCTATGTACATTGGACGGTGTGTCTCTGGAGGGGGGACATTTGGGGCCTTATATTGTGTTTGTGAAAATAAATATTATGTTAGACAAATATTCAACTTGGCTAAATTCTTCATTCATGATACAAAGCAGAGGAGCCAAACACTACGCAGGGCTCTAGCTCATCAGTAAACCCAGAGGGTGTATTTCTACCAGAATAGATCAAATTCTTACCAGACCTACTGTCTGAGCTTGGAAAATGACTTTTTTGGACTAACAGCCATGCTGGCAAACTATCTTGGAGGAGGAGGAGGAGGAGGAGGAGGAAAAGGAGAGCCTCCCTAAGCTCTGCTTATTATAGGAATGTGAAATATTGCTAAATCATTCATTCTTTACGAGACAGGCTTCAAGACACATAGAATGGCTTTGTTAACCCACATTAGATTTCTTGACTTGAGTTTAAGGATTAGAGAACTTTCTTCCCACACTTGGTGTTCACACAATTTCCCCAAACATTACACAACTAGCATCCCCTCCTTGTGTAGCAAAGAATGCATTAACAGAGATGGCAGCCATAGAATTAGTTTATCAAGCAAAAAGATGCAAACAATCCATCTCATGCTTCTAGTGGTTCAAAAAGTCCACTCAGCAAGGCTAGCAGATATGTGATGTTCACCTATGTGGGCAAGTTGAGCAATGTGATCATTTCGCAAAATTGTCACGTTTTGATCAATTTGCACAAAAATCATTCTTGAAAATCGAAAATCTCCTTGCAAGGAGCAAAAGAAACTACATTGCCATCTTGTAGAAAATGTTTACATCCCCAGTTTGATTCTAGAACAATGGTTCCCAGCCTTGGGATCCCAAATGCAACTTAAGAACATAAGAATATAAGAAGAGTCATGCTGGATCAGGCCAAAGGCCCATCTAGTCCAGCTTCCTGTATCTCACAGTGGCCCCACCAGATGCGTTTGGGAGCGCATGAGACTAGATATCTGTCTCCTGATAGCACTCCCCTGCATCTGGCCCTTGAAGTACCCCGGTTTTAAGCCTGGAGATTACACATCTCCCTCATGGTTTGTAACCTGGGATGGACTTCTCCTCCAGGAATCTGTCCAATCCCCTTTTGAAGGCATCCAGGCCAGATGCCATGATCACATCCTGTGGCAGGGAGTTCCACAGACTAACAATGCGCTGGGTGAAAAAATAATTTCTTTTGTCTGTTCTTACTCTCCCAGCCCACAATTTGAGTGTATGTCCCCTAGTTCTGGTATTTTGCGAGAGGGAGAAGAGTTTCCCTCTATCCACTTTACTCATTCCCTGCATTATTTTGTACGTCTCAATCATATCCCCCTTCAGGCACCTTTTTTCCAGACTAAAGAGCCTTTCCTCATAAGGGAGGTGCCCCAGCCCAGTAATCATTCTAGTTGCTCTTTTTTGCAACTTTTCCAGTTCCACTATGTCTTTCTTGAGATACGGTTACTAAAATTGTACACAATACTCCAGGTGCGGCCTTACTATTGTTTTGTATAATGGCATTATAATCTTGGCTGTTTTATTTTCAATCCCCTTTTTGATAATCCCTAGCGTAGAATTGGCCTTCTTCACCACTGCCACACATTGGGTAGACACCTTCATGGAGCTGTCCACCAACACACTAAGATCTCTTTCCTGATCTGTCATGGATAACTCAGAGCCCATGAGTTGATAGATAATGTTTTGATTTTTTTTTGCCCCAATATGCATTACTTTACATTTGGCTACATTAAAACGCATTTGCCATTTTGCAGCCCATTCCCCCAGTTTGGAGAGATCCCTCTGGAGCTCTTCACAATCTTTTCTGGTTTTTATCACACGGAAAAGTTTTGTGTCATCTGAAAACCTGGCCACCTCACTGTTCATCCCTGTCTCCAGGTCATTTATGAACAGATTGAAAAGCACCGGTCCCAGGACAGAGCCCTGGGGCACACTGCTTTTCACCTCTCTCCATTGTGAAAATTTCCCATTGACACCTACTCTTTGTTTCCTGGATCTCAACCAGTTCTCAATCCATAAGAGGGCCTGCCCTCTTATTCCCTGACTGTGCAATTTTCTCAGCAGCCTTTGGTGAGACACTGTGTCAAAAGCCTTCTGAAAATCCAGATAGACTATATCCACCGGTTCACGCAAATCCACATGCCTGTTGACCTTTTCAAAAAATCTTGGACCAAAACTCCCAGAAGCCTTCACCATTGGCTGTAGTAGCCATGTATTCTGGGAATTGCATTCCAAGAACGTCTGGGACCCAAGGCTGGGAACATCTGGTCTAGACTAAACTGATTTTTTTCAGTGTTTAAAGAAATACATCATTTGGACTGTCCTGAACAGAGAACTAATCTATTTAACTGGATTACTTTTAGCCTAAGAAGGAGGAATTGTAATCATAATCAAAACAGAGGCTTCAGAGCCAGAGGCTGGGGGTTCAATTCCCCACTGTGCCTCCTTGAATAGACTGAGTGATCCATAGGGTTCCTTCCAGCTCTGCAATTCTAAGATGATGATGATGATGATGATGATGATGATGATCTAAGATTATGCTCCATTTTCTTCATATCAAGCTTTTGTTGTGTTCCACCCATCCATTGCCCTCCTCCAACATGAAACAGTTCCAAACATTGTCACCTTTCTCTACAACGAAGTTGCTCCAGAATAGCCATCATTTCCTAACAGTGTTTGCTAACAGACATGCAGCTGCAGTTAGAATTTGACAAGATCTGGCATGTACAGTCAACACGTAGCAGCAGACAACTGTTATAATAGCTAGCATGTTGATGGTGTAGCTATTGACAACAGTTACCAACTGGCATTGAAATAGCAGTATCTGATACATAGGAATTAGTCAACAATACTTGCAATTACTGATGCACTACCAAGCTGAGTATCACAACATCTGATATGCAATACTAGTCCATTTTTTTAACAGTAACAGTTTGGTCAGTTGCAACACTTGGCTGATCTGCCATTTTATAATATCAAGATATAGCAATCACTCACCACGTAGCAGTAGTTAACAGGGCTGTGCATGGGTCTCAGCCAAACCCTATTCTGAACCAAAGCAGCTAGTTTGGACTTACTGCTAGTTTGGATCAAAGAAGAATGGTCAGATTTGGTTCACAGGCAAAGCAATCCAAATCGATCTGGAAGATTTGGACATCTAAAACAAGTAGGAGAGTACATATCTAGGGTATATGATTAGGAAGGGAGCTGGCATTGCTCATTTATGGCTGTGATATGAAATTTGAAGCCAGCATCTCATCACAACTCACCAATCACAATGCCTGTGGTAAGGGTTTGTGTGATGTTACAGATGCCACACAACACACACAGCTCTCCGCCACTCCTCTGTCAAGTTTAGCAGTTTTAGTAGTAGTAAAAGACACCTGGGAACATAATTAAGTTGACTGTACTCGGTGCTTATCCTGAGCCACCTCCATATTTTTTCCACAAATATAGGACAGGTTTATTAAACTGTGAATTTTTTTTACAAACAGGTGTTAGCTTTTGAGTCCTGGGAAAGACTCAGCACATGGTTTTAAACAGTGAGTTTGAAAACAGCAGCGCTTAAAGATGCCTCGTGAGTCGTGACCTACACAGTCAAAGACTTTGCTGTAGTCTATAGAACATGGACTGATTTTCTTCTGACATACTTTCGTGCTCCCCAGTAGTGAGCAGATATTTATAATCTACAGCAAAGCCTTTGACTTTGTAGATCAGAAACAAGGGGTTGTACTGAAAGAGATCACCATGCCTCAGATACACATGATTTTACTGATGTGTAACTTGTATAGTGGATGAGAGGCAATCATTAGGGCAGCACATGGAGAGACAGAATGGTTTGCTTTAGGCAAAGCTGTCAGATAAGGGTGCATTTTTATCCCCTTATCATTTTAATCTGCATGCATAGAATATCATCACAGCCCTAGTGTGAGACCTGGCTTTCAATAAAATGTAGCAATACTGATACAGTATTTTCTTTCAATGATTCAGTCAGTCAGTCAAACATAGGAAATTCAGAAAATTGAACATCATATTGGAATGCAATATCTAACTCACTAAATGATGAAATCCAAGAATTTCACATTTTGGGGTAGATATGTTCAGTACCCTCAGATTTTTAAAGAGCCTATTTGTATAACTTCCTTCTGACCCCCATCCCTCCAGAAAAGTATTTTGACGTGTAGAACTACATTAGGGGTGACTACTGTCCAAGTAATAATACTGCAAAGAATCTTTGGATACATAGGCAATACTGAATTGATATTTAGAACTCACCGACAGTGTTTTTCCAATGGTTCCTTTTAGAGTCAAATTAGATGATAGTATGCTTTTAGAAGAAGTGCTAAAGACGTGTGTTTCACACAGCTCACGATGTTTTCTTACAGCCCAAATTAAGCAATGGAAAAGGGTGTTAGAACGTGTGGGGAAGCACACAAGTCCTCCCCTCTTCTGCACATCAGCTCTACTTCTCCCATGTTATTCATAACCTTAAAGTTGTCAACAGACTATACTAGATGGGCAGTTACATATAATATATAAATAAATGTGTTTGCCACTGAGCAGTGCAGCAGTAACGTAGATAAAATGTCAGTA
>JAHTLZ010000237.1:21994913-22012004 GCA_023846285.1 Phrynocephalus versicolor
AAACAGAGTGTGGGGTAAACTGTTCTCACCATAACAGTCCCCCAAATTACAAATGGCAAGCTAGTGCCTTTTATACTAATCAGCACTCATAAGATCTGATGCAATCACTAATTAACAATCTGATGCAATCTGATCTAACCATTACAAATCATGATGTTACAATCAGTTCCACCTGCACTTCATCACTTAACATGCCTGTGATTACTTATCTCTAACACTTGTGGATTAACATCATGACACTGCAGAATCTAACTGCCTCCATTTTACAATTCTCTTTACACATTCTGTTAAATATACATAACATATGTTTTATCAACTTTTACATATCTTGACAAAAGTATAATTTTTGAAAATGTGGAGCACTCACAAAAGTCTTATTTCCAAAACGTGGACTAAAAAGATGAAAGGTCAGGGCTAGCTCCTTATCATCAAAATCCTATTGCTGTTCATGGTGGAACTGCATAAGTTGACCTGGTTAATTGCAGCTAATTGAGGAGTGCTGGATGTGTATCAGGCATGTTGCTGGTCATGCGCCTTACTGCATACTGTATGTTGTGTAAAAAGGGTAAAAAAAAAGGTAAACGTTCCCCCCGCACATGTGTGCTAGTCGTGTCCGACTCTAGGGGCGGTGCTCATCTCCGTATTCAAGCCGAAAAAGCCAGTGTTGTGCAAGTCAATGGCCACGTGGCCAGCATGGCTACAAGGAAACATTGTTTTACCTTCCGCTCCACGGAACTCAGAAGAAGGAATGTAGCTAGCTGAGAATTACCTGAGTTCCTGTGGGTTCTTTTAAAGAAAACAAATAGCCTGAGAGCAGCAATTTAATGAAATCCTTTTATTCACTATTCTAAGTTACAAAAATGAAAAATAACTCATAAAAATCAATGAAAAATATAAAAATACTTATCAGATACAATCATATAGTATTGCCTGAAAAACAATAAAGCCTATGATATTCTTACTACTTAGATATTATGAAAATTACAAGCCTAAACTGGCTAGGTCTAAACCCAACTGACTATATCTTGAAGCCGAATTCAAAGCAAGAGATTCTCACATACCTCAGTACAAATTTCTCTTCTCCCAGATCCGAAAAGTTTCTAGAGGTCACATGAAATAATTGACCAATGGTAGCTGTCTAATTTTCTCTAACTTGTCTTATTATGTCTGGACTGTTACATTCCTTAGATAAGAGTCTAGCGACAAACCTGTAAATGTGCAGTTAATATTGAGACTTATAAATCACAGTACATCCCATCATGCTAATTTCCTTACACACTGTGTCGCATCATCCTAATTCCATTACAGTGGTACCTATTGATCTACTTGCATTTACATGCTTTCAAACTGCTAGGTCGGCAGGAGCTGGGGTTAACAGCAGGAGCTCACTCCGCTGCGTGGCACCTGGGATTTGAACTGCTGAACTCCCGAATTTGCAGCCAACGGTTTTCGGAGCCTTAGTCCACTGAGCCACCATGCTCAGATAATTGGGGCTAATTCACAAGGTGTTGTGCACACCTTGTGAATTAGCCCCAATTATCTGCAGCAACTTACACGATTCCTCTGTGAAAATTAAAAGATATGGGCCCTTGTGTTTTTTTAAGTCCCCTTTCAATGCTTGTGCATTTTGTGTCGAGTGTGCTTTTCCTGTTACCAAATGGGGGGGAAAATGCAACTCTCACTGGAAAAGCATGTATCTCTATGCAAATACTGCCATGGCAGGGGAAATGGGTTAGTTATAGAGAATGTGTCTGGCCTTTCATGTCTAGGTTGATTCTTAGTTGGCTATACCTGTAGCAGATTTAGGGAATGTACTCTCTGTATGCGTGGGAATGTCACACCCCCAGGACAATGTAACAGCATGGGCAGAATTAGATCGTTTTTCAATCTTGGCCTCCCTCACAGTCACTATGAGTTTGTGACATGGTCAGTTTAGGGTTGTCTCCACCCAGGCCAACTGCAACCCCATCCCCCCCCCCCCAAAATCAAAGAGGTGTAGAAAGCAGGATGGTGAGGAAGGAGAAGGGATGTTTTTTTTTGTTTTTTTTTTTGTTTTTAGCACACACCATTAAAAGTTATTACTTCATTGTTTGTAGAGAGCTCAAAGCCTACCAGTGTGTGACAGGAGGCCTGTCCTCATGCAGTGTGTGCCTGGTTTCCTTTGTGATAAATTGAGCTGATTAAATTATTCATTGTGAATTGTGTTCGACCGTTCACCAGTAGAATTTTCTATCGGTTTGTTAAGCATACACATTTAATGAGTGGCTCAGGGAAGCAATCTCTCCCCCAACCCTACCACACGCCACCCCATCCAGACACTAGGCACTTTCTCCTGCTTGACCTGTTTCTTGTTCATTTGGAAATGGGACTTGCATTCCACTTCCTGTTAGGCAGATACACAACAAACTGCGGGAAAGCAAAATACCCACAACATTATCTAATTTGTCTAATTGCACTGTGGAGAGATATATAGGTTTGCAGGGATGTGGAAGTGTAGGTATTTTTGCATTCAATCCAGGAGTTAACTGGGGGCAAGGTTTTCAGTGTACATCATCTTGAAAGGAGCTGTGTTCCACAGGGCAGGTCCAAGCCAACAGATAGCAGTAGAGCACACAAACCCGTTTGATAAAGAAAATGCTGATAACTTAAGCAAGAAAGCCAGGTATCTGTGACCCCCCACTTGCTACTCTTGTCCATGTCAGAATTCCTCTCTAGAATTGTGTGCTGTAATCTTTCACAACCTTGAACAACGCTGATCTTCTTAGCACTTGCAGCCGAGGTGTCTTTTAGCAATATGCCCACGATAAAGTTGCGAAGAAAGCTCACTGTAAGCAGAGATTCCACCACAGGCAGACCCAGTCAACATCTCAACAGGATTCTTAAACCCCTCTTGGAGGGTCTCGGTTCCATAGCAACACCAGATGCACCAAGGGAAGTTACAGCCCATCTAATGCTTTACTAGTTTGTAGTAATAAAGGAGTTACATTGGATGGGTTTTTAAGCAACTAGACATCACCCTTTTAATACTGTACATTTTAAAGAAATGAGCAAAATCCCCCCCCCCCAAAAAAACCTAACTAGGCAAAAATGCACAAACATTCGTCAAGAGCAAACAAAATGCCTACTTTCGGTCTTGCAGCAACTTGGGTTGGTTGAGGAGAAGTTTTCCCATCTGGTATATGAGGATGAACCAAGTCAGCTAAGGTACTTAAGGGTCAAGCCTGAAAATTAGGAACCAAGTCCTAAAATTTTGCAGGAACAAGGGTGTTTGCAAAACCACTGATCTTTGGATATCAGGAAATAGATCAGCAGCTATTGTTTCAAACTGGGAACCAAGGATTTGGGATCAACAAGGGTGGTTGCTGAGGAAGTGGGTGAACTGTTCTTGCTTCCATAGTCTTTTAATTTCTTGCCTGTTTAGTATTTTTGTAATTTCTGTAATTTCTGTACTTCTGAGGTTGCTTTTGAAGGAACTCCAGCTTTACAGTATGTCTTTCTCCAATGATTATCCCCACGGTTTTATCCAGTTTACTAAAATCAACTCTTTCTGCTACTTATCAGGCTGTACTTTCAACAATACCCAGACAAATAAAAAAAAACCTTCACCACCAAGACCATAGCCAATGACCCATACTTTATAGCAGTGCTCCCCAACCTTTTTGTCCCCGCGGACCGGGAAATTTATGAAAATTTTTCTGTGGCCCAAAGCTGGGGGTGGGGGTGGGGGGAAAGAATGTGAAAGGGGGGTCCGGCGGGGAGGCAAAAGGGGGGGTGAAAGCAAAGGATGGGAGGGAAGGAGGAGGGTGAGGCACGAGAGTGGCGGCGGTGGCACTCACCAGCAGGAGCAAGCAGGGTGCCAGCAGCGAGACCCGCGCGCGGCTCCTGGCCCCGGCGCCCCACGCGCGGCACCCGCCCGGCTGCGCCGGGAAGCGCCCTCGCGGCACCGACGAGCCTCCTCCTCCTCCTCCTCCTCCTCCTCCTCCTCCTCCTCCCGCCGCCGCCGCCGGAGGAGCAGCAGCAGCTCCCCGCAATCGCCCCCTGCTGCCGCCGCAGCAGCAGCAATCACCCCCGTCCCGCCGCCGCCGCGGCCACCCCTCCGCAATTGCCCTCGCTGCTGCTCCTTCGGTGGTGGCGGCGGGAGGAGGAGGTGGAGGAGGAACCGGAGCAGGAGCAGGAGGAGGCGGCGGCAGCTCATCGGTGCCGCGAGGGCACTTCCCGGCGCGGCTGGGTGGGTGCCGCGCGCGGGGCGCCGGGACCAGGAGCCGTGCGCGGGTCTCGCTGCTGGCGCCGCGCTCGCTCCTGCTCCTGCTGCCGCCGCTGCCGTGGGCCTCCTCCTCCACCGGGGAAAGCGAGCGGGGCGCCAGCAGCGGGATCCGGGGGGAAGAGGAGGAGGATGGGCGCCTCCACCTCCTCTTCCCCAGAGGAGAGCAACGGACCGAGGAGAGCCCGGTCTTCTGGGCCGCCGCCAATGCTGCCGCGTCCCTCCTGGCGGAGCCCAAGTGGCCACCGCCAATGCCGCCGGGGCGCCAGCATTTTGGGGCGGAGTCGCCGGCTGGCCAGCCCGGGAGGAGGGGAGGGGAGGGGAGGAGGGAGGCAAAGGCAAAGGCGGCGGCGGCGGCTCCTCCTGCGCTCCTCCAGCCTTCCTCCTCCACTGGCCGCCCGCGGGAGAGAAGAGGAGGAGGAGGAGGGCGGCGGAGGAAAAGGGGAGGAGCCTCCCCGGCCTCCCCAGGCGGCCCGGTGCCGACCAGTCCACGGACCGGCACCGGTCCGCGGCCCGGGGGTTGGGGACCACCGCTTTATAGGTTTCAGCACCTTAGGCCATTGTTCACCTTAATGCCATGGATACTGTTGTATACTTAACGAACCTATTCAGGCCATTGTTCATCTTATGAGCCTATTTCAGACCAGGGTGACAATAGGTCAAAGTGGACTAGATGGAAGACTCGCAACTATTTTATTTATTTATTTATTTATTTTTACAACTTATATGCCGCCCACTACCCAAAGGTCTCTGGGCGGCTTACAATCAAAAAGTTAAAATAGTTAAAACATCAGATATCAATAAATAATTAAAACAAAATAAAAACCTTACACTAAAATCATTACACTAAAATTGCCATCAGAGGACCTACAGTCTATATTGTATCAATTAAAAAACTTCTGGAACAGGAAGGTTTTTACCTGGCGCCGAAATGTCATCAGTGTTGGCGCCAGGCGGATCTCACTTGGGAGGGCATTCCATAGCTTGGGGGCAGCTGCCGAGAAGGCCCTGTGTCTGCAAGCCATCCCTCTCACCTCCTTAAGGGATGGCTCTTTCAAGAGCCCCCCCTGGCTCGATCTTAATTGCTGGGTAGGTTCATACGGAAGGAGGCGGTCCTTCAGGTATCTAGGTCCTAAGCCATTTAGGGCTTTATATGTCAAAACAAGCACTTTGAATTGGGCTCGGGCAGCAACTGGTAACCACTGTAGGTAACGCAGAATCAGCATGATGTGGTCCCTGGCGGACCCACCGCTTACCAGCCGCACCACATGATTCTGACTGGTGAAGCTGTTTGGATGAGCAGCAGAACGTTTCTGTCTCTCAAGAAAAAGAAGTCCAGTTGCCATGACTCAACTTCCAAGTAATCCATGTGTTGTTATTGAGTTAATAGCCATTGTGAATATTTAGCTTCTGGAATTTTAAACAATACCATAATAATAATTTTTAAAATTTTAATATGTACTTCAAAGAATGTCAGGCAAAAATAAAAACACTTAAAAATGAAAAACATTAAAGTCTTAAAGTCTAGCTACTATATTTTAATAGCTTTCATGGACAAGTCATCTTCTTCTAAAAATTAATTCTTCATGTATTTCCCCTGGCATTGGTTATGTTGCGACACTTTGAAACAATTACTCTGCTATATCTTCAACTAAGTTCAGTGACTCTTATTTTTCCAGGAACATTCCACAAAGGAGACTGATATTTCTGTACTTATAAGGAAGTAGAAATTGGTCTCCCAGACTTCCCCAGCAAATGTAGCCAATGGCTATTCAGGCTGAGGGATTCTGAGCAGTGCAGTACAAATTGTTCAATTTCTGCTATAGATCACATGCCCCACTACAGAATAGTCCATTGTAGTAGAACAAAATGGAAGCTAGTGGGAGTGAAGAAGGATTTACAGTATATTGGAGACTGGCATTTTTCAAGAGAGAATGAAAGAGGGAAGAGATCAGAATTTGAATTCAGAAGGGCAGCTCCGAGCCCCACTTTGTTGGGGGGTGGGGTGAGTTTGCCCCCGCAGCCCCGGGCTTTGGGTGCGAAAACTTCGCGCCCATCTGGGGACTTCTGCCCGGGGACGGGAGCCAATAAAGAGGGCTCCCTCCCCCGCCCCTACCCATTCTCGGCGAGACCGACGGCCCCACCCTTCCTCCCTATGGTAAGATAATGAGATTAGCTGGTTGCCATTTTAAGGGGCCAGATGGGAATTTTTGGTGGCCACTCTGATTGGCCCTAAGTGGCCATGAGTTTTTGCCCATTCCATTCTCTTTGCTGCGGGGGATGGGCAATTTTCTTTCTATCCCAGCCACTAACTTTACGGGTAGTGCAACAGGTAATCGTATCCAGGTAAGCCCTAGTAAGTCGCCCTTAAGGCGCCAGACAGCCCTCGAAATAAATCTAACACCATTGGCAATTTCAGGAAACAGTTAAATTTATCAAGTTGACTTTAGGCCTCCCGAGGGCTGTGTCGGGCTAGCAGATTGGCCCTAGAGGGCGATGCTGAACAGGTGGGCAGCATCTCCCTACAGATGAATCTCTCCGAATACAGAGCATTTGGCTTTGGGATTTCATCCCTTGATATTACCTGTTTGCACTACGGGGTCAGGCCCCCTAAGATAGAGGCCATCCGTTCCGAGCTGGACACCGGTTGCCCTGATCCGGCCCCTGCCACGGCCAGTGTCGGGCCGCCTCGGTCGCCTCGGTTTGTTGAGTTTGGACCTGTTACACCTGTGGATGCCTCCAGGGCGCTGGGACATTGCAGGCCTGCGGCTTCTCCGTTCGACCCTTGCCCTGCCTGGTTGATTAAGAGCGCAGGGGGGAGCATGCCGAAATGGGCTTCACTGATCGCTTCGGCCTCCTTCAGAGACGGGATCTTTCCCAGTCTTCTGAAGGAGACGGTGGTGAAGCCCATTATTAAAAGATCCGGCTTGGCTGTGGACGATTTGTCCAACTATCGTCCCATAGCCAATGTTCCCTTTTTGGGCAAGGTGATTGAGCGAGTCGCCGCCCTGCGTCTCCAGTCGTTCCTGGAGGAGAACCATGTCCTGGATCCCTTCCAGTCCGGGTTCAGGCCGCGTCATGGGACCGAGACGGTCCTGGTCGCTCTGCACGATGATCTGTTGAGAAGGGCTGACAGGGGTTGCTCTACCCTGCTGGTCCTTCTCGACCTGTCAGCGGCTTTTGATACCGTCGACCACGGTATCCTGCTGGAGCGGCTCTCGGAGGTTGGGATTGGAGGTCAGGCTTTGGCCTGGCTCCGGTCCTTCCTTGGAGGCCGCACCCAGCGAGTGAGCTTGGGGGGTGAGTTGTCGGCTCCCTGGACACTCTCTTGTGGGGTGCCTCAGGGGTCGTCGCTCTCCCCTATGCTCTTTAACATCTATATGAAGCCGCTGGCTGAGATCATCCGGAGTTATGGGGTCTGCTGTCATCAGTACGCTGCTGACACGCAGCTCTATCTCTCCTTTTCCACCTGTGCAGTGGAGGCCGTCCGGACCCTTGATCGTTGCCTGGCTGCGGTACTGGACTGGACCAGGACTCACAGGCTCAAGCTCAACCCAGGCAAGACCGAGGTTATGTTCTTTGGGGGCTCTTCGGAGGGGTACTGTGGCCCTCTTCCCAGTCTGGGTGGGTCCGCCCCCCAGCTGGCGCAAAGAGTGAGGAATCTGGGCGTCGTCCTGGACCCGGATCTGACCCTGGAACCTCAGGTGTCAGCCGTGGTCAGGTCGGCCTTTTACCATCTAAGGCTTATCGCCCAGATTCGCCCGTACCTCGATGAGAGCTCCCTGAGGACTGTGGTACAGGCGCTGGTCGTGTCGAGGCTGGATTACTGCAACACTCTCTACATGGGGCTCCCCTTGAACCTTGTTCGGCGATTGCAGCGGGTCCAGAATACGGCGGCCAGGTTGGTGGTTGGCGCGCGCCGTTATGACCGCGCCACCCCTATCCTGACCCGCCTACACTGGCTACCCGTTGCCTCCCGAATAAGGTTCAAGGTGTTGGTTTTGATTTACAAAACCCTCCATGGCTTGGCCCCAGCTTATTTGGCGGAGCGTCTCACCCGGCAACTAGATCCAGCCCGACCCACCCGTGCCTCGTTGGCCCTTTCGCTGCGGTCTGTCGCCCCGAGGGAGGCCCGCAAGGCGAGTACTCGTGGGCGGGCCTTCTCGGTGGTAGCCCCTTCCATCTGGAACCGTCTGCCCAGTGAACTGCGGCGGGCTCCATCGCTGGCGGCTTTTAAGAAGAATTTGAAGACCTTCCTGTTTCGAGAAGCCTACGGCGATGCATAGGGACCCGTGTATATATCCTTTTTTTTTTTAACCCGCCTGATTGTTCTTGGATCTTATTTTTCTATTATTGTTGTTTGTATTTTATAGTATTGATTTTTACTTGTTTTACCTGGATGTTGTGAACCGCCCAGAGTCCCCATTGTGGGAATGGGGCGGTATATACGTGTAAATAATAAATAAATAAATAATAATAATAAATGTTCTAAATAATACAGTTAAACAAGTTAAATAAGTTATAATAAAGTTGTGGGCCATTCTACCCAAAGCTGAAGTTGTCTTGCCTTGTTATTTCCAGGCTTGGGGGGGGGGGAGGAAAATGGAGCTAAGATATTTCGTACTCATAAGATACTCAATCTGTAACTCCAAAGGAAGCGACATCTTGTTTTCCCTACTGATTTCTGAACTTTGCCCTCACCATCCCCTTGCATTTACCCCTGACAACAAGATGACTGTGTGCCACTCTTGGGTGAATCTGTTAGCATTCTCAAGTGCCTGAAGAGTGGTATGTGTGTGTTCCCATCAGTAAAAGCCAATGGCAAAATTTGATAGCCATCTCTAGTGAATATCAACAGAAGCTACTGGCAAGTGGTATACAAAGTCATGCACCAGTTGAGTACAAGACATGGATTTCCTCTTTCCCAAACACAATCTTATAAGGTAGGTTTGCCTGCAGAGTCCTGCTTGATCCAAGGACGCCAGTAAACGTATGGTAATAATTAAATCCTGTCTCAAGCCCAACAATAATGGTTATATCACACCATCAATCTCAGAACTGTGATTATTATATAAATGATGCCAAAGCTAAACTATATTGATACAAAAATAATGCAGCAGCTAATGTGTTTAATTTTGAAGTATGGACATTTGTACAGTAACCCCCTGTCTATCGTGGCGGTTAGGGACCCTCCCGACCTGTGATCAGTGAAAATCCACAATATGCAAAATGGGAGGAGGGCACCATTTAAAACATTGTGTGCCACTTCCCAACACCTGGGGGGGGGAGCGAGCAGCACACAATCTTTAAAAAGGGCTCTCAGTCGCGGAGCCGAGTGCTCGGCTCCACTGCCAAAAGCCCTTTTAGCATCGCATGCCGCTTGCCAGCACCCTGAGGGGGTGGGGAGAAGCGGTGCATTATACCTCCAGAGGCAAGCCCTGGGCTCCAGCTGTTTGGCGCTGGTGTGGGGAAGAAAAAACTTTTGTTTCCCCACCCCAGTGCCAATCAGCAGGAGCCCAGGGGCTTGGGGAAGGGGGGGGAGGTTTTAAAAGCCTGAGAGGACAATCATGCAGTTGTTAGATTTAGTAATCAGTTTTTGCTGTGTGACTTATCTACTCATTTGAAGTCCACATGAGGCATACGCCCCCTTGGAGGTTATCTGTCACACACCTCACGTTGGCTGAGCTGAAGCCCGTGGTGTAATGCTATAGTAAAAGCAGAATGGGCCGCCCTCCCCCTTTCTCAATCTCTCTATTCCCCAGCTCTCTTTCTTCCTGACATTCTTACCACCCATTTATCCCTCTTCTACCCAATTCATTCAGCATGCTGCCATGAGAGGGACAACAACATCACAGGATCACATGGTGGTGCCATTAAAACTCGTTGTAAAGGTCCCACCTGGCCCTTAGCTGTTTTGCTTCAGCTGAGCAACATGGCTTCCCTGAGGAGAGAGAAGCAGATAATTCTTGGCAGAGCCTTAAACTCTAATCAATTAAGGGAAGCTTTTGAAATTAAGCCGAAGGCTGCATGTGTCTTTAGCATTGCAGGTTGTTGGCCCCAGCTGAGAGTTGGAAAAGCTACTTTTGCTGCAGCCACACTGGTAGGGGGATTCTGGGAGTTATTATTATTCTGAAAATTAACCTTTCCAAACTCTTTCCTCACGCACAGCTTCCGTAGGAAGACCTAATGAAGCCCTCGTGTTTTTTTTTTCTTGTGCTCCGTTAGACTGCTCAATTCCCATGAAAGTGAAATAGTTTTTAAACAGCCTGAATACAGGAATGCAGCTGGTATCTCCCAGGGCAAAGATGGCATACTAAGAGAGAGAACCAGCAATCTCCCTAAATCTTTCATAAAGTCTGGGTGTTTTAAAATTCCAAATAAAAGCATCATTATTTCCTGGACTATAATGTGATTCTTCCTTGGTGGTGGTGAATAGCAAAGCAGCTAAAATCTATTTGTGCTCTCCTGGGAGTTCTGGGGGTGTTTTTGGCTGCCAGATAATACATTCAATTGCACTAGGTAAATGCAATATGCAGAAATGGTTCTGCTTTTGAGGGGGGGAGAGAGTTGAATCATACCGAAGGGAAATATCTAACACAACCACCTTTCCTCATGTCATTGGAGAATTTGCATTTGATTTCAGCAGTTCATTCATGACATGTCACATAGTGCCTAAGCCTAGTCTTCTTCTTTTTTTAAAAAAATGAGCATTTTGTGTAACTCCACGGAAGAGGTGCTGACACTGATTCCACAATGAAGATTATGTTAAGGAAAACACAGCAAAACTTATGCCTCCTTGTGTTCCACTTTAATGATAATATTTCATCTCTACAGATGGCACAGTGACCTCTGTGAATTTGCAAGGAGTTAGTTTCTCCTGGCAATATTTCAAAACTCTCACTGGTAAATGTATTGGCTGCTTTCTCCTACACCAGCAATCATAATCCCCATGTTCAGGCCTCAGAGAGGGAAGTATTTAAAAAAAAAATACAGGTATCTGTAATTTCAAAAAAAAAAAAAAAGAAAAGAAAAAAAGAAAAAAACAGGTGCAGTACCTGTATCTAAGCACATGACCCACCAAGTCTGATCCTACCATTAGGCAGTGGGGGCAGGCTGTCTCGTGCCCACTGAACAGCAGCAGGCTCTTAATTGCTATATAAAGCATTAAAGACCTTGCTTTTCCGAGAGGCATTTGGCAACATTTAGTGTTTTTAGTATTTTTACTGTTTTTTTGTTTTGTTTTGACTTGCTTTGATTTTTGTGAAACAATAGCCACCATCTTTGCCAATTTGTTTGTTGTTGTGTTGTTGTTGTTGTTGTTTAATTATGACTGCTATAAACCACCCAAAGTTCCATTGGAAGACGGGCGGTATAAAAATATAATAATAAATAAATAATAAATAAATACTGACTCTTTACTATATTTATACTGGTATAGAAAGGATTATGCGATTGTCTTAAAACGCCAAAACAAGGTCACAGGCTGCCTGACTGTATGTCTTCACTGCGGAGGGAGACAACGTTCGCTTCTGTAGCAGCAAAATATCCTGAGCTAGGCCTAAGATCCATTTCCTCTTCTGTGGGAGCATTGTAATTGATATGACGTTAATTGGTCTGATCACTGACTAGAAAACGACTAGCTCAGCCCATTGTCAGGTCTGCTTTCATTTCGCTGCAGCTAGGCAAGGGAAGCGAAATGTCACATCCCTGCACGTTCTTTTAGGCCCATGGTCTCAATATGCGTAGTAGCAGAGGGGGGCACAGGTGACATCTGGCACAAGAAGAGCAGAAACTGAAGTCATTCATTCTGATGCTGTTAGGCCAATTCCTGGCCTGGGCTTCTTACAAGAGCCCGTGGCATTCCTTGTTCTTGCTCACATGGTGCAGGAGGAGTCAGAGAGAAGAAGTGCCGTACTGCAGTACCCTGGTGGGCTTAAACCAGGGATCCTCAAAGTTTTCAAACAGTGGGCCTGTCCACCACCACCCAGACACCGTTGGGGGCCGGACCACAGTCCCAAAAAAGGCTAACATGGAAAAAAGGGGAGGGGGCAAGTGGGTGGAGTCCCCCCTCACAATCGGCCCATGATCAGTGCATCTCCGGGGCCCCAGCGATGTCTCCTGCTCCGGATCACTGCCCTGAGGTGCCGCCACTGGGATCCCTCTGGTGCTCTTCCTCCAACTCCTGCGGTTGGAGGAAGAAAGGAGTGGCTCTCCTTCCTTCCTTCCTTCCTTCCTTCCTTCCTTCCTTCCTTCCTTCCTTCCTTGTGTCGGGAAGGAGGCAAAAGCCCAGGCAAACTTGGGCCCCTCCTCACCTCCTGGGCAGCTGCTCAGGATGAGGTGCAGCAGCCGCAGCAGGCACATCAAGGCTAGCACCATCGCGTGCAGATCTGGCTGTGTACCCTGGCCAGCACGCCCTCGCTGTGCCCTGGAGAGAAAGCTGCCTCCTCTACTGGCCAGGCCCAGCCCGGCTTGGTGCACTGCAAGCAAGGGAGGGAGGGAGCAATGGCTGGCATGGAGGGAGGGGAGGCAGGAAGGCCTGCCCAAAGCAACCCACAGCCCGCTCACTGGCCGAGCTCAGACAGGCTGGGGTGCTCAGTTGGCTTATCAGCCTGCCCTTCACCAACCAGGGGGAAATGCAGCCCCGCCAGCCACCCAGGAATCAGGCCTGGGCCACCATTAGCCTTTCCTTCCCTTCTCTTGTTTCTCTGCCTCCTCCTCCTCCTCCTCCTCCTCCTCCTCCTCTTCGCAGGTCACTAACCCGGTGGCAGTGGCAGCCTCTGCCTCCAGCCATGGCTGGGCTCCCTCCCTCCCTCCCTCCCTCCCTCCACGGATCAAGGCAGCAGCTCAGAGCAGGCTGGGTGGGTGGGAAGTCACTCAATTTCCCCCTTGGTCACCCACCATCCGCCCCTCTGTCGGTCCACTGCCGCGACTGCTCCCGCTTGGATAGATGGATGGCGCTGCCTCCACCTGCCCCCTTCCTTCCTCACAACCATAATAAAACAGCAGTGGCGGCCACACAAGGCAGGCAGGTGGGCAGGGTGGAGGAAGAGCAGAGGTGTGCCCTGGGCCATGGAGGGAGCAGGGGACCTTGCTGTGGCCCTCCCATTTTAAAGTGCCCCACTTGGCTGTAGCAGGTGCCCCAACCATCTGGGTGGCAGGGGGGAGTAGGAGACCTTGCCATGGTTCTCCTGCTTTGAACTGCCCCACTAGCCAGCCCACGGATCATCTGGGCGGTGGGTGGGGGGAGTGAGGGAAGTAACACAGCCCACCTCAGCAATAGAAGCAGCCGTGGAGTTCGGCTCGCTTCTTTACTCTCAAAGCAGGGGTTGGTTCGGTGGGTCTGCAATTAGTCCTGCGGACCAAATTCAGGATCCTGGGGGGCCGCATCTGGGCCCTGGGCCCTAGTTTGAGGACCTCTAGCTTAAACTGTTCACTTGAACCATCCCCTGCCGTGTCAAGCCTGTTGCTAGCCATATAACTGCCTACTAAGGTTGCCAAGTCTCAGAGGAACAGGGTGAAGTCTCGGGAAATTGCTGTGCTTCCTCCAGTCTTTAAATAGCCAACAATTTTCAGGATGAGTTGTGCTGGAGGAGGAGAAAGGCATACTCATCAGTTATTTCTGCCATGGTTTTTACAAAGGCTCACCTTCCTGTGATATCAAAAGTGCTCATCCCTAGAACGTCACCAGTTTTGGCTGTGAATTTAAAAGCTGCTGATCCAGTAGTGCTATGCACAGAGAGACTTCCCGGTCATCTGCACATTACAATGAATTGTATGATATTGACTGGAGTAAAGTAGTAGATAACGTCAGCCATGTCCCTGGCCGTGCAGGATGAATTGTGAGAGGGTGTATGTGCATCATATAGATATGAAAGAAGGATCTCATTTTAAAAATGTTTTATAGAGACTTGGTTCTTCCATGTTATGTATGATGGGACCAGTTTTTCTGAATCATTGGTTTTATATGGCAATTCTACGCCCTCCATGGACTAGAAACTCCATGTCTGCTGTTCCCATTTTTAAAATACTTTGTAGAAAGTTACTTTGTAGAATGCTATCTAGATGCTCAGTTCTTTAACAAATAGATGTAAGTCATTCACAATGCATAGCTGTGACTAGGTACAGTAGGACCCCCCATATCTACTTGTTCATTATCTACTCATTCAGTTATCTATGGTGGGCAGAGGAAAAAAATTAAATAATTCAGCAGCCACAAAGCAAGCTGTAAAGCAAGCTGTTGTCATAAACAGCAGCTGTAAAGCAAGCTATTGTTGCAAATAGCAGCTGTAAAGCAAGCTACTGTCACAAACAATGGCCATAAAGCAAGTTACTGTCTCAAAACAGCAATCATAAAGCAAGCTACTGTCAGAAAATGGAAGTTTGGGGGTAGGTGGGCAGGCGTTCTCTCTTATCCATGGTTTTCATTATCCACGGGAAGGCCTGGAACTAATCCCCAGTGGATACCGGGGTCCTACTGTATATTGACTCAAACATTTTTGTAAGATTTATCTGTGGTAACTTGTGCGACCCCAGGAACTTGCATTTATGTATATTTGGTGGCAGGGAACTTGTAAGGAGGTGAAATAGCTGTATATCTAATTGTCTGTGGGGTCCACCATGAATTTTCTGTGAACTGCACTCATAGGTGGCCCATCTAAAATTTGGGATGGAGCACCCCACTTTTCAGAGTCCATTCTTCTATGAAGAGCCTCGTGGCACAGTAGTTAAACTGCTGTACTTCAGCTGTAACTATACTCATGACCTGGGGTTCAGTCCCAGGTAGCCGGTTCATTCTTGACTCAACCTTTTATCCTTCCGAGATCAGTAAAGTTAGTACCCAGCTTGCAGGGGGGGGGAGGAGGCAATATGTAGCATGCATAAATAACTTGTAAACTGCCCGGAGATATTTTTTTAAGCACTGGGGGGGCTGCTTTTGCTTAGCTTCTACCCTTGCCCCTTCCTGCATGGTTTTATGGGCTCCACTCCTGACCACAGGGAAAAAAATTAAAATAAAACTAGTTATTCTTTCAAAAAAAAGATTACTGCCTAAACAAACGTTGGAGAATGAAGGGTTACCTACATATGTCTTAGAACGAGAACTTTAAGATATCAAATTTATATGGCTTAAAACTAGAGATGGGCACGAATCAAAAATGGCATTTCGTTTGTCGTTTGTCGTTTGGGGGGTCTGTTTCAGTTCGTTTCCAATTTTTTGTGAATTTTTGCAAAAAATTGTTTTCGTTTTTGTTCGTTTTGTTACCATTTTGTTACCATTTATTTCATTTTTTGCGATTTTTTTAGGATTTTAAGCAATTCACTCATATTGCAGTAACGGAAACGAAATGCACGACAAAAATTCTGTGTTTCTGTTCGTTTCGTTTCATTTTAGAGACAAAATTCGTTTGTCGTTTCATTACGTAATGAAATGAAATGTTCGTTTCGTGCCCATCTCTACTTAAAACTGTTGTTTCTTCATGAGTTGAATTTTAAGATTAGACAGAGTGTTCAACAAAGTTCCTTTTTTATTTTGCACTACAAGATTCCCAAGCCAGTGTGGCCAGAAGGATTGGAATGCACCAAGTGTGCGAGACTCCAAAGGTATTGGGGCAAATTATTCCACAATCCTTTGATATTTGACTCCAACCAGCCAAGAGGGACAACAATGTTGACTTTGGCTATTCAAGTCCACTCTTCATGTGTTGGCCTACTTCCCTTCTATTTCCCTCTAGCAAACAGAATTGTTATTTTCTAAACTGGTCATATGACAAATCAATTAATGGTATTTTTACATAACATCCCAAGGGTCATTAGGTTCCTCTGTAATTTATAAAATAGCTTTAAGTTTTATGGCCAAGGGCTTCGTTGTAAAAATGAAATGCACACATATACGAGACTATTAGATGGTGCAAACTGTCATTTTTCATGCTAACAGATGATTTTGTCAGCACTCTGCAGGACAAAAGCAACCCCACAGTAATGTAAAAAAGAGGAGATATCTGTTGCCCTCTATCATCTCTTCTTCCTCCACCACCTTTTCCTCCCCCTCTGTGTTTATATTTAACAATCCTCTAAAGAACCAAGTTTCTCTTATAGCCGTTAACAAAATCCCCCAGCTTCTCTTTTCATCTGGAATCTTCTTGCACACTGCCTCTCTGTCATCTTACCTGACGTTGTAAGGCTTCAGAAAACTCCAAGTAAATTTTAGAGGGTTTGAAGCATGCCTTAAGAAAAAGAAAAGGATGGCTGTGGGGAGGGGACGAAGGATTACGTTCCTCCCAGGGGAAGCCACCCCACTGAAAATCAATCATATGTATTAAAAAAAGGCTTTGGTGGATAAATAATTCATACACATTAAATTAATCAACCAATATTGGAAGTCAGACTGAGTGCAGGTTTATGTGTGTGTGTGTGGGGGGGGGGTGTTTAAAGGCAGGGGGCATCAGTGCTGCACCAACATCCATACGGTGCCATCTTTGGGGTTTGTATTCAGATTAGTTGGGGAGATATTCTGTATTTAGAGTGGTGTCATCAGTCAAAGGTTACACTGACGAAAACCCAGAGACAGACAAACTGTGAATGATCCCTATCTGACCCTCATTCATTTCTCTTTATTTGCCAAAATATTTCACAGCAAAGCAAACATTTCTTCTCAAATAACCCGGACTAGTACTGTGTTTAAGTAATAACAAGATTTACATAAATGGATTGCAGTTCATTGGTTGAACCTAAAGTGAGATGATTCTCTAATCCTGTTTTAATTAGATGGATGTTACCAGCATATCACACACACACACACACACACACACACACACACACACACACACACACAC
>JAHTLZ010000237.1:22023558-22034735 GCA_023846285.1 Phrynocephalus versicolor
GTACAGCCTTGTTGGTGGAGGTGTGAAATATTTTTTATTTGTCTGGGTATTGTTGAAATCACTGCCTGATAAGTGGCAGATAGACTGTGCCTGAGCCCCCCCCCACCTCTGTTGAGAGGGGGGTTTTCAATGCTCACATGAATGGCTTCCCTGACCCCTCTTTCAAACCACCCATCTTCTCTGTCTAATATGTGTACATCCTCATCTCTGAATGAGTGCCCTTTGTCGTTCAAGTGCAGGACGCAATACCTTTCTGGGATCTCTTGCTTTACGAAGTCATACAGTAGTGTTGACGTATCTATGGCATGGGTGCCAAAGGTGGCATGCAGAGCCTTTTCTGTGGGCACGTGACATCGCCCCTTCACAGTCAATGCACTTCCCCTTCTCTCAGAGCACGCCACTGTGCTCTGAGCAGAGAGCTGGGCGAAGGGGAGGCAGCGGTTTGTGGGCTCGTCCATAGCCCCAGTTTACTCTCCAGTGATGCCATTTTGGGGTGCCCAGAGCACTGTGGCTGGGAAGTAAACTGGGGCTAATTACCCCAAAAGCTGCTGCCACGCCTCCTTGGTTTTCTCCATGATGTAGCACCCCATCTGCCTCTCTTTCCAGGGCAGAGAGGTTCAAGTCACACTCTTTCTGGTGGCAGACTTGAAAGACATACACAACCCACTGAGTTGGCACTACATTTGCTACTTTGCACAGGAACCCAGCAGCATCATGCCTTTTCTATAACACCCCCCCCCAAAAAAAAATGCTTAAAAAGTTAGTCTCACATATGTGCCAGGTTTTTCTGGAGTTGAACAGCAGCAGCAACCACTACCAACAACAACTACTACTACTACACCGTCATTCATCAGGAATATTGCATTTTCGAACTCACTTTATTTATTATTTATTTATTTTTACATTTTTAGACTGTGCCGACCCTCACACAGGAACTCAGGTAGCAGAGATTAGCAATGCTACCTTCTTGAACTACATCTCGCAGAATCCCCCAACAAACATAATCAGTGACTATACTAGCTGAGGAATTCTGGATTGTATGATCCAAGAAGTAAACTTTCCAAGCTGTATTATTTAGTTCATTTCCTGCTGACAAACAGATAAGTTTAATGAAACAAGGTTACTGATATTGGGAATGCAGGGCTTGGAAGGATTTATACTGAAGAGAAGTAGAACCAAAATGTAGGAGATGGCACACTGGAGTGGCACTTGGTTTGATCTATTGGTACAGATATCTTTTGATATAGCGATCAAAAGTAAAACATAGGAAAGAAAATTAAGCTAGGGTATTAGTTATAATAAAATATTCATCGTGTATCTCTAAAGGAAATGACATTTTGTTTTTGTTTTCTCTCTGATGTCTGCAATTTACCCTCAATTTCTCCTGCATCCTCCCACCCCCCCTTTTTGAGAACGAGATGACAGCATGCCACTCGTGAGGGACTGCTGCGCGATTCTCACAGATCTATGGGTTTGTTTGTTTTTGACGTGAATAAAAACTGATAGCAAAAAACAACAGTCATCTCATGAGAGTATTACCAGAAGCCTAGATGCATGGCAAAATGTCATTATTTCTTTATTGATGTGCATCATCCAAGTATTTAGCTGCTCTAAATGTTTCTGCTCTCCTCATTTTATCTCCCAAAGCAGGTTTGCTGAGAGGTACTGCTTGGTCCAACAGATGTTAGTACCTTTGACATCTAAGCTTGGAAGTGAACCATTCCCAGTTTGGCATTCTAACCCTTGAGCTATATTGGCTCATCAGATTTTGCCGAGGCAGAAATAGATTGGTAGACAAAGGATGCAACAATTAATGGGCTTGATTTGCATAACATGTAAGTGTGCGTAACATGCAAATTAGACTGCCCACATATGGAGAAGGGCAACCCTAGCTAAAACCACAGTGCAATCTGCCAAGTTCTTTCTGTGCCATCTTTCTTAGTGGCCAGCTTCTACCAAAATGGACCTGTGCCTCTATTCCCAGTATCCTTTCCTGAGTACATCACTGTACTCTTCAGTGCCACCTGCCCATGCTGGGAAAAATCTGCGAGCACACCTGGTAGAATACACCAAAGAGTCTACATTTACAGCCCAATTGATAATAGATCAGCAGAGATTAAACTTTCCATTGTTCAAGGTCAGGCAAGTCGGTGAAATTTACAGCAGACAGAATGAAAAAGAGGAAGGCCATTTAGAACCTTTTCATACTTTTGGCAGTGATATACTGTATGCTGTAGGCTCACTATGTCTGATCAGCAGCTCATATATTTTCCTTTATGCTCAGTTGAGAGGGGACAAGATCAATTTTTTAAAAAATCTTATTGCTGTATTATCCACCTCTACTGTTCCAGACAAGATGGATCACTTTTTTTTTGTTATTTTAAAGGTTTTGAGTTTTATCAATAATATTTTTTCTTCTTTCTTTTTTCTGTAAGGAAAAAAATGTTCACTAGATACCTGTGGCTAGATCCAATCACACACGCGCACATACATCCCTCCCTCAATAACAGATAAAAACACATTTCTCTCTGCTTTGATATATTTAAAGCAGAGTAAGAACACAGCTGGCACCAACAGAAAATGGTGAAAACAAAATAATCTGTGGAAGGAGAACATTGCTTCTGACAGCTAAACAAAAACCTACATTAAGACATAACAAAGTCCCCTTTTGCATGAATATCAGATGCATTAATAATTTAGTTAAAATAATAAACTTCAAGGGCTCCGCGGCATGAAAAGGTAAAGAAAAGGCTGACCTATTTTTTAAAAGGATAAAGCTGTTAGCAGGGAAGTAGGATGTGCATAGCATATGCCAAAAGTACAAATTGGTTTCCACAGATTTGTATGCGAGGACGCTTATCAAATGGACCAAATGAAGGCAGCCTGCTTTCTCCTTCACAAGGTCACTGTTTTCACTCCAAGTGTGAAACTACGGTGCAGCATTCACTGGCCCCAATCACATAGAAAAACCTCCACTCGGGTCACAGAACATGACCGGGTCCTCTACAGGTCTGAACAAATCTTAAGATTAAACCTGAGGTCTTTCTCTATTGGATACAAACATTAGCGTAATTAGTGGCATGTCTGGATCTGTACCCATAGCTACTGGGCTCAGGGACTCACAGACTGGCACAACTTCCAAACATAAATTCATACCTTCTGGAAGATTTTTCCTACTTGCTTCAGTTCCCTGTATTACAAAATACTAGGCCACCACTTATTATCCCCACCCTCCCCCATGTATATGATTTTGTTTGTTTGTTTGTTTGCTCATTTGCTCACTGTTTGGTGTTATTATTTTAAATGCAGTTTGAACAAATTGCATTTGTGGTGTACCCTCTGTGGTTTTGGATAGACTTAGCCCAGAGAGACCAAGGTCTGTTTGCTGAGGTGTCAGGAGAGGGTTAAAAGCCATTATTTGGAAGCATACTTCTCTCAATAAAAAAATCAGTGATATACCGAGACCGTAATATATGAACCACGTTGTGGCAGAGGACTACTGTACAAAACAGAATGTGGATGCTGTGCATTGTAACTGAAATCACAGAAAAATATTTAAGCATACAAAAAAGAGATAAAAATATGTTCCCCTCTTTGGTTTGTGTGTGTGTGTTGTGTCATTACATTACTTTGACATAAAGCCCATGAAACATTCAAATGCTTATTTCATTTCCTTTGAGTGTGCATTACTGGTGCCAGTAGGCTTTTTTTCTGGTTAATAATTGCTTTGCATTCTAATGCTATTATTGTACTTCAGAACAGATGAAAATGTTAGTTTTTAATTTTAGACACACCAAGAAAGAGTTGTGCACAACATTGTAATCATAGAATACTTCTGACAACACATCATGCAGAAGATCACTTGAGTGATCACAAAAATATTGAAAGAATGCTGGAGAGCATATGCAAGAGGCAAACAAAAACTCCAGGGGAAAAAAACAGATTTTGTGGTTGCCATTCATTCAAGGATGACTGAGATAAAGATGAAAATTCTGTTCAACATATAATGTCTACTGCAGTGGTTCTCGGTCTGTAGGTCCCCAGATGTTCCTGGAGTGCAACTCCCAGAAGCCTCCACCACTCACTGTGCTGGAAGGGATTTCTGGGAGTTGCAGTTCAGGAACATCTAGGGACCCACAGGTTGAGAACCACTAGTCTAGTGCAAGGGTGATGATGTCAACAGCAGAAGAGATTGCCGATAAAGAGTTGCTGCTTAGGGATCGCCTACCTAATCCACAGCTCACCTGTGGATAAGAGTTCCAATGCATAAGAGTTCAACTACTTTTTCCAACAGCAACAACTGGAACAAAAAGAGAGAGAGAGATGAAACAAAGTTCTGATGTGTTTTTATTTGAAAGATAAAACCATTCTCTTCTTAATATGTGGAGAGACTTGGAAGCAAGTAGAAAAGTCTACCAAAGGTGTACAAAAGTTGGTGGGCATGTTTGCCCCTGAGATCTTCCACCAGTAGCACAACCTATCAGGAAAGGAAAGGAAAGGAAAGGAAACTGGTCACCTCCAATTTTGAGAAATTGGTACTTTGTGGTTTTAAATGATGCTGTGACCAATCTAAAAAGAAAACCACCAAGTCAGAGGCTATGGTGAAATCCGGTTCTTCTTTTATACTAGGCGGAAGAGCTCAAAGGCAACCTCAAAGCAGCTATTTTGCAAATTCCTCATCTCTATCCCTCAGTGACTATCATTGCTGCTGATCTGTTTCCGAAATTTTTACTTTACTTTTGTTAGGACATCTTGAATTGTAGTATTTTTTTTTATTCTGACATTGCTTTTGATTTTAATTATGATCTATGTCTCTTATTATGTTTCATTGTTTACCTTAAAATTCTGTAAACCGCCCAGAGTGGCTTTTACACCAGATGGTGTGGAATACAAGTCAAATAAATAAATAAATAAATAAATAAATAAATAAATAAATAAATAAAAAATATTTGAGTGAAGCCCTCATCAGTCCTCCAAGATTGCCAGACAATGACAAAAGTCTGAACTTTCTGTTGAGGTTTTTGAACACATCGTGCAGCATATATAAAGGTTCAGTACTGAGCTACAATTTGAAGGATAAGTGCTTGGAAACAGACTGCACATTTGGGGCAAAATGTTAACAACACAGCCCTCCAAACACCACACCCACACACCCATACCAGCCTCTCCCTGCTGGATGGAAGGTGCAGCAGAATACGTAGGCATGTTGTCCAACCCTGGCTAGTAGTATGGCTCGATGGAGGGCATAGGGAGTATGAAACAAGGGCTGTGACTCACTGAGTGACATCTGAAGTACCCTGTACTTAAAGTTCAGTGGACAAAATGTGAGCCAATTTACACAGGCACCTGGGCTTGACAGTCAGCACTGCTTCAGTGGGTTTTACAGGGAGCCTAGCACGTGGTGGCATCAATCCCTCTCAGCATGTTCTAAGCCAACTGGTGCTTAGTTTATTCTAAACCCTCTCCAAGGGGCACCAATAAATCTGATTACAGCTTCAATGTAAGTATCAGCTAGAGCAGCCAAGGGTGATGGAAACGAAGAGAGCTGGAGCCAACTTTAGTAACTGATTGATACGATGCCAAAAAACACCCTCCGACAAATTCATCCCTAGTGTAACTCCTTTGACTGCAATGAATTTATACCAGGGAAGAAATTTTGCCCAGTGTTACTTCTGATTACAGGGGAATTTCAGTTCTAAAATCGGGGATAAAGTTGCTGACCCGAGCGTAATGAAGAGACATGAACTGGCAGGGCTCAAATAAATGAAGATAGAAACTCATTGTATCGTGCTACCCTGAAAGTCAATTTGCCCTTGCGAAACTTTTTACTCCAAAGGATGAAGAGATGAAAATATATATTTTGGCACTCTCTCCAGATCTACTCTGCAAGCAGGAGATAAAAGTGTGCATTCGCTGTTGCGGCAAACAATATTATTGAGATTAAATCGCAGCAGAGAAAGAAAATGGGTTGTCCTCCCTTCGCCTGGCAGACAACAACAAAAACAGGAAGAGTTCAAAGCAAGCAGGTAATATAACGGGGCAAAAGGAAAACTGTGGGGCAGCTTCTGCTCTGTTGAGATGAAGGGGGGGGGATGGAACACACCATTGTCCAAAAGGCAGCAAGGAATTGTGATGTCACATATCGCAATTAATATTGTGAGGAGGCATTCAGAAGGAACCAACAGAGCAAAACAAAATCAGTGTGAAAAGAACATGAAGGCATCTGAAGGTCAGCTTATATATTATTTATTTATTAAAAGCATTTCATTTACTGCTTTTCTGCCTACCTGGGCTCTCAAAGCAATGTGCAATAATATAGATTTAAAAAAAAAAAAACCTCAAGAAACATTTTCGAAAAAGAAGTTGATATTATTTAGGAACTCATGAAAACTGCTCCAAAACCTCATTCTAAAACTACTTTTACAGTCCAAACTCTATAGGGGAAAATACAGATTTAGGTGTCTACTAAATCAATAAGCATGGAGCCAGGCCAACTTCCCTTGGAAGGGAGTTCCATGACAGAAGACAGAAGTTCCATGACATAGCTTTAAATATCTGGGCACTTACATCTCAGAGGACCTCTCATGGACTGCAAACACCAATATGGTTGTGTGAAGAAGGCACAGAAGAGGCTGTATTTCCTGAGAATGCTCAGGAAGATAAATTTATCTCAGCATCTACTTCAGTCTTACTATCTCAGCACCATTGAGAGTGTCCTAACTTATGGCATGCTATCATGGTATGGGAGCAGCTCTGTAGCGGACAGAAAAGCTCTACAGAGAATAATTAAAATTGCCCAGAATGTTATTGGGCTCCAGCTACCAACCCTGGATGACATCTTCACATCTCACTGTTTGAGGAAGTCACACAACATTCTGAGAGACTCTACTCATCCTGCTCACAATTTCTTCAAACTGTTGCCTTCTGGTAGAAGATACAGGACAATTAAAACTCGGACCACACATCTTCTGAACAGTTTTTATCCCAGAGCTATAATTGCACTTAATAATGAACTCAAGGACCACCAGCAGTGAGCACTTGGACAGGATTACCTAGCCTATTGTGTAGATGCTTGTGTTTTTTGGGGGGGTTGGTGGGTGGGGGAGTGTTTGGGGATTTTTATGTGTGTGTGTTGAAGGGTTTTTTATTGTGTGTGAGAGTGTCTGGGGATTTGTGTGTGTGTGTGTGTGTGTGTGTGTGTGTGTGTGTGTGTGTGTGTGTGTGTGTGGAATATACGATCTGAAGAGAAACCAGATTATGTGGACATGACCCTAGAAGAGGTGAAGGCCATCACTTGCCTGCTGGACCTTTTCCTGCCCCGATTCATAAAAGCTGCCAGAGAGGGGTTGATCAAATGGGTCCAAAGGGTAATGAATGTCTCCTTGCAGCAAGGTAGGATCCCTGTTTGTTTAAAGGAAGTAATAATAAAACCATTATTGAAAAAGCCCTCCTTGGACCCCACATTACTAGATAATTACTGGTCCGTCTCTTAATATTCTGTTCTTGGACAAGATGCTGGAGCAGGTTGTGGCTTCCCAGCTCCAGGAGCTCCTGGATTACACGAACTATCTAGATCTGTTTCAATCTGGCTTCAGGCCTAGTTATGGGAGAGAGATGGCTTTGGTTACCTTGTTGGGTGACCTACACTGGAAACTGGACAGGGGGAATGTATCGTTGTTGGTTCTGCTGGACCTCTCAGAGGCTTTAGATACCATCAACCATGGTATCCTTCTAGGCCAGTGGTGGCAAACCTTTGGCACTCCAGATGTTTTGGACCACAACTCTCATATTCCTTTGTCACTGGCAATCTAGGCTCGGAATTCTGGGAGCTGTGGTCCAAAACATCTGGAGTGCCGACAAGCATTGTTTTACAATGGCTTTGGTCTCTCTGTGAAGATTCTCAGTCATCCAGGTTAGGTTATCTGGAAGCTGAGTCATGGCAGCTGTACTACTTTTCTTGAGGGATTGAAATGTTTCAGGCCTAGTTACGGGAGAGAGATGGTTTGGTCACCTTGGTGGATGACCTATCTGGTGGTGTCCTTCAGGGTTACGTTTTGTCCCCAATGCTATTCAACACCTCCATGAAACCACTGGGAGTGATTGTCTAGAATTGGGGGTTTGGGGTCACCAATAAGCTGATGCCACCCAACTCTATTTTCCCCCCATCTAAACCCAAGGAAGCTGTCCTAGTTCTAAATCAATGCCTGGTGTCAGTAATGGACTAGATGGTGGTGCATAAACTGAAATGTAATACAAATTTAATGAAATTTAATGCTCCTGGTCAGTTAATGCACTCTATGTGTGGCTGCCTTTGGAAAGTGTTTGGAAACTTCAGAGGATCCAAATTGCTGCAGCCAATTGGGGCTGGTTAGAGGGAACATACAACCCACCCACTCCCAACTACAGAAGCTCCAGTGGCTGCTGATCCATTTCCAGGTTTAATTCAAAGTTCTGGTTTTAACAAACAAGGTGATAACTGTCTTGGGTCTAAGCCAGGGGTGCCCAAACTTTTTATAAGGAGGGCCAGATTTGGTGGCTGAGATTGTGTCAGGGGCCAGTTGCTCCCCGACCTTGCCACCCCACTGCAAACGCCACCCACTGACCCATAAGCCCCACCCACTGACCTCTTGCAACCCCACCCTCAGGAAGAAAGGCGGGGACCAAGGGAGGGAGGGAGGGAGGGAGGGAGGTGGAAACCAAGAGAGGAAGGAAGGAAGGTGGGGAACAAGGAAAGGAGGGAGGGAGGGAGGTGGGGAACAAGGTAGGGAGGAAAGAAGGAAGGTAGGGACCAAAGGAAGCACAGGGAGCCGTGGCTACAGGTCGCCCCTTGGAAAAGGTGATCTGTGCGACCTTGCAACCCCCCAAGCTCCCCAGTGGTGGCGACGACTCACCCGCCAGCCCACCCCAAAGCTCCTTGGCAGTGGCAGAGGCCCGCTGGCCTGCCCACCCCACACTTTCCCCTGAGGTGCCAGCCGCCCAAGCTTCCCAGTGTTGTCAGTGTTGGCAGAAGATTTTTTTTTTAAAAAAAAAAACATGGGCCGAAGGAGGGGGAGGGAGGGGCAGGCCAGCCAGCCGCAGGCCACTGAGAATGGCCTGGCGGGCTGGATTTGGCCCCCAGGCCGGACTTTGGGTAGGCCTGGTCTAAGCTATCTCTCTAAAATATCACATCTCCCTCTATGAGCCTGCCTGGGCATTAAGATCATCAAGGGAAGCCTTTCTCTCAGTCCCACCACCCTCACAGGTGCACTTGGTGGAGGACACAGGGGAGCCCTTCTCTGTCGCTGCTCCCAGGCTCTGGAATTCACTCCCTTGTGAAACTTGGCTGGTCCCACTTCTGCTGTCCTTCTGCAGGCAGGCCAAGACCTCTTCAGGCAGGCTTTCCTTCAATGACTGGTGGTTTGTGAGAGGTTTGGAATGAATTCTTGTGCTATGTTGTTTTTAAATGTGTTTTAATATTGATCTTAGTTATCATTTTAATATAATACTTGCTTAAATCTTTTTAAAATATTGTATACATACCATGGGGGATTTTGACTTTAAATACTGTTTTAGATTAATCAAGACATATTGGATCCTTTTTAGGGAGAATGGCGGAATAGACCTAACTAACCTACTGACTGACTGACTAAATAAATAAATAAATAAATAAATAAATAAATAAATGTGAATCTGTAGTCTTAATTTAAAAAAAAAAAAAGCAGGCAACGGCCTGTGTGTCCATTGCAAGCAGGAAACAGAATGCAGTTCTTGCTCCATATTAAGGTAAAAGCCTTCATTTCAATACCAAAGGGCAATTCCCCATTTGCAAGTGTCCTTTGTTTGAAGGTCCAAGTCTGATGGAAAGGTAAATATGAAGAAGAAGATCAGGAACTTTGAAGGTGTCCACCTTGAGCAGTGATGGCGAACCTTTTAGAGATCGAGTGCCCAAACTGAAATTCAAAACCCACTTTTTTTTTTTTTTGCAAAGTGCCAATTCAGTAATTTAACCTGTATACAGGTAGCTATGAAGGGGCAATGTTGGGTGCCCACAGAAAGGGCTCCGAGTGCCACCTTTGGCACCTGTGCCATAGGTTCGCCATCACTCACCTAGAGTAAGCAGTTGTACAGCAAATTCAGCAGGCGTACACATCACACATTTATTGTGCCACCTTATAAATATATATTATCCATGTCCATTCTTTTTAAGTTATACAACATCATTTTTGAATGTTGGGTCTGTGCATATGCAGCAGAATGCACCGTTTGACATAAACAGGTGCCCTTGTCTGTTCTTTTTGGTGAACAGCTATCCTAGTTGGACAGCACCCACTCATCACAGAGTTTGCTTTGATCAGGCAAAAAGACACTAAATCAGGTGGAGACGGTCCTAGAATAAATGGTACTCTGTGTGAGTACTTTGGTTGCTGTCTCCCACACCACCGGTCGTGGCTGCTGTGTGGCAAAAGCCTACCTTTCCAGTTTTAAATAGTCTCCCTAATTAAAATGTCCAGTTCCCTAGGACAATAATTAACTCAACCATAGCTTAGCAAATTGTTCTCTATCAGAGCTAAACTGCAGAGGACGTTATTCTCAGTCTTGGCCTATCTCTGGTCTTGATAAGTGCAGATCATGGGGTGAATCTAGTCCATTTCTCGTTCAGTGTTAATTGTCCTGACAGAAGGCCGAAGAGGAGCCTGAAGGGAAGCCAAAAACAATGCTCCTGACACCCCACCAAGAGCTTCAAGCTCCATTACCCTCTGCTCCCTGTGAAACCTTTCAGCAGTAATAGATTCACTGGCAAAATATCCTTTGTTTGGCTATGGAACTGTTGTATAACAATACATTGAATAGAAGGGTCACTGCCCCCCTCCTACATGGACTGCTTTTTCGACTTGGTCATTAACTGTGAGCAGTCCCTCTAATTAAAGTCTGCCAATACATAATTATTAGCTGAACAAGCCCATCCCAACGTGAGACTTAAACAAAGGCATTCTAAAGATCCAAGACTAGAAATCATTTAATTAGGACAGAGACAATTTAATTAGTGGCCCATGAGACATTTGGGATAGTGTCCATTGTTGTATTCCCCCCTATATAAAAAGAGCTCCCTTTCAAAACTTCCACAAACAATATCTTAAACATGGTGAAATGTATTATTATTATTATTATTATTATTATTATTATTATTATTATTATTA